>VZQC01007034.1:264792-574735 GCA_009823505.1 Rhizomys pruinosus | reverse complement strand
TTACTAATGTAGGCACCCAGGGCTATAAACTTACCTCTTAGGACTGCTTTTAAAGTATCCCATAGGTTTTGTTGTGTTGTATTATCATTGTCATTCAGTTCCAGGAATGCTTTTATTTCTTTCTTTATTTCTTCCTTGACCCATTCATTATTCAGGAGAGTGTTGTTTAGTCTCCATGTGTTCTTGTAGATAGTAGGGCTTATCCTGGTGTTGATATTGAGTTTTATTGCACTGTGGTCTGATAGAATGCATGAAATTATTTCAATCTTTTTGTATTTGTGGAGGTTTCTTCTGCATCCCAGTATGTGGTCAATTTTGGAGACTGTTCCATGGGGTGCTGAGTAGAAAGTGTATTCTCTGGTATTAGGGTGGAACATTTGGTAGATGTCTGTGAGGTCCATTTGGTTTATCATATCATTCAGTTCAGATATCTCTCTGTTTATTCTTTGGTTGACCTGTCCAAAGGGCTCAGTGGGGCATTGAAGTCCCCTACTATGAGTGTACTGGGGTTAATCTGTGCCTTGAAGTCATGGAGAATTGTCATTATAAAGTTTGGTGCACCAGAGTTTGATATATATATGATTGTGAAATCTTCATGGTCAATTTTTCCTTTGATAAAGATATATTGACCCTCTTTGTCTCTGAGCCTGGGTTTTTGCTGGAGTCTGGGTCTTAGCTGCAGCCCTGGTCTTGGCCTTTGTTTCACAGAGCCTGCAACCCTTGGCCATGTGGCCATGTATCCTCTTCCCAAGCTTGGAGTGGGCAAAAGCAAGTCAGCAGAGCTTGCTGTTGGGGCCCTTTGGCATCTTGGGCTTCACAAAGGCCTTGACAGCCTCAGTGCGGGTGCTCATGGCCTTTGTATTGTTAACCTGCATCTTTTTCAGTACCTTCCTCTTGTGTTTCTTGGAAAAATGCGTGTTTCTCAGGAACTTGGGGTCCATCCCTTTAAGAGACTCGTACCTTTGTGACTGTGGTTTCCTGATGCTATTTCTACGCCATTTTTGAGATTGGTTGTGTGTGGTTCTTGGGCTTGGCCATATCTGCATGGGAAGTGCCTGGGACCAGAAGAGGAAGAGAAAGCCCACAGTGCAGTATGGGAAATAGGGTCAATGATGCCTGGAAGGTATCTCTATGTGTTGTATTTGTATGGGTTTGTCTTCTTTTAGTTTGTCATCTATTATGCTGTTGAAGTTCTGATCAATACCATTCTCTTGGGATTCTTCTCCTTCCTCTATTCCTATGATGTGGAGGTTTTATCTTTTCATGGTGTCCCATATTTCCTGGTTGTTCCACTTTTGTGTATGTTTAAGTTTTTCATAATCTTTACTTGAGCTTTTTAGTTGTTCTTTGTTATCTTTCAGGTTTGATGCTCTTTGTTCTGCTTCCTCTATTCTATTTCTGAGGCTTTATCCATTCCTTTCTTCTTGATTGGATGAGTGTTCTATTTCCTTTTTCACTTTGTCCTGTGATTTCTTTAGTATTTCCACTTCCTTTTGGAGCTTCTCAATCTCTTCCTGCAGCTCCTTGCTTCGCGTGTTGGTTTCCTTTTCTCAGTGATTCCACTTCCTTCAGGAGTTTGTCATTTTCTCCCTCTAGTTCTTTCTGGAGTTTGTCATTCTTTCCCTTTAAATTCTTTCCAAAGTTTGTCATTCTCTTCCTCTAGGTCCTTCTTCAGTTTTTCATTCTCTTTCTTTAGTTCTCTAACTTGTTCTTTATATTCTTTGATTTCTTGGACTATGTCTGCAATTGTTCCACTAATATATGTGTCCTGGGTCACCCTGAGGGGGATACCACTGTAGAAATCTCCCACAGGGTTGGTAGAGCTTGGTGTGGAATTATAATGCACCTTTCCAATGTTGTCCCTTCCTTGTGTCTCTGGCATGTGGGTTTCACTTTTTGCCTGTATTCCGATGCAAATCACAAATGCCTCTGCACTCTGTTGAAGGTTTGCTTCTCTTGCCTCCTTCAGATGCCTTTTATTTCCTCCTTGTTTATGGAGTGTTGACTTGTGTATGTTTTAGGCTTTCAATTTTGTTTATAGATTGGAAGTCTAATTCACTCTTCCCTTTCTGTTCTGAAGGTTCTCCCAAAAATCCATTTGGACAATCCCTCAGCAATTCCAGTTGGTGTGGGGGGGTATACTCAGGTAGGGATAATTCAGGTGATCCTGGGATACTCAGGGGGGAGGGATACTCAGGGGGAATACTTCATGTGGTCCTGGGAAGTCCCTGATCTAAGCTCTGTGCACTGAAATCTCACAGTGGCAACAGGCCCACTTTTTTTTGATGCATTTTTTATTTCATACATCATTTTCCAATTCAGTTCAGGCATATATCCCTTTCCCTTCCCCCCACCCCACCCCTACCCATCCCAGATCATGCATTCTGCTGTAACTTTTCTGCATCTTTCTCTGGTTTTTTGTTTTGTTTTGTTTTCATTTTTTTTTAACAATAAGTGCTAATTTGTGAGTACAAGCATCCTTCATGTAAAACCAATTTGGAAGCAGTTGTGCCCAAACCCACACAGCTCATGGGTCCCACCATCCAGAAGGGGGGTCTTGTATGTTCAATCAAGTTGGTCAAATGAGTGTCCAGTCTATATTATTGTAGTTTCACCATTCACAGCCCTTACATTCTACTGCTCCTCCTCTTCTGCAGATTGTTCCCTAGGCTTAGAAAAGGGGCACAGGTGGATGAGAAGCAAAACAGTCTACTTTCTCTGGAGGTGTTGTCTTGGTCTCTAGTCAATTCTGGCTGTTTTCTTTCATGGGCTGCCAGCTTGTCCAGGCATAACCTTTCGATCCTACTATGAAGCACATGCAATTAGATATATAGGTATTTAAACAGTATAACATTTAGCCTTTCAATCCTACTAATGAAGCACACGCAATTAGATATATAGGTACTTAAACAGTACTAATTGTTATGGTAGGTTACTTTGGTATAGATGTATGGAGACCCCACTTGCTAGTATACAGATGGTCTCTGGAATGCCAGAGAGTGTTACGAAAGGCCACTAAACCAATAAAGCAAATATAGGTCTCCTTGAGTCAAGCAAGACTCCTCCATCAGCACCAGCTACACCTCACCTGCCTGGAAATACTGTGCAGCAGTGACAGCCATATGTCTGTATATCCCAAATCTAATTGGCTATTAGCTCTCTCCTTGGAGGAATAACCCATGGCTAATGCCACAAACTTACATCCTGTAATGATTAGGAGATGTTATAAACCACAGGAAGACCCTGTCATACTTAACAGAAGAAAATGTAATTCATGGATTAACATACCATCCAAATATCTGTGTCTATACCAAGGCCCACATTTTATACCAGCTTGCAGGGCGACTCTACCCCCATAGCCACAGAAGACAATGATTTAATAATCCAACAAACCAATGAAATAGTTATCCAACATCCCAGAGATAGAATTATCCAACAATCCTCCTGGCTGAAGTGCGGGGTTCCTACCTGTGCTTCAGCTCATCCTGGCAAATCCCCAATCTAAGCTCTGTGCACTCTACAGCTGACTTTTCAATGCAAACCATGAAAGTCAGAAGAGCTTGGATGAAAATATTTCCAGTATGAAACGACTACAGTTTCCAACCCAAGTTACTGTACCTAGCAAAAATATCAATTATATTCAAGGGAGAAAGGAAAATATTCCATGACATAAACAAGATGAAAGAATACATGTCTCGAAATCTAACTCTCAAAAAAGTACTCGAAACAGTTTAGAGGACAAAGGAAAGGAGCAGCTATACCCAAGTGGCAATAGAGAGGAATTAATGAAGGTATAGACATAGAAATACCAACAGACTAAAAATGCAAACAGAAAATAAACTGAAGGGAAGCATTATGTATCTCTCAATATTAACCCTAAATATTAATGGTCTAAAATGCCCAATCATGAGACACAGACTGGGAAAATGGATTAAGAAACTTAATCCATCTTTCTGCTATCTATAAGAAACATAGCTCACCTTCAAGGACAGACACCATCTTAAGGTGAAAGGACAAAAACTTATTTCAAGCAAATGGCACCAAAAAGCAAGCAGGAGTTGCTATTTTAATATCAGACAAAATAGATTTCAAAGTAAAACTAATCAGAACAGATGAAGAGGGTCACTATATCCTTATCATAGGGTCGATCAACCATGAAGATCTCACAATCATAAATATAAATGCACCAAACACTGGAGCACCAAAATTCATGCATTTTTTCAGATCACAGTTCAATTAAGCTTAATGTTAATACCAGAAAGAGCCCTACTAACTTCAAGAACACATGGAAACTAAACAACACACATATGAATAATGAATGAGTCAAAGGAGAATTAAGAAAGAAATAAAAGAATTCCTGGCACTAAATGAAAGGGAGACACAACACAGCAAAACCCATGGAACCCCTTAAAAGCATTCCTGAGAGGGAAATTCATATCCCTGAGTGTAGACACTAAGTAAACAGAAAGAACACACTTAAATGACTTACCATTGCAACTGAAAAACACTTGAGAGGCAGCAAATGAATCCTAAACCTGGCAGACAGGAAGAAATAATAAAAGTCAGAGCAGAAATCAATGAAATAGAAACAAAGATAACAATACAAGAAATTAACAAATCTAAGAACTGGTTCTTTGAAAGGATAAAGAAGATAGATCTCTAGCCCAATTGACTAAAAAAAGGAAAGAGCAACTCCAAATCAACCAAATTAAAGACAAAAAGGGAAACATCACAACAGATAGTGAAAAGATGCAAACAATCTAATGTGAATACCTCAAAAAAACCTATGCTCTACTAAATTTGAAATCCTAAGAGAAATGAACAGCTGACATCATGGAACCTAAGACTTAACTCAGAAGAGATCAACAGCTTAAATAGACCCATAGTAAAGGAGGAAATTAAAACTGTAATAAAAAAGAAACCTCCCAACTAAAATAAACCCAAGTCCAGATGGATTCATGGCAGAATTCTATGACATTTAAAGAAGTCCTACAGCCACTACTACTCAAATTATTCAAGAGGATAGAAACAGAAGGAAATCTCCCAAATCCCTTCTGTGAAGCCAACATCACTCTATTACCAAAACCAGGCAAAGATACAACCAAAAAAGAAAACTATAGACCCATTTCTCTAATGAGCATAGATGCAACAATTCTCAACAAAATACTTGCAAACCACATACAGGAACGTATCAAAAATATCATCCACCATGACCAAGCTGGATTCATACCAGAGATGCAGTTATGGTTCAACATACATAGAGCACATAAATGGACTGAAAGACAAAAACCACATGGTCATCTGAATCGATGCAGAAAAGGCCTTTGACAAAATTCAGCATGTCTTTATGTTTAAAGTCCTGGAGGGAATTGGAATGGAGGGAACATCCTTCAACACAATTAAAGCCATATACAATAAATCCACAGTCAGCATTATCCTAAATGGGAAAAAAAAGTGGAAGCATTCCCCTTAAAGTCAGGAACCTGGCAAGGCTGCCCCCATCCCTACTCCTCTTCAACATAATGCTTGAACTGCTCAGAAGAGCAATAAGACAAGAAAAGGAAATCAGAAGAGTACTAATTGGAAAAGAGGAAGTCAAACTATCCCTTTTTGTAGAAGACACGATAGTTTACCTAAGGGATGCAAAAATACCCACCAGAAAACTTCCAGAATCCATCAACAGCTTCAGTAAAGTGGCGGGATACAAAAGTAACTTAGAAAAATTGGTAGCCTTTCTTTATGCCAATAACAAGCAATTGGAGAAAAAATACAAGGATACTTTCTCATTCAAAATAGCCTCCAAAAAATTATCTAAGACCAAACCTGACCAAACACCAAAATTCTCTACAAAGAAAATTTTAAATCCCTCAAGAAGGAAGATACAAGAATATGGAATGATCTCCCATGCTCTGTGGATTTGAAGAATCAATATAGTAAAAATGACCATCCTACCCAAAGTAATATACAGATTCAACGCAATACCAATTAGAATCCCCACAAGCTTCTTCACCGACCTAGAAAAAAAAATCCTAAAGTTCATATGGAGAAACATAAGACCCCGGATAGCCAAAGCCACCCTGAACAAAAAGAGCAATACAGGGGGGATTGCTGTGCTGGATAGCTTTAGTGTCAACTTGACACACCTGGGTTGAGGGAACCTCAATTGGGGAATTGGCTCCATTGGATTGGCCTGTGGCCACATCTGTGGACTACTGTCTTGATTGTCAGACAATGTGGGAGGGCCCAGCCCACAATGAGTAGTGCCACCCTGGGCAGGTTGTTGTGTACCATATAAGAAGGCAGGCTGGGCATGAGCCATGGGAGCTAGCCAGTGAATAGCATTCCTCCATGGCCTGTGCTTCAGCTCCTGCCTCCAGGTTCCTGCCCTGAGTTCCTTCCTTGGGCTCCCTAAGTGATGAACTGTGACCCAGGAGATGTAAGCTGAATAAACCCTTTCCTCCCCAAGTTGGTGTCGGTCAGAGTGTTTTGTCACAGCAATGGAAGACAAGCTAGAACAATTGCCATACCAGACTTCAAAATATATTACAGGGCTATAGTCATAAAAATAGCCTGGTATTGGCAAAAAAACAAGCCTGTAGATTAATGGAACAAAATTGAGGATCCAAACCTGGGCATATACAATCTCAGCCACCTCATATTCCACAAAGTGGCCAAGAAGACTCAATGGAGGAAAGACAGCATCTTCACTAAATGATGTTGGCATAACTGGATCATCACTTGTAGAAGAATAAAACTAAACCCCTACCTCTCACAATGTACAAAAATCAACTCCAAATGGATCAATGACCTCAGGGTGAAACCCAGAACTCTGAAAATGATAGAAGAAAATGTTGGTAATAACCTACAGGACATAGACATAGGAAAATACTTTCTAAATCAGACAGCAGCTGTGCATACAATTGACAACAACTGACAAATGGGACATTATTAAACTCAAGAGCTTCTGTACAGCAAAAGAAACAATGAAGTGAAGAGAAAACCCATAGAATGGGAGGAAACCTTCACTAGTGATACATCTGCTAGAGCACTAACATCCAAAGTGTATAAACTACTCAAAAACAAAGGAGGATGAAAACAAATGACCTATTCAAAAGATAGTAAAGAAGTGAACAGACTTCACAATTGAAGAAGAAAAAATGGCTGAGAAACATCTTAAAAAGTGGTCAACATGGCTAATAATAAATGAAATGAAAATGCAAATTAAAACCACATTAAGATTTTATCTTATTCCAGTAAGACTAGCTATTATCCAGAAAACAAAGGATGCCAAATGCTGGAGAGGTTGTGGGGCTAGGGGAACACTCATCCACTGCTGGTTGGAATGCAAACTCATGCAATCCCTATGGAAAGAAGTGTGAAGAACTCTCAAGAAACTAAAAATGAGCCTAACACCTGATCCAGTCATACCACTCCTGGATATATAACCACAAGACGCATCCTATCCTAGAGATACATGCAGGTCTATGTTTATTGCAGCTCTCTTCACACTAGCAAAGACCTGGAAGCAGCCCATGTGTCACTCAACTGACAAGTGAATAGTGAAAATGTGGTACATCTACACAGTGGAATTCTATGCAGAAGTAAAGAAAGATGATATCATGAATTTTGCAGGTAAATGGATGGAATGTGAAGCCATTATGCTATGTGAAGTAACACAGTCCTAGAAAAATAAATGATGAATGGTATCCCTCATTTCTGGATGCAAGCACCAAATTCCTAATTGAAAGGCAAGTTATATATATATATTTTTTATCTGAAGGCAACTATGTTGTTATAATGTGAATTCATAGATGATAGAATTCTTGACTGAATTCCTATTAAATTCTTCAGCCATAGGACACACATGATGTTCCCTGAAGATTTTCCTTCTGTATTTCTCTTCTTTCAAAAGTTATTTTCCTCAAATGGCATTATACCAAGATTGTACATGGCTTACTAATGTTTATGGTATCAAATTCTGACATATGAAAAATATATTTTCTTGGGGCTGGAGTGATGGCTCAGGAGTTAAGAACACTGGCTGCTCCTGCTATAATTACTACTATATATATTATATATAACTCTCTCTCTCTCTTTCTCTCTCTCTCTCTCTCTCTCTCTCTCTCTCTCTCTATATATATATATATATATATATATAACTATAATAGTAATATTTAGTTCTAGGAAAGTTAGATGACCAATTGTTTTTCCTTTTTTGTGAGAGTTTTTCCATAATTTCTGTATTTCCTACAATAAAAATATTTATTTATTAAGAAAAAATAAAATGAGAATTAATTACATCTTGTGTATCATTTTAATCCAATTTTAAGTAAAGTAAACTCTAGTCTAAAAGTTGGTCATTATCTTAGCAGTAGCAACAGCAGCAGAGGGGAAAGCACCACAGGTGACACTAACACCTGAGAAACAATTTCTAAACTGGCTGCTAAATAATTCCTTCCCGAAATTGATATTCACCTTGGGACTAAGAATGTACTGTTATTTGAAATATATTCTTTGGCAGATGCAATAAGCACCTTGAAGCTGTTTACACTCAAGTACTCAAATTCAGTGCAATTTTGTTTTTAAAGGAAAGGTAAGGGCTGGAGAGATGGCTCAGTGGTTAAGAGTGCCTAATGCTCTTGCAGAGGAGCACGGTTTGATTCCCAGCACCCACATGGTGGCTAAGAACCACCTTTAAGCTGGGTGTGGTGGTTCTCACCTTTAATCCTAGTACCTGGAAGGCAGAGGCAGGAGGATCTCTGTGAGTTCCAGGCCAGCCTGGTCTATAGAGTGAGTTCCAAGCAAGCTGGGCTATAGGGAAACCCTGTCTCAGAAAAAGAAAAAGAAAGAAAGGGTAAGTTAAGGCACTACAAACACTAAGAGAAAGTTTTGAAGATGGACGGAGAAGCTGAGATTCACCTCTAGTCTTATTACTGGGGAGACCAAGGCAGGATGATTGTAGGAGTCCCAGGCCTTCTTGGCATCATGTGTTTTAGGCCAGACTCAACTACAGGATCAGAGCCTGTTAAAACAACAATGATAAAAACCTCCCACCACCCAAACAAAAACAATAAAAGAAAAACCCACATATATACAAAACAACTGAACACAATTGGAGGTGGAGAGGAATGGTATTAAACTGGTCACAGAAGCCTAAGGATTAGCCTGATCAACCAAAGCTATAGAAATCTATTCAAAATTGTGGAGTATTAAATTTATTTTTTAAAGTCCTAAGAAACAAATGAATATAAACAAAAAGACACCACACACACACACACACACATATATATATGTATCGACATCTATCTATATCTACACACACCCCACACACGTACTTCGAACAAACACAGATACAGTAACATGGCAGTTATATACCCACTCCACAAACACATACACACANATTTAGGAAATTTTTTCCTATGCTTATGTCTTGTAGGCTGCTGCCAACGGTTTTCTTCTATTACCCTTCAGAGTTTGGGTTTTCACGTTGAGTTGTTTGATCCCTCTGGAGTTGACATTTGGTTACAAGGCGAGAGGTAGGGGTTTAAATTGATTCTTCTACAAATGGTTGATCCAGTTTTTGCCAACACCACTTGCTTGAAGATGCTGTCTTCTTTCCTTTGCTGTTCCACTTGGGCCCCTTGTCAAATATGAGGTTGGCTGAAATTGTATGGGCTTCAAGTTTGGGATCTTCAGTTTTGTTCCATTGGTCAACAGGTCTGTTTTTGTGCCCAATCTAAGATGTTTTCATGACTATAGCCTTGTACTGTAGTTTGAAATCTGGTATAGAGATTCTCCCATATTGCTCTTTTCACTTCAGGGTTGCTTTGGCTATTTGGGGGGTCTTTTTTTGCTCCATTTGAATTTAAGGACTTTTTTCAAGCATGTGAAGAAACTCTTCAGTATTCTTAATTGGGATTGCATTTGAATCTGTATTAGCTTAGGTAGAATGGACAATTTTACTATATTAATAAATTCCAATCCATGAAGCATGGGAGGTCTTTTGCAGCTCTGATGCCTTCTTCAATTTCCTTTTTTTTTTGTTTTTTTTTTTTTTTTGTATTTTTGGAGACAGGGTCTTCCTGTAGCCCCAGCTGGTCCTAAGAACTCACTTGTAGACAAGGCTTGGCCTTGACTCACAAAAGACCGCCTGCCTCTGCCCTCCCAAGTGCCTAGGACTAAAGGCGTGAGCCACCACGCCTGGCCTTCTTCTTAGGGTTTTAACATTTTTGTTATAGAGTTCTTTGGTGTTCTTTCTTAGGTTTGTCCTAGGATATTTATTATTTTGACCGCTATTTTGGGTGGGAAGTTCTCCTTGTATTTCTTCTTCAGTACCTTATTGTTGGTTGTAAAGAAAGGCTACTGATTTTCTAGGTCAATTTTGGTATCCTGACACTTACCAAAACTCTTAATATTTTCTAGGCAGTTTTCTGGTGGAAAGATTAGGGTTGTATAGCATCCCTGTAGAAAACAATCACTATCAATTAGCAAAAAAGGATAATCTTGACTTCACCCTTTTTCCAGTTAGTACTCCTTTAATTTCCTTTTCGGCCTGTATTGGTCTAGTAAGTTGTTTAAAGCACATATCTTTAAGAGGAGGGTGACAGGGGACAGCTTTGCCAAGTTCCTACATAAAGTGAATGTTCTGTCTTTTCACCATTTAAGATATGTGGGTGTGGGTTTCCTATCTAAGGTTTTGATTACATGAGTAATGATCCCTCCAAACACCAATTCCCTCTAGGACTTTAAGCATCAAGGATGCTGGTTTTGTCAAAGGTTCTTCTTGCATTCAATTGAGTGATCGTGTTTTTTTTTTTTTTTCATTCCATTTATGTGTTTTATGATATTTATTGATCTTATGTATGTTGAGCCTAAATCCTGCATTACTCTTGTATGATTCTACTTGTCATGAGGTGATGATCCTTTTGATGTGGGTGTCTGTTATGCAGTTGCAAGTATTTTGTTGATAATTTTTGCATCTGTTGTTCATTATTGCGATGGGTCTATAGTTCTTTTTTTTTTTTTTTGTTTTTTTGGTGATATTTGCCTGGTTTTGTCTGAAAAGTGATTGCTGCTCATAGAGAGAATTGGGAGATTTCCCTCTCCTTTGTATTCTCTTCTGAACCAACTTGAAGTTAATAATGTTCATTAATTATTTTTCAAGGATGTTCTATAAAATTCTGCCATTAAGCCATCAGGGCTGGGCTTTTATTATAGTTGGAGGTTCTTATTACATTTTCAATTTTTCGTATATTATGGGTCTGTTTTAACTGTCAATCTCTTCTTGGTTAAGCTTTGGTGATTCCCCTAGTTTTCAGATATTCATCCATTTCTCCTAGGTTTTCAAACTTAGTAGAGTATTAAGGTTTTGAAGTATTCCCATATTGATTGTCTAAATCTTTTCATTGTTCTTTATGATATTTCCCCTTTCAATCATGGAGTTCTATTGATTTGTGAGTTGCCTTTTCTCTCTTTTTGTTAACTGGGCTAGAGGTCTGTCTATCCTTGTTATTCTCTCAAATAACCCAACTTTTGGATTCATTATTTTTTTTTGTACTGTTTTCTTGTTTCTATTCATGATTTCTGCTTATTTTTTGTTATTTCCTCCTGTTTGTTGCATTTAGGCGTTCATTTTTGTTGTTCTCAAGGATTTTTAGTCTGCAGTGTTTATCCTTCCTTGTTCTTCTTTCTGTTTTTCTGATGTAGGCACTCAGGGCTAAAACTTCCTCCCTTAGGACTGTTTTAAGTATCCCAAGGATTCTGTTTGTTGTATACATTTTCATTCGTTCCAGGGATTTCCTTATCCTTGTTCTTTATTTTTCCTGACCCACTATTTCATTATTCAGGAGATGTGTTGTTTATAGTCTCCATGTGTTCTGTAGATGTAGTAGGTAGGACCATTATTACGGTTGTTGCAATTGAGCCTTTATTGCAACTGGGTCTTATAGAATGCCATGAAACATTATTTCAAATCTTTTTGTATGTTGTGTTTTTTTTTTTTTTTTTTTTTCTGTCCCAGTATAGGTTGATTTGCGGAGAATGTCTGTGCGGTGCTGATGTTAGAAAGTGTATTCTCTGATTATTTGGGCGTGGATATTCAGTAGTGTCCATGGAGGTCCATTTGGTATATGTGTATATTCAGTTCAGATGTCTCTCCTGTCTATCCCTTTGTCCTGTTGACTGCTCCAAAGGTGCTCAGGGGGTATTGAAGTCCCCACTGATTGAGTGTCTGGGGTTAACTGGTTGATTTGAGTCCCTGGCAAAATATTGTCTTTATAAAGTTTGGGCATATATATATATATATATTATATTATATAATATATTATGATTTAAATCTTCTGGTCAAATCTTTGATAAAGATATATGACCCTCTTTGTCTCTGAGCCTGGGTTTTTGCTGGAGTCTGGGTCTTAGCTGCAGCCCTGGTCTTGGCCTTTGTTTCACAGAGCCTGCAACCCTTGGCCATGTGGCCATGTATCCTCTTCCCAAGCTTGGAGTGGGCAAAAGCAAGTCAGCAGAGCTTGCTGTTGGGGCCCTTTGGCATCTTGGGCTTCACAAAGGCCTTGACAGCCTCAGTGCGGGTGCTCATGGCCTTTGTATTGTTAACCTGCATCTTTTTCAGTACTCCTCTTGTGTTTCTTGGAAAAATGCGTGTTTCTCAGGAACTTGGGGGTCATCCCTTTAGAGACTCTGTACCTTTGTGACTTGTGGTTCCTGATGCTATTTCTACGCCATTTTTGAGATTGGTTGTGTGTGGTTCTTGGGCTTGGCCATATCTGCATGGGAAGTGCCTGGGACCAGAAGAGAAGAGAAAGCCCACAGTGGCCAGTATGGGAAATAGTGGAACAATGCAGGCCTGAAGGTATCTTCTATGTGTTGTATTTGTATGGGTGTTATCTTTTATGTTTGTCATCTATTATGGCTGGTTGAAGTTCGACAATACCATCTTTTGGGATTCTTTCTCCTTCCTCTTATTCCTATTTTTTTTTTTTTTTTTTTTTTTTTTTTTTTTGTGGAGTTTTTTTTTCCTATGTTTCCTATTCTGAGTTGTTCCTTTTAGTTTATCTTTGTTTCCTCTTTCAGGTTTGATGCGCTTGTTATTGTTCTGGTTCTTCTAGTTGATTTTGTGTTCTGGTAGTTGCTTTAGACCATTCCTTTAGCGATTCTCTGTATTGGATTGAGTCTTGATTTCCTTTTCTTCCTTTGTCCTGTGATTTCTTTAGTATTTCCACTTCCTTTTGGAGCTTCTCAATCTCTTACTGTAGCTTATTTCTAGCTGGCTGGTTTCCTTATCCTTTCCCATAGATCTTTTCAGTGTTTCCATCCTTGAGTTTGTCATTTTATCCCTCTAGATTCTTTCTGGGTGTTTGTCATTCTTTCCCTTTAAATTCTTTCAAAGTTTGTCATTCTCTTACCTCTAGTCCTTCTCATGTTTTTCATTCTCTTTCTTTATAGTCTTCTAAATTTTGTCTTATTATTCTTTGATTTCTGGGAAATTGTCTGCAATTGTTCCTCTAATATATGTGTCCTGGTGCACCTGAGGGGGTACCACTTGAGAAATCTCCCACAGGGTTGGAGAGCTTGGTTGGTGGAATTATAATTCCACCTTTCCATGTGGTCCCTTCCGTTGTTCTCTGGCATGTGGGTGTCACTTTTTGCCTGTATATCCGATGCAATCACAAATGCCTCTTGACACTCTGTTGAGAGGTTTTTTGCTTGCTCGTTGACCTCCTTCAGAGCCTTTTATTTCTCCTTGTTTATGGAGTGTGACTTGTGTAATGTTTTAGGATCTTTTTTTTTTTTCAGTTTTGTTTTTTTTTTAGTTTAATTTCTTCCCTTTCTGTTCTGAAGGTTATCCAAATAATCTCACTTTGACAATCCCTCAGCAATTCCAGTTGTGTGGGGGGTATACTCATGGTAGGGATTCAATTCAGGTGATCCTGGGATTACTCAGGGGGGAGGGTACTCAGGGGAAACTCTTGTGGTCCTGGGAAGTCCCTGATCTAAGCTCTGTGCACTGAAGTATCTTAGTGTGGCAAACCCGGCCCACTTTTTTTTACTGCATTTTTTTTATTTCATACATACATTTTCCAATTCAGTCAGGCATATAGCCCATTTCCCTTCCACCCACCCCACCCCTACCCATCCAGATCATGCATCTGCCGTAACTTTTTCTGCATATTTTCTCTGGTTTTGTGTTTTGTTTGTTTTCATTTTTTCTTTAACAATAATGCTATTTTGTGTTGTACAAGCATCCTTCATGTTAAAAACAATTGGTGCAAGCGTCTGTGCCCAAACCCACAAGCTCATGGGTCCCCACCATCCAGACAGGGGGGGGTGGTTTTGTTCAATCAAGTTGGTCAAATGAGTGGTCCAGTCATATATTATTGTAGTTTCACCATTCACATGCCCTTACATTACTTGCTCCTCCTCTTCCTCAGGTGGTCCCTAGGCTTAGAAAAAGGGGCACAGGTGGTGGGGGGAGGGTTTGGGGTGGGATGAGAAGCAAAAACAGTCTATTCTCTGTGAGGTGTTGTCTGAGTCTCTAGATCATTCTGGCTGTTTCTTTCATGGGCTGCCAGCTTGTCCAGGCATAACCGTTTCGAGTCCTACTTATGAGGCACATGCAATTCGAAATATAGGTATTTAAACAGTATAACATTTAGCCTTTCAACCTTACGAATGAACAAATGCAATGTAGATTATATAGGTACTAATCAGTACTAATTGTGTTGGTAGGTTACTTTCTGGTACAGCTGTATGGAGACCCCCACTTGCTAGTGTACAGATGGTCTTTGGAATACCAGGGAGTGTTACGAAAGTAAGCCACTAAACCAATAAAGCAAATATAGTCTCCTTGAGTCAAGCAGACTCCTTCTCAATCAGCACCAGCTACACCTCAGCTGCCTGGTTATATATCTGTGCAGCAGTGACAGCTCATATTCTGTATATCCCAAATCTAATTGGCTATTAGCGCTCTCTCCTTGGAGAATAACCCTGGCTGATGCCAAAAGCTTACAGTCCTCGTAGATGATTAGGAGATGTTCTAACACCACAGGAAGACCCTGTCATACTTTAACACGAAAAATGTAATTTCATGGATTATATACATCCAAATATCTGTGCTATACCAAGGCCTCCACATTTTTATACCAGCTTCAGAGGGCTACTCTACCCCCATAGCCATACGAAGACAATGATTTAATATTTCCAACAAACCAAGAAATAGTTATCCAAATCATCCCAGAGATAGAATTATCCAACATCCACCTGGCTGAAGTGCGGTGGTTCCTACCTGTGCTCAGCTCATCCTGCAAATCCCCAATCTAAGCTCTGTGCACTCTACAGTGACTTTCAATGAAACCATGAAAGCAGAAAGAGCTTGGATGAAATAGTTTCCAGTATGAACGACACAGTTTCCAACCCAAGTTACTGTACCTGCGAAACTATCCAATCTATTCAAGGAGAAGAGGAAAATATTCAGGATACATAAACAAGATGAAAGAATACATGGTCCAGAAAATCTAACCTCTCAGAAAAAACGTTACTCGAAACAGTTTAGAGGACAAGAAAGGAGCGCTATACCACAGTGGCAAAGATGAGTAATTAATGAAGGTATCGACATAGAAATACCAAACGACTAAAAATTTGCAAAACATGAAAAATAAACTGAAGGTTGAAGCAATATACATCTCTTCAATATTAACCCTAAATATTAATGGCTTCTAAAAGCGACCATCAGGTTTGAGACACAGACTGGGAAATGGATTAGCAAACTAATCCATCTTTCTGCTATCTCAATAAGAACACTACTCACCTTCAGGCGACAGACACCATCTTAAGGTGAAAGGACAAAAACTTATTTCAAGCAAATGGCACCAAAGCGAAGCAGGATGTTGGCTATTTTCATATCCAGACAAAATAGATTTCAAAGTAAACTAATCATGAACACAGATGAAGAGGGTCACTACTTCCTTATCAGGTCATCAACCATGAAGATCTCACAATCATAAATATAAATGCACCAAACCACGGAGAGCCAAAAATTCATGCATTTTTTTCAGATCACAGCTGCAATAAAGCTTATGCTATAATATACCGAAAAGAGCCCTCTACTGCAAGAACAATGGAAACTAACAACACACACACACAAAAATAATGAAGAGTAACAAAGAGAATAAAAAAAAAGAAAGAAAATAAAGAAATTCCTGGCACTAAATGAAAGGGAGACACAACCAGCAAAACCCATGAACCCTTAAAAGCTTGCTGGAGATAATCGAGTATCCCTGAGTGTAACGACTACGTAAGACAACTAAAAGACTTACACATAAAAAAAAAAAAAAAAAAGAAAAAACACTTGAGAGGCAGCACAAATGAATCCTTAAACCTGGCAGAAGAGAGAAATCATAAAAATCAAGCAGAAATCAATTGAAATAGAACCAAAAAACACATACAAAGAAATTAAACGAAAACTAAGAACTGGTTCTTTGAAGGAATAAAGAAGTAGATCTTAGCCCCAATTGACTAAAAAAAGGAAAAGCAACTCCAAACAAACCAAATTTAAAGACAAAAAGGGAAACACACAACAGGATCGTGAAACTGATGCACAACATCTAATGTGAATACCTCAAAATAAACCTATGCTATACTAAATTTGAAATCCTTGAAGAGAAAGTGAACAGCTGGACATCATGGAACCAAGACCTGTATACTCAGAAGAGAGTCAATCAAGCTTATAATAGACCATAGGTAAGGAGGAAGGTTAAAAACGGTAGTAATAAAAAAGAAAACGCTCCCACGAAAGATAAACCCAAGTCAGAGGATGATCGGGAAGCTCGATAGACATTAAAAAGGAGGCCTCAGCCACTGACCGTCAAATATGTCAAGAGGATAGTAAAACAGCAGGAAAGTCGTCCCAAACCTTCAATGGAAGCCAGCATCAACTCATTACCAAAACCATGGGCAAAGATACAACAAAAAAGAAATAGAGACCCATTTCTCTAAGAGCTAGATGCAACAATTTCTCAATCAAAATACTTGCAAACCATTCTCAACAAATATAAAAATAATCCACCATGACCAAGGCTGGATCATACCAGAGATGCAGTTATGGTTCAACATACATAGGCTACATAAATGACTGAAAGAAACAAAAACAATGTTGGCTTCATCTCATGATGCAGAAAGGCCTGACCAAAATTTTCAGCATGTCTTTCTGTGTTTAAGTCCTGGAGGGGAATTGGAATGGAGTCGGGAACAATCCTTCAAACAATTAAGCCCATTTACAACAAACTCCCAAGCACTATCCTAAATGAAAAAAAAAAAAAAAGTGGCAAGCATTCCCCTTAAAGTCAGGAAACCTGGGCAAGGCTGCCCCCATCCCTACTCCTTTTCAATATAAGCTTGAAATGGCTCAGGCAACAGCGACTAAAGACAAGATAAAGGAATCCAGAAGAGTACTAATGGGAAAGAGGGAGTCAAACATCCCTTTTTGTAGAAGACACGATAGTTTTACCTAAGGGACGACCAAAAATACCACCAGAAAGAACTCCAGAATCCATCAAACAGCTTCAGTAAAGTCGGCGGGATACAAAAGTTAACTTGTAAAAATTGTTATCGCCTTCTTTATGCCAATAAAACAAGCAATGGAGAAACAAACAATACAAGGACTAACTTTCTCTATTCAAAATAGCCTCCAAAAAATTAAATAAAAAAAAAAAAACTCACCAAACAAAAATTCTCTACAAGAAAAATTTTTAAATCCCTCAAGAAGGAAGATACTACGAAATATGGAATGTTCTCCCATCTGCCTCTGTGGATTTGCATGAATAATATAAGAAAAAGACCATCCTACCCAAAGTACATATACAGATTTCAACGCATACCAATTAGGATCCCCCATAGCTTTTTCACAGACCTAGAAAAAAAAATCCTAAAGTCATATGGAGAAACATAAAGACCCGGATAGGCAAAGCCACCCTGAACAAAAAGAGCAAACGGGGGATTGCGTGGCTGGATAGCTTTAGTGTCAACTTGACACACCTGGTTGAGGGAGCTCAATTGGGGAATTGGCTCCATTGGATTGCCTGTGGCCACATCTGTGGACTACTGTCTTGATTGTCAGGACAATGTGGGAGGGGCCCAGCCCACAATGAGTAGTGCCACCCTGGGCAGGTTGTTGTGTACCATATAAGAAGGCAGGCTGGGCATGAGCCATGGGAGCTAGCCAGTGAAATAGCATTCCTCCATGGCCTGTGCTTCAAGCTCCTGCCTTCAGGTTCCTGCCCTGAGTTCCTTCCTTGGCTCCCTAAGTGATTGAACTGTGACCCAGGAGATGTAAGCTGATATAAACCCTTTCTCCCCAAGTTGGTGTCGGTCAGAGTGTTTTGTCACAGCAATGGAAGACAAGCTTAGAACAATTGCCATACCATACTTCAAAATATATTACGTGGGGCTATAGTCTCATAAAGATATGCCTGGTATTGGCAAAAAAACAAGCCTGTAGATAATGGAACAAAAAATTGAGGATCCAAACCTGGGCACATAAAATTTCAGCCACCTCATATTTACAAAAGTGGCCAAGAAGACTCAATGGAGAAAGACCAGCAGTCTTCACTAAAATGATGTTGGCATAACTGGTTACATCACTTGTAGAAGAATAAAAACTTAAACCCCTACCTCTCACAATGTACAAAAAATCAACTCCAAATGGATCCAAATGACCTCAGGGTGAAACCCCAGAACTCTGAAAATGATAGAAGAAAATTGTGGTAATAACCTACAGGACATAGACATAGGAAACATACTTTTCATAAATCAGACAGCAGCTGTGTCATACAATTGACAACAACTGACAAATGGGACATTATGATAAACTCAAGAGCTTTCTGTACAGCAAAAGAAACAATGAAGTGAAGAGAAAACCATAGAATGGGAGGAAACCTTCACTAGTGATACATCTGCAGAGCACTAACATCCAAGTGTATAAACTACTCAAAAACAAAGGAGGATGAAAACAATAGACCTATTCAAAAGATAGTAAAGAAGTGAACAGACTTCACAAATGAAGAAGAAAAATGGCTGAGAAACATCTTAAAAAGTGGTCAACATGGCTAATAATAAATGAAATGAAAATGCAAATTAAAACCACATTAAGATTTTATTCCTATTCCAGTAAGACTAGCTATTATACCAAAACAAAGGATGCCAAATTGCTGGAGATGGTTGCTGGGGCTAGGGGAACACTCCAATCCACTGCTGGTTGGAATGCAAACTCATGCAATCCCTAATAGGAAAGAAGTGTGAAGAACTCTCAAGAAACTAAAAATTGAGCCCATCAACACCTGATCCAGTCATACCACTTCCTGGATATATACAACCACAAGACTCCATTCCTACCTAGAATACATGCAGGTCTATGTTTATTGCAGCTCTCTTCACATAGCAAAGACCTGGAAGCAGCCCATGTGTCACTCAACTGACAAGTGATAGTGAAAATGTGGTACATCTACACAGTGGAATTCTTATGCAGAAGTTAAAGAAAGTTGATATCATGAATTTTGCAGGTAAATGGATGGAATGTTAAGTGAAGTAACAAAAACACAGAACAAAGAAAAATAAATGATGAATGGTATCCCTCATTTCTGGATTAAGCACCAAATTCCTAATTGAAAGGGCAAGTTATAAAATATATATTTTTTATCTGAAGGCAAACTATGTGTTATAATGTGAATTCATAGATGATAGAATTCTTGACTGAATTCCTATTAAATTCTTCAGCCATAGGACACACATGATGTTCCCTGAAGATTTTCCTTCTGTATTTCTCTTCTTTCAAAAGTTATTTTCCTCAAATGGCATTATACCAAGATTGTACATGGCTTACTAATGTTTATGGTATCAAATTCTGACATATGAAAAATATATTTTCTGGGGCTGGAGTATGGCTTCAGGGTGAGTAAGAAACTGGCTGCTCCTGCTATAATTACTACTATATTATATTATATATTAACTCTCTCTCTTTCTTCTCTCTCTCTCTCTCTCTCTCTCTCTCTCTCTCTATATATATATATTATATATATATATAAAACTATAATAGAATATTTAGTTCTAGGAAAGTTAGATGACCAATTGTTTTTCCTTTTTTGTGAGAGTTTTTCCATAATTTCTGTATTTCCTACAATAAAAATATTTATTTATTAAGAAAAAATAAAATGAGAATTATTACCATCTTGTGTCTCATTTTAATCCAATTTTAAGTAAAGTAAACTCTAGTCTAAAAGTTGGTCATTATCTTAGCAGTAGCAACAGCAGCAGAGGGGAAAGCACCACAGGTGACACTAACACCTGAGAAACAATTTCTAAACTGGCTGCTAAATAATTCCTTCCCGAAATTGATATTCACCTTGGGACTAAGAATGTACTGTTATTTGAAATATATTCTTTGGCAGATGCAATAAGCACCTTGAAGCTGTTTACACTCAAGTACTCAAATTCAGTGCAATTTTGTTTTTAAAGGAAAGGTAAGGGCTGGAGAGATGGCTCAGTGGTTAAGAGTGCCTAACTGCTCTTGCAGAGGAGCACGGTTTGATTCCCAGCACCCCACTATGGTGGCTAAGAATCACTCTGTAGCTGGGTGTGGTGGTTCTCACCCTTACATCCTAGGTACCGGAAGGCAGAGGCAGGAGGATCTCTAAGGTGAGTTCCAGGCCAGCTTCTCTATAGAGTGAGTTCCAGGCAAGCTGCGGCTATAGGGAGAACCCTGTCTCAGAAAAAAGAAAAAAGAAAGAAAGGGTAAGTTAAGGCACTACAAACACTAAGAGAAAGTTTTGAAGATGGACGGAGAAGCTGAGATTCACCTCTAGTCTTATTACTGGGGAGACCAAGGCAGGATGATTGTAGGAGTCCCAGGCCTTCTTGGCATCATGTGTTTTAGGCCAGACTCAACTACAGGATCAGAGCCTGTTTAAACAACAATGATAAAAACCTCCCACCACCCAAACAAAAACAATAAAAGGAAAAACCCACATATATACAAAACAACTGAACACAATTGGAGGTGGAGAGGAATGGTATTAAACTGGTCACAGAAGCCTAAGGATTAGCCTGATCAACCAAAGCTATAGAAATCTATTCAAAATTGTGGAGTATTAAATTTATTTATTTTTAAAGTCCTAAGAAAAAAAAATAAAAAAAAAAGACACCACACACACACACACACACATATATATATATATATATATATATATATATAGTTTTTAACATGGCAAAGGAGTTTAATTTCATTTGCAGAGAAAGGGTTTTTCACATACTAAATTTAAAGAGAAATCAGTCATGTGGCTAGTTCTAGAAGAAATATACCATAATTTAATATACAAATATCTTTGACAGCAGGATTGCATTTAAAATTGATGTTTTGGGTGAAAAAGAATGAAAGGCAGGCTGAAGACACAGCTTAGTGTCAACTGTGAAAGCATAGCTATGGGAGAAGGCAAAGTAATACAGACCAGATGTAATAATACAGGCATCTAGTTTAGGCCTAGAGAAATGTAAATTCACCATATTTTTCAGATGGGCACTCTCAAATATCAGAGAGAGCATATGGTACATGTCAATCAAAGCCATTGGTGAATACTTCGGTATTGGCTTACACTGAAATTGGTTAAGAGGATCATTGATTCTGAGAGGTAGGTATTACAACAATATGACTCTGCTATAATTAAGAAACCATCTGAAATCTGTACAGATATGGATCATATATATGCCTAAAAATAATCAAACTAAAAAAAAAATCTTACAATGTCTCAAACACTTAGACAACCAATCAGTGGATGTTGCAATTTAAATTCATGGCCTGATAAACTGTCTTAAATAATTAAAAACCCATTATTAATTTTTATAATACTTAATTTTTGTAGAATATGTTGGTGGGTGTTTTGCTATATTTTTAATTATTGTAATAACCACTTAATAATTGCAAATATTTAATGTAGTTTTAGCAATATTTTTGTGAGAGTATTTTCTGATGGGTCTATTTCATTTTCAATTATAATACACATTTTCCAGCATGAAATTCTATCTTTTCATTTTTCTTTTGAAGCTAAATTTGTATTTGATTAATCTTAAAGCCCTACTACCGGTCTTCATCTTCATGCACTTCGTCAATTCCTGCTTCATTCCAAGGAGTTTAAGAGCAGTTATAGTAACAGGGGTCTTCAGGTGTCATTTAGAAACATGGTAAGAGAATCAGCAATGTTCTCTTTCTTCCCCTCATGTGAAGACAACATGAGAAGAGAAAACCCAAAGACATCAATAGAATTAAAATATCCCTCTATTTAACTTCAAAATCTCTTATAGCTTTTTCATTAAGATAGTCTACTGAATTAACTTGATGTGGATAAATGTATTAAATCTGAATGAGGGACTGGCTCAGCGGTTGAGAGCACCGATTGCTCTTGCAGAAAACTCAGGTTCGATTCCCAGCACATCCACGTGGTAGCTAAGACAGTCTTTAACTCAATATCCAGGGGAATATGATGCCCTCTTCTGACCTCCATGGCACAACATGGGTGCACCAACTTACATGCAGACAATACAATCGTACACATAAAAAATAATAAATAAATTTTAAAAATCTGAATGATACATATATATATTTTGTATATATATATTTGTATATATATATATATATATACAAAGGTATACACACACACACATATATATATATATATATATATATATATGCAATTTGATAGACATTGACTTTCCTTGCAAGATCATCATGCAAACAGTCTATGATATGAACCAGGATCAATGTCTGCCTCACAATGAATATGAAAGATTCATGCAGCAAAAGGTAATTTCACAAACCTGTTACTTTGAAAATTCTGATATTAATTATAAAGCTCTTGAGTACTATTGGAAAACATTTAGTGAGCATTTTCTCCTTTTTATGGAAATTTCAAGAACAATATGTACAAAGTTAGATTTGAAATTAGTTTGAATTAGGTTTTATGATTTTTAAAATAAAATTCAAAATATACACTAAATGACATATTAATATACCCAGAATTGAGAAATTAGAATTATCCATTGTATAAAGTGAAAATCTGAATGTCATTGCATGAAAATAACATCGAACTAAAATCAGAATCAGGGCAAAGGATGACATGATTATTTGAATATTTCTAGAAATGAAACTTAAATGTCTTTTCTACCTCCCTCTGAAGTCATTTATCCTGATGAAATATGATATTCTGATTACTCTTAATAGCTGCTAGTGATGTTTGGAAAACAATATTTGTGTCTCTCAGCTGGCAGCCAAGAGTACGTGCAAAAGGTCCAACCACCAGTCTAGGATCTTAATGAATTCTTCATCCACTGGTTGCCATGGTACCAGAACCTTGGTGTGCCAGTGTACTTGGTCTATAGATCACTAGGGTGGAATGAATATATCCTTTGTGAAGTCTGGTGGGGCAGAGGTTAAAATTCCATTCCAAACACATGCCTATGCTGATCCACTAACAAGAGTAGGGGCATCAGCAGGGGCTCTGTGGTACAGTGCTGATGAGCCTAATTGGCAGGAGATGCTCTAGTCCCTGGAAGAAAAGGATGAATGTAACTAAAAGAGAAAGAAAGGAAGATTTGAAAGTACATCACACGCCACATGTACCTCTGTTTGTGAAAGCCTGCATAACTGCTATTGAAGGAGCAGATTGACAGTGAAAGTGTGTGTTACCCAGACCTTCATATCTCCTGGTGTTTAGAAAACTCTTCCAATCTCTTAGTCACAAAGGAAACTAATATAGATTAGACACTCTATGCACTCTCTACTAACCCCATTTATTTTTGAAATTTATTATAATCTTAGATTTCCATCTTGAATATGGATTTGACTCATGATTCTATCATTATGCATCTTGACCAAAACTCTCCTGTTTCTTCATTTGTACAGATGGAATGCTCAACTTGAAAGGGTACAGTAATAATTCATGTTTAGTGTATTATACATAATAATAGATCCTTGTATTTAAAATAGAAAATGTCAGAGAAAATATATTTATATTTTATACAAAGATTGTTCTTACTATGGAGACTGAAAATACTATAATTTCCTTAATTACACCTTACATCTTAGGATCTTTGATGGTATATACAGGATTTTTATATCTATATTTTAATTTCACTCCTTTAATCCACATTTTAAATCCACATCTGACAAGTTTAAGACTTACAACTCTATTTCTTTCACACATTATGATTTCACATTTGGCATGTCTGATGTCTGCAACCTTTATCTCAACTTCATTAAGTTTAGGAGAAGTACTTTGACTACCAGGACATGTTCTCTTCTCTTGCTGTTTTATCTTTTATCCCAAACTAAAATGCAAAAGAGATGGAAGTGTTATCCTGCATGGTAGGATAGTGCCACTCCTAGAAGCAGAGAGATATTAAACAGAATTTCCATTCCCAGGTGTGAAATATTGCCACAGGATTTCATCAGGAAGCTCTCCAAATGCTTCTAAAAGAAAATGGGCCTTTGTCAGTCCCCTTGGTTGCCCCTCAGAATAGAAGACTACTCTTTCGCTGAAGATATCACATACCTTGGGTGCAAAATACAGAGAAAGCAAGCTCAATGTGGACTAGAAATTTCCTCCTTGCAGTATAGCTTTCAAAGGGACAGAAGGAAACACAGGCTACTGGAAGAGAATAGGTACCAATAGTCGTACCATGCTGTGAACTCTACAAACCAAAAAGTCAACCTGCAAAGCAGGATGTATCCACCTGTGCAATGCAACTGCCCTCTGCTTGGATGTGAGTTCTATTCTACAGGAGGGAACGTGTGCCAGGTACCATAGGTTTCCTTAACCACATATCCCCAGAAAATTGTACTTCCAAGCGGTACTTACTACTGATGAAGACAAACTAATATAGACTTCTTCTAAATGTACATATTCTCATAGACAGATTCTTCTCTCAGCCTTAATCAGAGATTGTTTTTTTCTGGTGAACAGTACAGAATTCAGAGGCTCATGATGGTCCAACATGCTGAGAATAGTGACAGTTGAGGACTCAACCCTAAACGTGACATTTACACTATCTCTTCTAAGGCTCAAGGAACATTTCAGAAGATGGGAAGTAGGTAAGAGCAGATGATACAGTAAAGCATTGTGAAATTCCATCCACTAGACCCAATATAACCATTGCAATAAAGAATTCACTACAACTGTGGTTACATACACTGGGCACACATAAGATGGCCCTGTTAGAAACCAGTCATGGAAAGGGGAAGGGCTCTTTATACTTATTTAGTTTTTTTTTCTTGATAATCATGCACTAAGTTATTGGGAACATACGCACCTGAAACAGTGTAATGTTTAGGAATTAACAAATTATTCCCATTGATAATGAATTAATTTTGAGCTGAAGATAGAGAAACCTCTTTCGGGAAATAACTAAAAACTCCATATGAAATGATGATGGAGAAGAATTAATATAAGTAAGAATTGTCATGCCTAAAGATCAAGACATCCTCTCTTACCTCTGGTGCTTCTGTCTAGTGGTCTATGTGTTCATTAAGAGAAAAAATAATTTAGAAGGCCATATCTATAATTTAATGTTTTCTAAACTTCCGACATAACATCTTTCTTTGAAATAATTGATCCAAGCCTGGTGTGGTGGCACATGCCTTTAATCTCAACACTTGAGAGCCAGAGGCAGGTAGATCTCTGTGAGTTCATGGCCACCCTGGTATACATAGCAAGCTCCAGCTGAGACTAAAGAAAGACCCTGTCTCACAAAGACCAAAAAAGAAAAAGAAATAATTTATCTAAATATGAATGTTCAAGCTCTTGTCACACTTTTAAAGAAATGTAATATACCTTAGATAGCAATTGACTATACAAGCAAAGCTAATTGTTATGATGGTAACACATGTAATACAAGAGAAGATTTCACAAACAAATATGCCCTATGACTTAATATTTAGAGGAGCTAATATTAAATAAACTGGAATAACACTGAAATTTCATCCACATAAGAAAATATTTTATTGACTTTAAGGTGGAATTTGACAAGAAATTCATTGTTATATTATTAATCCAAATTATATAATCAGTTTTGTGATGCTTGGGAACATCATTCTATCATCTCTAATATATTAACATTCTTGAACATCTTAGGTTTGAAGAGTTAGCTGTCATGCCTCTCCTGTGAGTCCATTATACATTTATTACATCAGATTTCTGGAAGAGGCTGGGATGAAAGTAGCAATCTATCTGGGATGAAAGCAGCTATCAGACCTCCTGAGGAGTTCTGGTCTCTTGTAATCATTCGAAAGAACTTAAACCACAGAACAGAGCTAATGTCACATGAAAGCTTCAACTAATGTACTTGTGAGCAACACATGTGGTAGCTTCTAATTTTGGCTCTACTTCATTACCTTAAAGGATGCCATGAATTATCAGTCATGCTAATTACTGACTGTTACATCCCCCTTTTCCAGTATCTATTGGAATGCTGAGAATTTGTAAACAGATTCCAGTATGAAAAAATGGAAGCATCTGAAAATAATACTTTAAAGAAAGTTTGAACTTGAACTAAGTACCTATTAGGGTCCAAAAGATGATTACATTGTATATATGAACTGTAGAGAAACATTATTTGAGCCACTTGACTAATGTTTTGATTAGGAAAATAATTTAGCTGCTCAATAGGAAAAAATATAACATACATATATTTTTAAACCTGAGCATATTCCACTATTTTACACTTGATCTTAGCCAAAGGGCTGAGAAGCGATATATTTTAAATGTCTGTAAAGAAATTGTTGTCATTCTCAGGACTGTTTTTAAAGTTTTGGATTCGATTATAACAATTACTCATAAGGCAGTGGCAAGAGGATCCAGGATACAAGGATAATCTTAGCTACATAGCAAGTTTGAAATTAGCCTGATCAAAATGTGGGCCTGTCTCAAAAAAAAAAAAAAAACAATGAAAATAATATTTTTTATGGATGGAGGTGTGAGATGAGTGTGCATATACATGGTGTAAAGATGAAACCAGGATAATATTTATGTCTCTTTAAACACTTACCATTCCTTGTTTTTCAAAAACTTTAACTGGTCTTTTCTAGGTCATTGTGAATCATACATTAAATTGTGAGCTGTAGTCACCCCACTATGCTATAGAACAGCAACTTACTCTCCCTCTGTAACTGTACATTGGTGGTGATTACTCAATATTCTTCTCCCTCTCTTACACACTATCCTTTCTAACCTCCTGTGACCACTATTCTGCTCTCTACTCCCATTAATTCAATGTCACTAGCCTCATTTGTAAGTATATCCATGTAATTTTTTCTATTATTTATTTAGTATAATATATTATTTAGTTCCTTTAATGTTATTGTCAATGATAGAATGTCATTCCATTTTATGACCTACTAACATACTATTTTGTATATATACTACATCTTCTTATTCATGGACCCACAAAATTTTCATTAATCTTATGTAGTCATTGTCATATATGTCTATGAAGTACTTTGAATCTTTGACCTCTATTGGTCTTACTTTTCAACCTTCTCACTTTACCTAACCATGTCCCTTTGCCCTACTTGTCTGCCTCCTTGTTTTATGATTTATCTTTTCCCCAGAGATGTCAGGACTGAGAGGAAACACATGGCATGTGTCCTTCTGAGTCATTTTATTAACCTAACATTCTGTAGGATGGGTGCCTTCATGTGTTCTGTATCCTGGCCAATGTGACAAGGGCTACCCTCAACAAAGGAATTCGGGTATTTCACTGACATAGTGTGTTATTTCTTGATTTAGATGTTCCAGGAGCACACACACACAGTTTGCTGTATTGACTCTACTAACCTATATTCCCACCAATACTGTGTTAAGTTCCCATTTCTCTGCCTCCCCACCAGCATTTGATTCAGGTTTGTTGTTTTTCTTTTTAACCTTTTAATTGCAGCCCTTCTCAAAATTCTCTTTCATTGTTACTTGGGTTCACATTTTTCCATACAGTAGTGATAGAACTATTGTTCCTGTAACTATTGGATAGGTTTGTGTCTTCTCTTGACAAATATCTATTGAGATAATTTGCCCATTTCAAATTTAGATTTTTGCTGTTAAGCTTTGAGTCCCTTATGTAGTCTTGGTTCTAGTCCCCTAGCAGATGAACAGCCAGACAACAATTTTTTTCACACTGCAGACTGTCTGTTCATTCTCTTGTATCCTTTCCTATTCCATAGCTCTTTCTTTTGATTAATTCCCATTTGCCCATTTTTGCTTTGATGTTTTAGATAGAAGCTTATTCAAAACCTATTGCTTATACTGAGGTCTGAAAGTATTTGACAGGTTTTCCTGCAGTGGTTTCAGAATATTATACTTTATATTTAGATTTTTGATCTATTTGAATTTATTTGTTTTTGTCCACACTTAGGGACTAGGTCTTCTTCCTTCTTCAGGATGTGTATTCTAATTCTGCTACAACCACTCACTGAAGTAACTAGCTCTTGCCCATTGTGTATTCCTGGGAACTTTGTCAAAATTCAGAATTCTATGGATGTGTGAATTTATTTCTTTGTTCTTTTTTGAGTTAATGTGAGCTTTAATAATTTCATTTTATTTATTACAGTTTATTTTTGTTCCATATTAATATAAACTTAAACTGCATGCATTTTTATTTTAACTGAGTATTATATATGATAAATGTTTATAAAATATTTTATTGATGTTTTGTGTATCTCATACATCATTTCTCAGTCCAATTTAGACACATTCCCTTTTCCATGTCTCCCACCACACGCCAGTTCATGCATTCTGCCATACATGTCTTGTATCTTTTTCTCAGTTTCTTAAAGTTTTTCTCTGAAGGGTCTTATTGTTTGGGCAGAATTTAACTGTTTTAGTCAGTTCTTTGACCCAGTCCTTTTGTTGCTGTTGGTCTTTCCCATTTGAATTGCTCCAAAATATGCTCATATATACATCACATATGTACCAAAATTATGACCTCTGAAAACAAACTCTATGCTAATTCCAAAATATGTTTAGGAGTTCACATTTTCCCTTTAATTTTTATATTACTCTAAAATATGAGTACATACCCTCCATCCATATACCACAATTACAAAGTCTGTAAGTAAGTGGAAAGTTAATTCTAGACCCTGTTAAGGGATTGACATTATAACAGCACAGTTTCTTTCATTTAAAAAGAAATATAAGCTTAACATTGCTCAGCTTGCCTTTCAACTAAGCATTTGGTGTTAACATCCACAAATGACTGATACCATTCATAGTTTGTTTTTCTGGGACTATGTTACTTCACTTAGCATAATTGTTTCAGGTTCCATTCATTTACCTCCAAAGTTCATGATGTCATCTTTCTTTTTTTTATTAATTTATTTTTTTTATTTTTAAGGGATTCTACAATATAATGACACAGTTGTTTGCAGATAACATTGATGTTACTCAGTATGTCATACAATTAGGTAATTGGTGCATTTTGCAAGTATCTATGTCCAAATTTTGAACAACCCAAGGTTCCCATAGTCCAGTTGGAGAAGCTTGTATGCACAGGCATGTTGATCAATCAGGAGTCCAGACTATATTCCTGTAGTCTCACGATTCACCCCTATCTCTCCACAGCCCTTACAATCTACCATGCCTCCTCTTCCGCAGTTTGTTCCCTGGTCTTTGGGAAAGGGGCACAAGTGGGTGAGAAGAAAACAGTCTAGTTTCTTTGGAGTTGTCATTTTGGACTCCAGTCTGTTCAGGTTGTTTCCCTTCATGGATTGACAGCTTTCCCAGTGATACCCTTTTTAGTCATACTAACAAAGCACAAGCTATTGAATGTACAGGCATTTAAGCAGTACCACTTATTATGTCAAGCTAAGCTGTGAGCATAGACACAGATGCTTGGATGGTATGCTAATCTGCAAACTGTAGTTTGATGTTATCTTTCTTTACTGCTGCATAGACTTCCATTTTGTAGATGTACCATAAAACACTTGGGTTGATTCCAGCTCTTCACTATTGTGAAGAGAGCTGCAATAAACATAGATGTGCAGTTGGGCACAGTGGCACATGCTTTTAATCCTAGCACTTGAGGCAGAGGGAGGCAGATCTCTGTGAGTTCTAAACCAGCCTGGTCTACAGAGTGAGTTCCAGGCTAGCTGGGGCTACAGGGAGACCATGTCTCCAAAAGACCAAAAAAAAAAAAAATAGATGTGCATATATCTCTGTGATAAGTTGAGTCTTGTGGTAGTATGACTTGGCCAGGTGGTAGGCTCATTTTTAGTTTCTTAGGAGTTCTCCACACTGGTGCTTTCCATAAGGCTTGCACAAGTTTGCATTCCCACCAGCAGTGGATGAGCGTTCCCTTTTCCAGACATCCTATCTAACATTTGATATTCTTTGTTTTCTGGATCCTAGCCAGTCTTATCAGAGTAAGATGAAATCTTTAGGTGGTTGTAATTTGCATTTCCTTAATTATTAGCAATGTTGAACACTTTTTAAGATGTTTCTTATCCATCTTTACTTCTTCATTGTGAAGTCTCTGTTCAGCTCTTTACTCCATCTTTTGAGTGAGGTATTTGTTTTCTTACCTCTTTGATTTATGAGTAGTTTATACACTCTGGATATTAAATGCTCTATCAGATGTATCACTGGTCAAGGTTTCCTCCCACTCTGTGGGTTTTCTCTTCACTTCCGTGATTGTTTCTTTTGCTGTACAGAAGCTTTTGTGTTTAATAAGGTCTCATTTGTCAATTGCTGACCTTATTTTTTGTACAGCTGCTGTCCGATTTAGAACGTAGTGCTCTATGCTTATGTCTTGTAGGTTACTACCAACATTTTCTTCTATCATATTTCTTTGTTCTTTATCATTTCCCAATTAAACTATGTGTCTGCTTTATCACAAAAATTTGTTTTACTTATTATAGCTTGCAGTATATTCTGAAGTCTGTAAGGTCCCCTTATCATAGCTCCTTTTGCTCAAAATTCCTTTGAATTTTTTTAGGAATATGGACATCCATTTTAATTTTATGTTATAGTTCTGTGAAGAATGTTGTTGTTATTTTGATGGAGAGTTTATTATAGAAGTTGTGCATTGTTTTCTGCATCATGGCCATCATGACAATGTTGATTCTCCCTACTAATGAACCTGGAAAATCTTTCAATTTTTCTCTTAGGTTTCTCATCAATTTCTTTCATTAAAGTTTTGAAACTTTCTCTGTAAAGATCTATCAATCATTAACTTGATAAAGCTGATTCCTAGTTTGTTGTCATGATTTTTGTTTGGTGAGGTTTTTTAAATTTTATTTTAATTTGGGCTTCTTATTTTTTTTCCCAGATAAATTGTAATTGGTAAATTTTTTTTTATATATACATATTTGGTATATTGAAATTCACTGAATTTTTCAGTTACTAGGTATTTGATGGAATCTTTAGCTTTTCTTTATATAAAATAGTGTCATTAAAAATGGCTATTTTAGGCAGGCCATAGTGGCACACGGCTTTAATCCCAGCATTTGGGAGGCAAGGCAGGTAAATTTCTCTGAGTTCAAGACCAGCCTGGTTTACATAGTGATTTCCAGGACAACTGCGACTGCAGGAAACCATGTCTCAAAAGGACAAAGGGGTGCTATTTTTATGGGTTAGAGAAGTGGCTCAGCAATTAAGAGCATGTACTGCTCTTATAATGCTATTGAAAAAGTAATTGGATTGTGACAGCACAACAGCCATCAATGAGTTCAGCCACTGTTGAGTTCATAGCTGAATGGTACTTAAAGACTTAGGCCCCAATTTGGAGGAAATAAGTGACTTAGGGTGGACATTTGAAGGGCAGGTATCTTTGGTCACTTCTCTTTCTGCTTCTCTCCCTCTTCTTTTCCCTCTCTCTTTCCTTTCTGGGTACAATGAGAAAAACATTCTTTTCTCCTCTCTGCTCTTCTGCTGTGATACTTTTGGTTTGCCATAGGCTTAGAAGCAAAGGATCCAGATGATCATATGCACAGCCTTACCAACAGTGAACCAAAGCAATTCTTTCTTTATTTTAAGTTTTTGCCTTGTGCATTTCTTACAATAAGGAAAAGTATCAGACAGATACATCTTGAAGAATGGTTAATATGATAAGGAAAATATTTTCTGTAATTACTAGGCGAAATATTCTGTAAATGTCAAATTTATGTGATCTCTATATATTTCAGCAGTAATATGCTTTTATTAAGTGTGTGTATGTGTATGTGTGTTTGTGTATGTGTGAATATCTGTCCATTAATAGAAGTTGAAGCATCTATTATTCCTAGAAAAATCTTTCTATTTAATGTTTACGTTTTCCCTTATTTTTATTCTATGTGTATCTGTGGATTGTGTCTACATATACAATTGCAGCTGAGTCCTGCAATGCCTGCAGAGTACAGAAGAAGGCATCAGATCACATTTAACAGGAGTTACAGATGATTGTTAGTTGCCATGTCTGTGTACAGCAGCCAGTACTCTTAACTGCTGAGCCGTCTTTCCAGGCCCTTGTGCATCTTCTTTAGCTGTGCTCACTCATCCATGATGGTTTTATCTCCATGGTCTGGGTTTCTGTGACTTTTGGGATTATTCACACAAATTATTCTCCCTTTGTTGGGACAGATTCTTCAGCAGCTCTACATATAAAATATCTGTCTGATGTCAAGGGTGGCTGTAAGTCATTGATGATCACATAGAGGGTAAGTTTGTTCACATAAGTTCTAGTAATGAAGGTTGTACCTGGAATGTTACCAAAAGTGGTGTTCTCTGTTGCTTTCCTAAATCCATGTATTGTCACAGCCATGCCAATGTGGGCATACAGGCGTGGTATAGAATGCATATTAGGCATGAAGCACGTTAGCTTATGATTATTGTGCATAGGCCTTTATGGTACCTGGGAGCCAACCTGAGCAGAATGGATAGTTTCTGGTTCCTAGGATGCAGAAGGGTGAATAAAGGGCCACTCATATTTCTCTGTTTACTCTCTGCAAGCCAAGCTATTCAGAGAGGTTTGTGGGAAAAAGAGATTGCCGTGGCTACCTGGCAGGTTTTCAGGTCTGGCTAGACATACTAGTGCAGGAGGTGTCCCAGATAAAGGATCCCTGGTATATAAGTCACTCAAGATGGCACAGGGCCACAGGAGCCTGGCAAGAGAATAGCATGTCATAGGCTAGACATTTGCTTCAATAAAGAAGCAGGGCAGCTTCCATACCAGTATTCCAAAAGTGAGTCAGTGACACATTAGGAAAAATCCTCAAGCAGCAAATAAATATTTCATAGACTCTTGATGTTGATGGAGACTCATGGGGCTTCAAACTTACCATTTCAGAATCTTACCAGGCTGGTAGATGCTGTGCTTTTGCTTTATTTTTCACAAAGCCATATCTCTGTGTTCTGCATGATTACCACCACAGTGCTTTTGCATGCTACCGCACACACTCCAGTGGATTAGCTATTGTTTTTCTTTTTTATACTTTTTTTTTGTAGGAAAATGTCAAAAACCTTTAGTCAACCATCTTGTTGACATCTCTCTTTAAGGTGAAAATATTTTTGAAGGACGAGTTTATAAATCAAAATGATTTTTTTGATGCTAAAGTTTTAGAATTTGTTTTTTTTAAACTGGTATTTAGCCAGGAGTGATGGCAAACACCTTTAATCCCAGCACTAGGGAAGTAGAGGCAGGTGGATTTCCCCAGGCCAGCTGGGACTAAAGGGAGCCCCTGTCTCAAAAAGAACAAAAAAATAAATAAAACTGATATTTATCTCTTGAATATTATTCTAGGGCCTGCAGATGGGGAAGTTTTATTCTGTTTGTTCAATTAAAAAGATTTCTCTTTTATATTGAGCATTTGTACAACTCATACTATGGTTCCTGGTCAAACCCATGCCCCAACCCCACATCAGAACTTAAGCATTACAACATCCAAGCTAAGTGTTATCCAGTCAAGCACCCATACTGTATTAGTCAGGGTTCTCTAAAGAAACAGAAGCAACAGGACGAATATATATCCATATACAATTTATTGATTTGCTCACGTGACAGAGTTCGAGGAGTCCAACAGTAGCAATGCCGCATTGGAGAGGCTGAGAATCCAGGGAACTGCTCAGTCCGCAAGGCTGGATGTCTCAGTAGTCCCAATCTGGTGCTGAAGGCCCAATGGATTACAGGAGATCTGCCAGTCTGAGTACACACTGGGATCCGTAGGGTTGATCATAGCAGCAAGACAAACTCACCAGTGAGAGAGAGGCAAGCTGCAGGAAAAAAGGGACCAGATCCTTCTGGCATGGCCTTTAATACTGCCTGCCAGCAGAAGGTAACGCCCACATTTGGGGTGGGCCATCTGGGTTGAGGTAGTCCAATCCGAAGATCCTTTTTCTCTTATTTATTCCTTAGTCCAGTCAAGTTGACACCCAGGATTAACCATCACACATACCCAGATGTCGTTCTGTGCAAATAGATCTGCTGGAGTCTGGTCGGTATATCTAGGAATTGTATATCCTTGGATGGAGCCCCTCACCAATGGTTGAAAGTGAGGGAAGGAAAGATTGTAAGAGCTAGGGCTGGTGCCTGTGTGTATAGAAGCAGTGACTTACAGTCGGCTGTAATATTTCACATGTAAACCTGCGGCAATGTAGGCATCAGACAAGGGACCCACAACAATGGGGACAAAGTCTCAAAGTGGAGCAAGAGAAATAGGTGGGGCACTGACCTTGGACTGAGAGGTTCAAGAGGAAACATTTTTCTTTCAATGTCCAGTATTATAGGCAAGATTGAAAAAAAGGTCTTCATGATCATTTTCATGTACAAAATAAAATAAATAATTTAAAACATTGACATGTATTGTGATATTGTTACTCATTAGGTCATATTTTTTTTTCCTTTTCTAAAGTCACCTTGAATATATCACGATGCTTATTCATATCAGTAGCCTGGTCTCTTAATGAAGTCAAAGAAAAAAATCCCAAACAACTAAAGTTACCTTTCCTCTTTATTTTGAACCACTGGAAAAACTTCATAAAATCTTCCTCTCCATGAGTGTGAGTTAGAATTGGTGCCTATAATGTTACTTTCCTTTTAGCATATGAAAATTTTATTTTTAAAATTACTGTTGATTTTACCTAATAATTGAAATCCAGTTCTTATATAACCTAGATTTACATCATACTAAAGTGTCATAAAACTTAATCTCTCTTCTTGACAGCATTGTCAGGCTGGAGGTTTAGACAAAGAAGTAGAGTAAAGAGAAGAAATTAAACATTGTATCTGTAGAAATAATAAAGACAAGTTGAGTGGTAAAAATTCACTCCATATTATATTCAAGGTAGAGTGCTGACACGAGGGCACACTGTTGTGACTGCATTTCACTTACAACTGGCGTAGTTGCTAAGAGTGGTTTTGCAATTTCTAGTATAAAGATAAAATCAAATTGACAGATGAGAAAGATAATAATAGTTCTGGTTGTCTTTTTATGACAGTCTAACAAACATGGTAAGGATTAACCGCAAAACAAGCTGGGCACTGTGAAATTCAACAGCATTACTTAGCAGAGTGCAATGGGAAAACTAGTGCAATAACTTTTGCATTGAGAAAAGAGTATCCAGAAGACTTAATTTTACAAACAAAAACTTAGGAGCACAGTTTAAACCTCCATCACACCACCCCTATGTCACATACGTAATGCTTTGTAGCCATTCTTGAAAAAATAGTAGACCATATGTATTTTCTCTAATATAAAAGTGGAAGAACATATTTACTTGTTGTTTTTATTGTTTTTATACATATGCTTGAAAGTAACATTGATACAGACAAATCATATGAATTCAGAAAATAAAGACTCAATGGTTATGTTTATAAACATAAATTGTAGATTTCTGGGTACTTATTGTGATTTTTTTGTGTTCAAATGTTTGTGTCTTGGATATCTGTTGAAAACATTTTTGTAAATTTTGAGTGTCATTTGCCATTTTCTCCATGATTAAGGAATGGTATTTTTGACATTTCTAGCAAGTGATTTCAAGTTTCCAAAACACATCCATTTCTTTTTTTTACGTTGTTTATTGATACTGAGCATAGATACTTATGGCAGAGGTCAATAAAAACTCCACAGTGGACCTTTATCATCTCCAGTGTTGCTCCATAATCAATACTACCAATATTACTCCCGATATTGCTACCTATCTTGCTACCTTGAACATATGGAAGTACCTTGAATTCAGTGGTCCTCTGTTCCAGGGGAACTAGGTGCTGGTTCTTTTGCTTCCACAACATATGCTTTATGATCACTGCTGAGAAGTGGGAGGCAGAACCTACCTTCCTTTTATTCTTCCATGGGAGTCTGGACAACATGATCAGTTGAGTCTCAATAGGCCAGCGATCAATGGTGCACTTTTCTTAGTCACTTTCACAGTCAGTCAAGTATGGACACTATCCTCTAAATTTTACACTATCGCAATTCCAAGTGATAATGTCTCTGCCATTATGAACCAAAACTCAATTAATGACGGGATATAAATTTGCTGAATCCCTGCAGATAGTTGTAGTCAAGCAAGTGGATTCCACTTGCTTTAGTTGGTATGAAAAATGTCACTTATGTGACATTTTAGTATTTGGCCTATGTATTAAATCTTAGTCTCTTCTTGGCTGTCCCATCTTAAGTAGTAGTAGTGTGCCCAGTGAGAGGTGGTCTTGTCATTGGATGTGTGCCATGCAAGTGGATTAGGGCACTGCTCATTTTCAACCCTTCCTAACATCCACGAAGTAAGAAGCTTTGCTCAGCTATGTGCTCCCTGTTCTGTTTTGCTGTACTTTCTTGGGCCCAAAAGCAATGGAGCAAATTGATAATGGATTATAACCTATGAAATTAGAAGCCAGAATAAACCTTTCCTTTTTATATATTGTCTCCACAGTATTGAAAAGTCAACACAATACTAACAGAAATTAATCTTGACCTTTTACAACTGTACGATGATGTAAAAAGAGAAGCTTTGGTTTTTCAAAGCAAATTTTCAAACTTTTGGTTGTATGTTAGAGTCAAATTTTGATTCTGAGCTTATAGCACAAATCATGATTTCAGTTCTTGTTACCATTTCTTTTCCTTATAAGTGTTCTCCCAGGAAACCCTGACATTTCTCCTCTACAAACCATGACACTGTATTCTTACAGTGGCCTAGTCAAGATACTCATCTATAATGAGAGTAAAGGAAGAATAACAACATGATCAAGCTTTTACAGATTAACACAGGACCCCAAAAGATCAGCGGACCATGAAGAACCAACATAAAGGAGAAAAGAAAGATGAAGATATCACATTAAAATTATGGACCCTGCCATACCTATTTTAGTGAAAGGTGACTACAAGTTAATGCAGGACCAATATGTACTTAAATGTTTGAGCATTGATCCAGAATCTCTGCTTAATAAGCTGTGTATATGATGCATAGGCTAGTATTTCAGGAAAAAATAGTAATTTTCAGCTTATTTACTATTTTTACATTTTTCAAAAAATCATGGCTTTTAGCAATATAAATTCAATTATATGACATTCAAGCTTTGCTTATTGTTCCCAACAGCAAGAATAAACATAAATCTGGTCATGATCTCAGATACTCTTTTAAAGAAAATGTTATACTTGACTTCCCCAGTTTAGCCCACCCTTTTAAAGGTAGGGCCGTAGTCTTCATTCAATAAATATCTCACAAGTACTCACTGTGTGTAGCATTTTGTTCTAGTTGCTGTTGATACAGCCATGAATCAAGCTGCATCTTTCATAGAGTTTATGTGCTAGTGAGCAAGGAATACCAAGTACTAAGTGCTGTAAAGAAAAATGAAGCTAAGTAAGTGGATAGAGAATTTCCATGGGAAAGTTACCAGGGAAGGCATATCAATCAGTGTATGCTGCAGTAGCAAACAAACTTCCAAAATATAGTGGCTTTATACAGAGATTTTTTTTATTGCTCATGCAGTAGGAACACTGTAGGCTGGCAGGGAGATCTGCTAAACAAATCACGAGGGAACCAGGATAACAGGGCAGGCACTGTCTTGAATGTTGCTGGTCTTTGTGCTTGAAGGAAAAAAGAATTCCAGGGAAAGCAAAGCCAAAATTATTACACATCGCATCACCAGTTAGAGTGCCTTGTCGTACAACCAGTGGCTAGAACTGAATGGGAGAATTAAATGCCTGCGTCTAGGCACATCAGCCTATAGTCAACAGGCTGCACATAGCTGAGGAGAGCTGTGAATGTTAACAACACAAACAGTAAACATACTTAAAACAGTATATTTGTTGCTATTCTCTTTTGGGTAACTCAATCACACAGTTCTCAACATGACATTTGTAGATGATAATGTCATGTCACAATGTCAAAAGACTACTGCCACAGTCCTTTCCACCAAAGCATGCATCAGTAACAGTCTCTAGCAAAATAAGAGATGTAATGAGGATGCATAAGCTGGACACAATATTTTTGGTAAAATTAATAAAGTAGCTAAAGTATATTTGATTTGGTAAAAAAATAGTAAAATTGGCCTCATAATTAAAAAAATAAATAATAAAACATGACATAAAAAAAGATGCCATAAGTAGACATAACTATAATTTATGTATCTGAAAAAAAGGAAAATGTACAAAGAACATTTGCAAGTTAACAACAGGATAAGCTATTTAATTTTAAAAGTACAAGGGCGAAATACTGTACCAAAGAAGAAATATGAGGGATAACTGAACAAATATGAATGTTTTAAACATAATTAATCACTAGTGAAATGCAAATTAAACTATAATGAGGAGTCAAACAAAATCACTGGAATAGCTACAATAAAAATAAATTACCAATGCTTTGAAGGATGTGAGGAGATTGTATGTCACGCAGGGTCACAAATTCATGAAAAGTTAAACATAACCATATACTACATCCTAGTAATTTCATTCCTTGTTATCAACCAAAGAAATGGAAACATAGGTTCAAACAAAACTTGGATGTTCATACTAGCACTTTTCAAAGTAATCTGAAAAGTAGAATATTTAAAGTCTACAGTGTGGTCAGTGAATACACAAGAGATAAGAACACTGGTCAGAAATAAAGTACACTGAATATGTCACACTCCAACTGCATAGATGGGCCCCAAGTGCATTATTGCAAATGAAAGCAGCCTGCCACAAAAGGCGTCTCTACATTGTATTATTCCATTTATATTCAATTATCAAGACTGCAGATATGGAAAACTAATCAGTAGTCTTTAGGACTGGGAATGGAAGCAGAAATTGACTGGAATTGGCAAGATATGTATACCCCTTTTTCTCTTCTTTTTTTTTCCTGTTTTTTTTTTTTTTTCTTTCTAGAACATTAGAAGTGTACTAAGTATTTTTGAGGTTTGAAAACGAATATAAATTAATCAAAGCAAATTAAAATGTAGAGCCCCACAGATGGATTTTGGAACATGTAATCACCACTTCGATATAGTAGTTTAAAAAAATTAAAAAATAAAAACAATAAGGAACCAGAGTGGATCTTGAAGACTAGAGGTGATAGAGCTCAGCAGCTGCTTGGATGGCATGCCTTCAATTTTTTAATTCTCTGTTTATAAAATGTGAGTGGACCTATTATGAGTAATAGAAAGATAGAGGTAATTCAGGCATTTAAATAAGTTCTATGTTGACTAGATTTTATAATAAGATAAAAGATTGGTGCTTCTTTTGTTCATATGAGAAACTATGAATAGTGCAGTAGTCATTTTGAAAGTTCTTCTCTGGGCAAATTTTGAAAATAGAGTCTCCAAGATTGGAAAATGTATTTACACCACTAACATACTGATACTTTTTAAAAAAATTTTTATTTATTACTTTTTTAAAAATATTTTTTAAAATTTTTTATTTATTTCTGTATGTGTATGAATGTACTGTCTGCATGTAGGTTTGTGCGCCCATGTTGTGCAATTCCGCATAGGTCAGAAGAGGATGTCGGACTCCCCTGGAACTGGAGTTCTCCTGGAACTGGAGTTTCAGACGGCTCTCGGCCGCCATGTGGGTGCTGGGGATCGAACCCGGGTCCTCTGCAAGAGCTGTCGGCACTCTCAACCGCTAGGTCACCTCTCCATCCCCTACTTTTTATGTGTATGAATGTACTGTCTGCATGCAGGTCTGTGCACCCGTGTCCTGCAATGCCGCGGAGGTCAGAAGAGAATCTTGGATTCCCCTGGAACTGGAGTTCTCCTGGAATTGGAGTTACAGATGGTTCTTAGCCTCCATGTGGGTGCTGGGGATCGAACCCGGTCCTCTGCAAGAGCAGTCGGTGCTCTTAACCTCTAGGCTATCTCTCCAGCCCGATACTGATACTTTTATTGACAAATAAAGTGAATGGATGGCATGCTTCCCCCTTTCCTGTCCTCCTGCTTGACACTGAGGGCAACACTTAAGTCAGTGCTTCAGTCTAATGTTCAGGTTCAGGGCTACATGCACATTCGTTGAGAGCATGTAATCAGGAAACTTGATGTTTGGAAACATTATAATGTTTAGAAACAAATGGAAAAGTCTTTTTTGTTTTACATGAAATCATGTTTTAAAATATCAACGCTGTATTTAGATGGCCATGCTAAGTTATTTGTCCAAAAAATAGTATGTTCCCTTTTGAACCTGCAAAATATTCCCCAACAACTTTCTTTTCACCACACACACACGCAAACAAAAAAAGAAAAAAAAAAAAAAAAAAAAAAAAAAAAAAAAAAAGTAAAGAGAATTAGGTCAACAGATCTCAATTTTATGATTGATCTGTCTTGTGTAATTTGGGTTAAGAGTTTAGTACTCAAATAAATCAATTATAAATTGAGCAAATTTCTAAGTGCATTTTTCTTTTTCTCAAATTTGAAGTGCAATTTTCTATTATAATAATGCATTTTATTTTTAAAGAATAATTTTGGAGTAATTTAATGTAATTAAATACACTGAACAGTAATTTTGAAAATTGCCTGTGTGAAGGAAACAGGTATAGCAATTTATCTTTTCTTTTTATGGGTTGAAGTTACATAGCTAAATATAAAATCTTTAAATTTGGAGGGAACAAAGTATTTAGGAAGACATCAATTATAAAACTAGTTTAATTTTTTTTCACACAAAAGTTTTTTTTACAATTTCTACTATTAGAAAATTAAGGTGTTAGGAAAGTTCATTTTATTACCTAAATTATAGGTAAGGAATTTTAATTTTTTACTGTTTATATTATAGTCTCCATACGTAATTGGAGAATTGTTTAGTGGCTTACAAATTCCACAGTGAGTCTTGAGTGAAACTTAAATGACTATTGAAAGCTTCACTTATTTTCTTTCTGGAACACAGATTTTGCTAACTGAAGCAAGATCATTGTCCTTACATGATACCTCTGACTATTTTGATTTCTTATAATCATTTTACTAATTATGAAATCTCTCCAGCAAATGGAGGTTTATACTAATACAAAACAAACAACTACACAATCCATCTCCTTACAGTAACAGGTTAATTATAACATATTACTATCAGAAGCTTAGAAACACTTTAGCTTTAACTTATTTAAATAGTAAACAATGTTTCAGAGGCTCTTTTGCAAGCCTGCCTTCTTCCTGCTGTGCAATCTTCAGCACATTACTCTTTGTATTAAAGTGATGAACGAGAATAACTGGGGAGGAGAAGGAGAGTTGTACTGGACTGTTTTCCAGAAGACAGGGTGCCATCTTCCTGAGTTCAATTGAGCCTATTTCTTAAAATCATCACAGCTGAGTTTGTTGATAGTTCATGAATCTCTCCTACCCCACCGACACACGTGGAAGGAAAGAATCACAGGACCCTTGCCTACAAGCCCAGCCACAGCTCTGAATATGTAACGGACAATTTGTTCTTCGGTACCCCTGGCCTGTGGAAGGGATAGGGTATTTAGGTTGGGGAAGACCAGGACGGGGTCTCTAGCCATTTTATGCAGCTATGGAGCAGCATTTCTCCTTACTTGGTGAAGACTTTCTGGTGCGGCCTTAGGTAGGGAGCAGACACATTCCTGTAAGTAAACTCTCATCCACTGCTTTATTTTTTTTTTATTTTTTTTTATTTTTTTTTTATTATTTTTATTTCCGTACGTGTATGAATGTATTGTGTGCATGCAAGTCTGTGCACCCGTGACGTGCAATGCCGCGGAGGTCAGAAGAGGGCGTCGGACTCCCCTGGAACTGGAGTTCTCCTGGAATTGGAGTTTCAGACGGCTCTCGGCCGCCATGTGGGTGCTGGGGATCGAACCCGGGTCCTCTGCAAGAGCGGTCGGCGCTCTTAACCGCTAGGCCATCGCTCCAGCCCTCATCCACTGCTTTATAAGAAAGCCCAATAAAACTCAACAGATTCTCAGAGTGCATTTTGGTGGAATTATACCTTGATTTATTTTGGGACCAACATAACATTTTTTTCTATTTTTTTTCTGTTTTAGAATAACGGGCTTTTTGATTTACAGTTCACAGTCCCTAAAATTTTTCCTTGTATGAATTTTGTCTCTGAGCATATTATATGGTGTGAATCATTCTACACGTGACTTGTATCATAATCTTCTGTGAAAGACAATTTTCGATAAGCACTTAAAGGTTGTTGAACTGTACTTCTTGTTTTAAAGGAAAATGCATTCTAATATATACAGTATATTGCTGTGGAAATGAGTGCATATTCCTAAGGCAATGCTTAATTTCCAACTCTGCTAGCTTATGTGCATAATTCATAATATCACAACATGCAAAGTACTGTGCTTCAAAAATATATCATGGTACTTTAGAAGTATTAATTAAAATTATTCAGAATACCTGGTTTGGTAAGTTACTGAGCTAGTTTAATATTTAATTCATGATAAAAACTCATTAGACTGTGCCTACTAGACTTTAGAAAAGGCAAGAGAAAGATCATATTGACTGAACAGGTATTTTTATTTCAACTGATATATAAAATCATAATCTATACATTAGTGGGCTTGTACTATTTCAAAGTAACTGTGTAGTACTTAAATTAGTTATGATATATCTAACTCATCAATTCCGATTTCTTTATGATTCAAGTTTATACATCTTTTTTCTTAGTTTTCTGAATTATGTAGCATTTTAATTATCCACTGATACATAACAGCACACCAGAACTGATTCCACTTAACAGAAATTTTGAACTTATCTTACTATGCCCCCATCTCCCCTCCTTTTCTTAACCCTCTAATAACAACATTCTACATAGCTTATATTCTGTATGAGTTGGATCATGCAGTGTTTGTCTTTCTGAGCCTAGCTTATTTTACTGGACATAATGATCTCTACCTTACAAAAATGAAAGGACTTTATTCATTACAATGGGACATATGCTGTACCAATTAAGAAATGTTTATAGTTTTCAGATCTTTATATTTGTATATGTTTCTCACTTTCACATTCTCATAATCAAATTATTAAAATAGTTAGCTTATAAATAAAATGGCACATTTTATCTCACAGCTTTAATTTCCAGTCTCTGATCCTTTCACCCAGATGGTTCTATCCTTTACCGAATATGAATTCAATGAACTAAATCTTTGCTATGCTGCAACAAGAATGGCCTTTACTCCAGTTCCCAGGAGAACCCTCATTTTCCTATGTTTTGAAACCCTTTTACTCTGTATATTCCTTTCCATACTCTGATCTTCTCATGGTCTACTCCCTTAACTTATGCATTGAAAATAACTCATAAATACTCCTTGAACACCTGCTTAGCTGGATTTCACTTCTCAATTTCCGATATGTTGTTTGTTAAAAACTATGTTAATCAAAGTTCACTTTTTTGTATAGGGCAAAATTTGTTTCTATCTTAAAGAAATAAACTTGTTGATTCATATAATTGGGATGATTGTACCATAGTTTTTACTTTGGCACAACAGTGGAAAGGAGGACTTTTTCAACGAGTGAGGTTTTTTTGAAGTTCGTGTAAGGTCTATTTCCCTTTGCAGACATGGTTTTCAGGGAGAACTTATGCAAGTATTGACAGTACTTGCTAGCTTTATGCAAGACACATATTTGTTTTTCAGATATTGATTTTTTTAGAAAATAAAGTTTTCTATTTCCTCCTAGTTGCCTCAATTTGGGTTATCTGCCAATCTCTTAATCAATAAATGCAGCCAGAGGATTGGAGAAAGTTGATTGACCAAGCTTGAGCCACATCGTTTTCATGGCTTTTGCAAAATACATTCAGTTCTGATTTAAGACACAAAGGCATAATTCTCCCCAAAGAAAAGTTCTCTCACAAAGCAAAACAGAAATAAGGAAAATAGATAATCATTGTTCTGTGGAAAGAAAGCATTCAGGTTCAAGTTTCATAGCTCCATCTTCAGAAACAGAAAAGCAGAAAATGATGTCACTCAGACTGAAATTGTTACTAATATTCTTAGAAAATGTGATGAAGTGGTGATGACCACTCAAGCCCTCCTGGTAGGGTAGACTGAAACATTGCTGGATGGTCTTTATTTGAAGAAAACAACAAACAAATAACACAAAAGAACAATGTGAAATCACTGAAGGTGAGTCAAAACTGTCAGATTCTGGTGAGGAGCTTATATAGGCCAGAAAACTGGGAGACTGGGAACATTTTAAGGAAAAAAAAGAGAACCCTGTCCTGCCAAAAAAAAAAAAATGTCTAAAATAAATTCTTCACCATGAAGAGAAATGTTATTATATGAAAATTAAATTCTTTCCAGAGAATGAAGATCACTAAATATGGTAAATTCCTAGGTTAGGCCACCTTTGTAGGAATGCTGCTGCTACTAAAAAAAATCCTTTTACCTCTCACAGAATCAGAAACAAAACTTATGCTGGGGCTGAATACCATTGGATCAGTTACCACTTTGAAATTCCTAATCACCTCATGTATGAAATTTTCCATTTATTTACAGTTTTAGAAAGTTTGGGTCTCAAATTAAATGGGTTTCCAAGTTTCACGTCTAGAAAATTCAGAGTGGGACACCAATCTTTGCTGATCCAACTATACTGTGATGATACTCTCCTCTACCACAGCCTTTGAGAGGGAATAAGCAAAAAGGGAATCAGGAGTCTAGGAGACGGTCACCGAAATGTTTGGGGTGTTCTCTTTTTTTGGTGTAATTTTTCCATCCAACATTGAGCCTAACATCAAGTGACAAATAAAATACATGATGACTATTTGGGAAAAATATGTTAGAAAGGATCATTTTGTTTGCACTATTAATATCTGGCTACTACATTTTCACATTTCATTGGGCTCACATTTCTCAAATGACTCTAATTTGTGTAAATGCAGAAGCTTAGTTATTTGCTTCTTTTTCAGACACACACACACACACATATATGTTTATATTTTGGAAAACTGAAATTGCAACACTGTCCTTTAGTAAAGTTTAGGATAGGCAAAATAAATCCAGTGACATATACAAGCCATTTGAAATGGGACTAGATTTGATCCTCTGATTCACCTAGTAGGTGAATAAAGGTAAATTTTTCCAGTGCACATTTCCTGTATGGGACAGAATTGAAGCCTACACTCACAATTTCTTATGCCTATAACTTATAGAGTAGAAATAACTACAGCTCCTGCCACATATATACTTCCGTGGTTGAAAAGATGATGATCAGAGGGGAGAACCTATGAAAAACATTGCTGGGATTAAAGAGATGGCTCAGCAGTTAAGAGCGCTGACTGCTCTTGCAAAGGACCTGGGTTTGATTTCCAGCACCCACATGGCGACTAAGAACTGTCTTTAAGATGGGTGTGGTAGGCTGGAGACATGGCCTAGTGGTTAAGAGCTCCAACCGCTCTCACAGAGGACCCAGGTTCGATCCCCAGCACCCACATGTCGGCTGAGAACCGTCTCCAATTCCAGGAGAACTCCAGTTCCAGGGGAATCCGACGCCCTCTTCTGATCTCCGTGGCATTGCACGACACGGGTGCACAAATCTACATGCAGACAGTACATTCATACACATACAGAAATAAAAAAAAGAAAAAAAGATCATTTAAAAAAAAAAGATTGGTGTGGTGGCACATGCCTTTAATCCTAGTACCTGAGAGGCAGAGGCAGATGGATCTCTGTGAGTTCAAGGCCAGCATGGTCTACAGAATGAGTTTCAGGCCAGCTGGGGCTATAGGAAGACACTGTCAAAAAAACAAAAATAAAAAAAAAAAAAAAAAAAAAGTAAAGAAAAGAAGAGAAAAGAAAAGAAGAGAAGAGAAGAGAAGCGAAAAGAAAAGAAAAGAAAAAAGAAAAAAGAAAAGAAAAGAAAAGAAAAGAAAAGAAAAGAAAAGAAAAGAAAAGAAAAGAAAAGAAAAGAAAAGAAAAGAAAAGAAAAGAAGAACATTGCTATATTTCTCTCTGGAAATCAGAGAAACCTAGAGAGAACCATGAATGTAGTGGAGGATATTGGTGCAGAGGAAGAAGAGAATAAAATAGAATCTGTGGGGCTGGAGAGATGGCCTAGCGGTTAAGAGCACCGACCGCTTTTACAGAGGACCCGGGTTCGATCCCCAGCACCCACATGGCGGCAAAGAACCGTCTGAAACTCCAATTCCAGGAGAACTCCAGTTCCAGGGGAATCCGAGACCGTCTTCTGACCTCCGTGGCATTGCACGACACGGGTGCACAGACTTGCATGCAGACAATACATTCATACACATACAGAAATAAATAAAATTAATAAAAAAAATAGAATCTGTAAGTCTACCTAACTATGTCTGACTGAACACAGAATTGTCTGTATCAAGAACAGGTTCATTAAGGCCAAGTAAGGCTAGTCGTAGGTAAAAATACCTTTCACAAACCCTACTTACTAAGTTGGATTCCTTGAGTACACATGGTGGAAGGAGAGAATCACTCCAGTAAGTTGTCTTCTGGCCTCCATACAAATTCCATCCTATATGCAGCTATATACATACACATGCACACAATTAATATCAATTAATGCACTAAAAATATTTTAAGCCCAACTAAATCCACTTTTGTCATAATGGCTATGGTTCTTGTACAACAGGCAAATAATTTAATTTCAAGCTTAATGTTTACAATTTAAAACGAATAATGTCCATTATAAAGTTCAAAATTATCTGGCATAAAGATAATAAAAATGTAGAATCCAACTTCAAGAAGAACAATCAACTAAGATGAAGTATTTGAAGCAGGAGATATTTTATTTATTTATTTTAAGCTTTCTTTCTTTTTTTAAATTTTTTAATTAATTTTCTTTATTTCTGTGTGTGTATGGATGTACTGTCTGCATGCAAGTTTGTGCACCCATGTCGTGCAATGCCGCGGAGGTCAGAAGAGGGTGTTGGACTCCCCTGGAACTGGAGTTCAGCAGGAGATATTTTATTTTTATTTATTTATTTTTTTAATTTTATTTATTTCTGTATGTGTATGAATGTATTGTTTGCATGCAGGTCTGTGCACCCGTATCCTGCAATGCCGCGGAGTTCAGAAGAGGGTCTCGGATTCCCCTGGAACTGGAGTTCTCCTGGAATTGGAGCTTCAGACTGTTCTCAGCCGCCATGTGGGTGCTGGGGATCGAACCCGGGTCCTCTGTAAGAGCGGTCGGTGCTCTTAACCGCTAGGCCATCCCTCCAGCCCCAGCAGGAGATATTTTAAAGAGCTTATTATCACCAACAAATTTAAGACCAGTAGGAAAGGAAAACAAAAATGACAAACCTTTAAGCAACTTAAACAATTGCTTTTTAATTGGTTATACACTCTGATAGAAACTGTCTGGATGAAAAATGAATAAAGAAACAACAAAAGGCACAAATCTGCTGCATCCAAGACACATTAATATAAAGGCGAAATAGGGGAAAATGAGTGGAAGGGAAAAATACATCATGCAAAGAAAGAGTCATCATAAACAGGCAGGAGGGAATATATTTACTGTCAAATTAAATAGACTTCAAAGTGAAATTTATTAGGGGATAAAAAAATTCATGATAAAAATTCCAGTACAGTAAGAAATAAATAAAAAGCAGTATTTTCAACAGCAAGACTTTCAAATAAAATGAAGCTAATTCTGACAATTTAAAGAGAAACAGTTGTGTAATATTAGTAGTACTCCCAGAAGTTGAAAAGGAACACTGGAAAAATAAGTAAAGAAAAAACAATTCGATTGAAATTAATTTTGTTTTTAATGTAATACTTTTATTAATGCTTTAAGAATATCAGACGTGCACATAATGTATTTTGATCATATAATCCACCCCATTCTTCCCTTTAATCCTGGTTGGATACACCCACCACCCTGCAGACCAGATACACTTTCAAATTCATGTCTCCTTTTCCCCTTCTTATGATAACTCACTGAGCCCAATTTCCCTTTGTAGACATGGCTATGGAGCTATTCTTTAGACTATGTTTGAACTACTAGGAATCACACCCTTAAAATGCAGGCATTAGCTGTCAATATCTTCAGGGTGGGGCATCTTGAGCCATTCCTCTTTCCATGCTGGAATGTTGGCTGGTTTGATCTTGTGCACGTGGTCACATACGCCAGGAGCATGTGTAGGCCATTCTCATCAGGTCCAGAAGATACTGTCTCACCTGGGTCTTCCCCAACCACTGGATTTTATAATTTTTTTAATTCCTTTTCTTTGATAGTTCTTAAGCCTTGGTGGAGGGAGTATGATACAGAGATCCATTTTTGGCTGAGCCCTCCATAGACACTATTTATGCATTAGGACTAATTATAACTTTCCGTGTTAACTGCTGTCCACTGAACAAGTCACTTCTCTAGTGAGGATTGAGACTTGCAATAATTTATAGCTATGAAAATATGTATTATTTAGAGGGCAATATGCTATTATGTCAATTTAGCAAAGTAATTGTTGCAGGTTTCCTGTAGGGTATATGGGCTCCTGAGACACTGGTTCCTGAAAAGATTTACAATACAGGCATGTGTTTCTGTGAAGCAAAGCTGAAATCAATCAGAAAGCAGTGGGTTACTTTCCTAACATCGATGTCATCATTGTGGTCATATATTGGTCATTATTGTAGCTGCAGGTTCACAGCTCAGTGGACTGTCTATGACTTTTCCCCCAGCGGCCTGCTTAGCAAGTTTCAGTATTGTAAAAGCTAGACAGTAGCAAGGAAGCTTCTTGGTCAGTACCACCTTGATTTATGCATAGTCTATGACCAAATATAAACAGCTTAAATGTCCATCAAATGATACCTGATGAATGAAAATATGATAATATGCACGATGGAATTTTATCAACCTAAAAAGGAAAATGAAATCATTAAAATTTCAGAAAATGATACGGAACTGGAGAAGTATAGAGTAAATTAATCCAGACCCAGGGATAGGCAGCTTGAGCTAGGTCCAATGAGTCTATCAAGGCTAAAAAAACACAGGGAGGCTGCATGCAAAAACCTTAGGATACCGAACGGATTCAAGAAAATACAGAAAAGCAAAGTGAATTAACACCTATTATCCCTGCTATTGTACCCAACATGGATCTTTTGAGACAGTGGGTACAAACAGATAAAATTTCCCCATGCTATGTTAGACCTGGTTTATGTTTTATTTAATATGTAATGTTAATATCTGAGTGCTCTACAGATATGGGACTCATTGGAGAGCCATCAGTCAAGTACACCCAAAGAAAAGAAGATAAAAAGTAAATTTACTGAGGTGTACCAGGGCCAGGTATAACTATGTGCTCCTTTATAGCTTTATACTTGGATAAGAAGTTGCAAAAGATGTAAACAATATTCACCCAAAAGGTTGAGGAAAATCTGCAGTGGCCTGGGCATGTAGGTGCAAAAGCATAAATAGATATCTTATAAATTTTAAAAAAATAGAGACTTCCTGAAAATTGTACAATTGTAAATAAAGACTTCAGTACCAGGGATGGGGTTCCTCACCAAGAGCTGTTGGGCCCGGAGGCTCTGGGCCCCTCCCCGCAACAAAAGCTATTGCCTTTGATGTTGGTTGCACACAGGAAGCAGATGGTAAGATCCTATTACTAAAGATATAGCATGATGTGAGCACGGAAAAGGAAGTTCATGCTGGGATCTATCCCTGCTACTGGAAAGCTGGCCTTCATAGTGCTGGAGAGTGTTATGCAGATTGCTAGGGAAAAATGGTCCCCAAAGTTCTACTACAGACCTCGCTTGCTGCACTATCACATGCCAAGTAAGGTGTTCTAGCTCAATGGTGGCAGTCTGGTCTGGTATAGGTATGGCCAACAAAATTCTAATTTGATTTATGGTCATTAATGACTCCTAGTTGCAGGGGAAGTTATAAGCCCTAAGAGAAAAGCCATTGAAACTAGAAGATATTTTGTTAAGTGAAGTGACAGTCTCAGAAAAACAAATGATGAATGGTATTCTTCATCTGAGGATGCTAGTGCCAATTACCTAATTGTAAGTATTTCTTGTGGAGGGCTACTTGAGCTTTTGTCCAAGAATTTGGGAGTGATGCATATATTGGAAGTAATAACAAAAACAACAATAACAATGATAATAAAAATAACAACAACAACAGAGAAGGCTGTATCAAAGAACTGACTGAAATGGGGTGAACTTCTCTTTGAAACAGTAAACTTTTGCATCGAGAATTTTGAGAGGACTGAGAAAAAAAGATGAAAAACATGTTTGGCAGAATGCAAGAGCTCTGGTGGGGTGGGCAGTAGGGAGGGGATAATGGATCTAGATTTGATTTGAAATGTAGTCCTATATAAAATGCACAGAGCTTCAATAAAACATTGGTGAAAAAAATAAGAAAAGCCATTGAAATGTTTTTTAACAGCTGTGATGCTCTGGCTAGGATACCATCTAAGCATTTTTGCTGGTGCCCATATGTGGCTAATTATTATGGCCAATGTTTGTTTAGATGTTCGTTCTTCTTTCTATTTGTGTTTTATTATAGGAAAAACACTCCTGAAATAAGCCAGTAGTCCACTGGAAATAGAACCTAGACAGACTTGAGAGTTTTACACCTTTCCTCAGAGGAAAAATTAGACCATCCTACCTCTCTCTTAGACCACCAAGTCCCAGGGACTCTTGCAAAAGAGACTGACATGTACAGATTGTAAGGGTTGGACATAAATGAGGTGAAGGGTGGGATAATTTAAGCTTTCTGTTAAATAAACTTCCTGAAATATCATTTCATTTGCTCTGTAAGTAAGCTAGAGTAAATTCAATAGTCTCCCCGAAACTAAAGATTGAGTCTGTTCCTTGATTTGCTTTTAGAAATGTGGGTGGCAGAGGTGGGACACAATGTGTGTCAGTATTTTCCAGGAAGAATCTGTGAGACATAATTAGATAGGAGTATGAAAAACAATATTTAAACAGAAACAGAAGCTGAAGATAAGAAATACTGAAACTATTTTGCTCTAATTACCATTGGTAATGATAATAAAGAAATGGAATTTAGATTTCAAAATATCATCCTTAGAAAGAATAAATTAAGTTATCATGAAATGTGTAATACTGAAAAATATAACACAAATGGTAGAGAACACATACAGGAATGCCAGACAGAAGTTAATTCTTCAGAGAAAACACTGGCGTCACAAGAAGAATCAAAATTTAATATGTGTTCTATTCTAAAAAGCTGGACTTAAAATAAAAGATAAATACAAAGAACACAAGTAAAATTAAATATGGAGCAGTTAAAGCAGACATTAATATCAGAATAAAGTTACAGCAATGGTGTCAGCATGCACAAGACCCATGCATAAGACCCTTAAGCACATAAAAACCCAGCATACATACACTGGAATGGAAAAAAAATCCAATTTGATCTATGGCATGCTCCCTGGAGGGGTAGGACACACAACTGACACTGTACCCTTGGTGGCCCTAGTGTCAAAAGACTTTATAGACCACATTAGAAACTTATTGCCATCCCTTTGTCAAAGAGCTAAAATGTCCTGACCAAGATAACATTCAAGGATATGTGTTTGTGTCCATAGCATAACTGGTTATAAGGTTTAATATTTACTATTTGTGTTTTATTACTAGAATTAAAATGAGACTGATAAACAACCCACCAGACCCTTGCTAATAGAACTTGGACAATCCCAAGAGTTTGATGTGTCACCTCAGAGAGGGAAAAAATGGATCTTCTTTCTCTGACTCTCTCTCACCCTCCCCTCCAAAGCCCAGTGACTCTCTCAGAAGAGGTTGGTGCATTAGACCATAAGGGCCTATCAGGGGGTGAATTGTGAGATCACAGCAAAAAAAGGACTGGATTTTATTTTATTTTATTTTATTTTATTTTATTTTATTATCAACATGTTTGTGTAAGCAAACTTCTTCAACTAGACTTGGGGACCCTAGGCTGTACAAGAAATGTACTCAGACGTTAGATAATTGGGTTTATATGGACACTCCTTATGTTTATTCTCTATGTGTACTTACTGGCCAAATACAAAAAAAATAAGAAAGCAAAAAAATGTCATCTGATAACTATGTTTTATTGTCTCCATAATTAGCATATTATAAGGAACAAGTATTCCACATATTGTGTGTAAGTGTGTTTGTGTGTGTGTGTGTGTGTGTGTGTGTGTGTGTGTTTTAGACAGGGTCTTCCTGTAGCCCCAGCTGTCCTGGAACTTTCTCTGTAGACCAGGCTGGCCTTGAGCTCACAGAGATCCTCCTGCCTCTGCCTCCCAAGTGCTGAGATTAAAGGCATGCAGCAAAAAGCCTGGACCAAATATTTTCTAAAATGAACATTGCAGAGTTTCAGAGAATACTAAAGATAAAACTAAGACCACAGAGCAATATTTTTCCTTTACAATGTAAATAAATGCAGGATTAAAAATGACGGAAAATCCAAGTAAGTACACAGGCGAAATATTTCTTATTCCATGAAGAATGTTATTAGTTATTCCATGAAAAATGTTATTAGGCCTATTCATTTGATGTAGAAATGGGTTTCATAACGCCTTTTGAGTTGTATGTATTCAAGAAATATTTGTTGGATGATTAATAAAGTCTGAGAAATTGAAAAATAAAACCATCATAGAACTAGGGAAATGGATAGCAGGCTCTAATCTTAGCCAGAGTAGTATTGGATAGCTGAGTAGTGCTGGGTGAGCAAGAGCTGATTTTCTTTATGGGAGAGACTCTGGATAGAATGACTAGATCCCAGTGGGTGAGTGATCACTGAAGAAAGACAGAGTTCACGAATTTGGCTCAATGAGCCTTAACATAAATGGCAGATGGCAGGACATTCATGGGAGGTGTTATGGGAGTGCTGATTGGGAAAGGATTATTAAATTGTGTACTAAATATGCAAAAAGTAAATAAAATATATTTAAAACAATAAAAAAAGCATTAGATGAGAAAAAGTCCATGAAACCAAAATCTGATACTAAAAGAACAAAAGGAAAATAAATGTTAGCAAGCCTCTAGAAAAGTACAGTGGAGGCCCTTCACCTCTGCAGCCGGTGATGCCGGGTTTGGTTCCTCTGTGTCTTTATGCCAGCAGGGCCCAGGAGCTTGGAAGTCACTCCAGACAGGTACCAGGGCAAGGGCTAGGTCAGGCATATCCCCCACCCCTACGCCAAATGGAATTGATGAGAGAGTATTCAAGTGGAAAACATTCAGAACAGGAAGGGAAGAGTGATTTAGACTTTCAATATCCAATATATAAACAAAATTGAAAGAGTGAAAGCCAGACAAGTCAATACTCCATAAATAAGGAGGAGGAAAAAAAAAAAAAAACATCACAAAAAAAAAAAAAAAAAAAAAAAAAAAAAAAAACATAAAAGGCAAGAACGTCTATGCCGGGTGTGGTGGTGCACTCCTTTAATCCTAGCACTTGGGAGGCAGAGGCAGGCGGATCTCGTGATTTCAGGCCAGCCTGGTATACAGAAGGAGTTCCAGGACAGCCAGACTACAGGGGTACCCTGTCTCAAAAAGACAAAAAAAAAAAAAAAAAAAAAAAAAAGACATTCGTGATTTGAACCACAAAAGGGAAGCCCACATGCCAAGGACACAACGAAACGATACGATGAAGGGACAACATGGGAAAGGTGCAGGATAATCCCGCACTGGGCTCTACCATACCTGTAGGAGATAGCTACAATGGGATGGTGACCCAAGGAACAGATCTTAGAGGAATAATTGCAGACCTATGCAGAGAAATTAAATAAAATAAAGAATTCAGAGGACTAAAGAGAGAGAATGAAAAACTCAAAAAGGACCTAGAGGGATACAATGAAAATGTTCGGAAAGAACTAAAGGAACAGATTCACAAACGCCAGAAAGAACTAGACGGAGAAATAAACAAACTCTGAAAGGAAGTAGAAACACCGAAAAAGGAAGCTAACCAATGAAGTAAGGAGCACCAAGAAGAGATTGAGAAGCTCAAAAGCGAGATGGAAATACTAAAGAAAACACAGGATGAAATGAAAAAGGAAATAGAACACTCATCCAATCAAGAAGAAAGGAAAGGAAAAAGCCTCAAATGTAGAATGGAGGAAGCAGAACAAAGAATATCAGATGTGGAAGATAACACAGAGTAACTAAAAATCTCAAATAAAGAATATGAACTATTTTAAAATACACAAAAGTGGAACAACCAGGAAATGTGAGACACTGTGAAAAGACCAAACCTCCATATCATAAGAATAGAGGAAGGAGAAGAATCTCAAGAGGATAGTATTGATCAGATCTTCAACAGAATAAAAGATGAAAATTTCCCCAAACTAAAAATAGACAAACCCACACAAATACAAGAAGCACATAGGACTCCAAATAGACAAGATCAGAAAAGAAACTCCTCATGTCATATCATAGTTAAAATGCTAGAGGCCCAAACGAAAGACAAAATTCTGAAGGCCACAAAAGAAAAACAAGTCACATACAAAGGGAAACCCATCAAAATTACAACTGACTTCTTGGCACAAACCATGAAAGCAAGAAGAACATGGAACAAAGCATTCCCAGTGTTAAAGGACTATGGACGCCAACCCAGAATACTTTACCCAGAAAAAATGTCAATTATAGTTGAAGGAGAGAGAAAAATCTTCCATGACATAAACAAGATGATAGAATACATGTCCGGAAAACTAGCTCCTCATAAAATACTTGAAGCCATTCAAAGGGCAGAAGAGAGGAGAAACAATCCTCAAATACCTAGGAAAAGAAACTAATAAAAACATAACTGTAATAGTAGAATTAGATGCTAAAAGTCCAAATGGATAATAAGGTGAAAGGAAGCAACATCCATCTCTCAATTTTAATCTTAAATATTAATGGCCTAAACTCCCAAATCAAAAGGCATAGACTGGGAGAATGGATTAGGGAACAAAGCCCATCTATATGCTGTCTACAAGAAACCCATCTCAGGGGGCTGGAGAGATGGCCTAGTGGTTAAGAGAACTGACTGCTCTTGCAGAGGACCCAGGTTCGATCCCCAGCACCCACATGGCGGCTGAAAGCTGTCTGAAACTCCAGTTCCAGGAGAGCTCCAGTTCCGGGGGAATCTGCCACCCTCTTCTGACCTCCGCGGCATTGCACAACACGGGTGCACAAACCTACATACAGACAGTACATTCATACACATATGGAAATAAATAAAATTTTTTTAAAAATTAAAAAATAAATAAATAAATAAATAAATAAATAAATAAATAAATAAAAGAAACCCATCTCAATTTCAAGGATAGGCACTGTTCTAGTCTGTCTTCCACTGCTGTGACAAAACACTCTGACCGACACCAACTTGGGGAGGAAAGGGTTTATTCAGCTTACATCTCCTGGGTCACAGTTCTCACTCAGGAAGCCCAAGGCAAGAACTCAGGGCAGGAACCCGGAGGCAGGATCTGAAGCACAGGCCATGGAAGAGTGCTATTCTCTGGCTTGCTCACCTGGCTCATGCCCAGCCCACCTTATACAGTACACAACAACCTGCCCAGGGTGGCACCACTCTTGTGGGCTGGGCCCTCCCCCACTGCTCGACCATCAAGACAATACTCCACAGATGTGGCCACAGGCCAATCCAATGGAGCCAATTCCCCTACTGAGGTTCCCTCAACCCAGGTGTGTCAAATTGACACTAAAGCTAGCCAGCACAGGCACCAACTTAAGGTGAAGGGATGGGAGAAAATATTCCAAGCAAATGGTACAAAAAAGAAAGTGGGTGTGGCTATTCTAATATCAGACAAAATAGACTTCAAAGCAAAAGAAATCAAAAGAGACAAACAGGGCCATTACATGTTTATTAAAGGAACAATTGATGAAGATCTCACAATCATGAATATATACACACCAAACACCAGTGTACCAAACTTTATAAAGACAATTCTTCAGGATCTCAAGGCACAGATTAACCCTAGCACACTAATAGTAGGGGACTTCAATATCCCACTAAGTCCTTTAGATAGATCAACAGGACAAAGGATAAACAGAGAGACATCTAAACTAAATGATACAATACACCAAATGGACCTCACAGACATCTATTGAATATTTCACCCAAACACCAGAGAATACACTTTCTACTCAGCACCTCTTGGAACATTCTGCAAAATAGACCATATACTGGGACACAAGAAAAAACTCAACAAATACAAAAAGATTGAAATAATCTCATGCATTCTATCAGACCAGAGTGCAATAAAACTCAATATCAACACCAGGATAAACCCTACAACCTACAAGAACACATGGAGACTAAACAACACTCTCCTGAATAATGAGTGGGTCAAGGAAGAAATAAAGAAAGAAATAAAAACATTCCTGGAACTGAATGACAATGATAACACAACACAGCAAAACCTATGGGACACTTTAAAAGCAGTTCTAAGAGGGAAGTTTATAGCTCTAAGTGCTCACATTAGAAAAAAAAATAAAGCAAGAGCACAAGTGAATGATCTAACACTGCAGTTAAAAATACTTGAGAGACAACAACAAATGAACCCTAAATGCAACAGACAAGAAGAAATAACAAAAATCAGAGCAGTGATCAATGAAATAGAAACAAAGAAAACCATACAAAAATCAATGAATCCAAATGTTGGTTCTTTGAGAGAATAAACAAGATAGACAGACCTCTAGCCCAGTTAACAAAAAGAAACATGGAACAATTCCAAATCAATAGAATCTATGATGAAAGGGGAAACATCACAACAGACAATGAAAAGATCCAGACAATCATAAGGGAATACTTCAAAAACCTATACTCTACTAAGTTTGAAAACCTAGAAGAAATGGATGAATATCTGAAATCCTGGGAATCACCCAAGCTCAACCAAGAAGAGATCTGCAGCTTAAATAGAACAATAATATTTTAAGAAATTGAAGATATAATAAGTAGCCTCCCAACCAAAAAATGCACAGGCCCAGTTGGTTTCACAGCAGAATTCTATAAAATATTTCAGAAAGACTTACAACCATTACTACTCAAGTGGTTTAGAAGGATACAAACGGAGGGAGTTCTCCCAGATTCCTTCTATGAAGCCAGCATCACGCTATTACCAAAACCAGGTAAAGACACAACCAAAAAGGAGAACTATAGACCCATCTCCCTAATGAATACAGTTGCCAAAACTCTAAACAGGATACTGGCAAGTCGCATACAGGCTCACATGAAGATCATCCATCATGACCAAGTTGGATTCATACCAGAGATGCAGGAATGGTTCAACATATGAAAATCAATAAATACAATCAAGCATATAAGTGGACTGAAAGACAAAAACTACACCATCATCTCAACTGATGTGGAGAAAGCCTTTGACAAAATCCAGCATCCCTTCATTGTTAAAGTCCTAGAGGGAATTGGACTGGAGGGATCATAACTCAATGTAATCAAAGCCATATACAGGAAACCCACAGCCAATATCATCCTAAATGGGAAATGATGGAAGCATTCCTCTTAAAGGTAGGAACTAGGCAAGGCTACCCCCTGTCACTACTCCTTTTCAATATAGTGCTTGAAACCCTGGCTAGGGCAATAAGGCAAGAAAAGGAAATTGAGGGAGTTCTAATTGGAAAAGAAGAAGTCAAGCTATCCCTTTTTGCTGATGATATGATTGTCTACCTAAGGGATGCTAAGAACTCCACCAGAAAACTCCTAGAAATGATTAAGTACGTCAGTAAAGTGGCAGGATACAAAATAAATCTAGAAAAATGAGTAGCATTTCTTTACACCAAAAACAAGCAACTGAAGAAGGAATACAAGGAGACCTTCCCACTCACAATAGCCTCAAAAATAAAATAAAAGTAAATTAAAAAATAAAAAAGTAAAAGTAAAATAAGATACCTAGGAACAAACCTAACCAAAGACACCAAGGATCTCTACAACAAAAATTTTAAACCCCTGAAGAAGGAAATTGAAGAAGAAATCAGAAGATGGACAACCTTCGCCTACTCATGGATGGGGAAAATAAATATAGTAAAAATGTCCATCCTACCAAAACTATTGTACAGATTTAATGCAATCCCAATCAAAATCCCCAAGAGCTTCTTCACAGGCTTGGAAACAAAAGTTCTTAAATTCATTTGGAAAAACAAAAGACCCTGAATAGCCAAAGCCACCCTGAGGAAAAGAGCAATATAGGGGGGAATCTCTATACCAGATATCAAACTATACTACAGGGCTATAGTCATAAAAACAGCTTGGTACTGGCACAAAAACAGACCAGTTGACCAATGGAACAAAACTGAATTTCCAAACCTGAGCACATACAATTTCAGCCACCTCATATTTGACAAGGGGGCCAAATACAATGGAGGAAAGACAGCATCTTCAGCAAGTGGTGTTGGCAAAACTGGCTCACCATCTGTAGAATGAAATTAAAACCCTACCCCTAGCCCTGTATAAAAGTCAACTCCAGATGGATCAAAGACCTCAATGTGAAACCCAAAACTCTGGAGGTGATAGAAGAGAAACTTGGCAGCTGACTACAAGACATAGGCATAGGAAAAGTCTTCCTAAATCAGACATCAGCTGCACAAGAAATAAGATCAACAATCAACAAATGGGACATTATTAAACTCAAAAGCCTCTGTACATCGAAAGAAACAATAAAGGAAGTGAAGAGAAAAACCCACAGATTGGGAGGAAACCTTCACTCCAGGTACATCTGACAAAGCATTAATTTCCAGAGTATACAAGCTACCCATAAAACAAAGAAGAAAAGAAATGAATCACTTAAAAGATGGAGCAAAGAACTGAATAGAGACTTCATAGAGGAGGAAGTAGAGATGGCTGAGAAACATCTTAAAAACTGTTCAACGTCACTAATAATTAGGGAAATGCAAATTAATACCACTCTAAGATATCCTCTCACTCTGATAAGACTGGCCAGGATCAAGAAAACAAATGATATCAAGTGCTGGAGAGATGGTGGGGAAAGGGGAACACTCATCCATTGCTGGTGGGAATGTAAACTTGTATAGCCACTATGGAAAGCAGTGTGGAGAACCCTTGGAAGACTCAAAATGAGCTTGCCATTTGACCCAGTCATACCACTCCTGGGTATAAACCCAGAAGACTCATCTTATTGCAGAAATACATGCACAGCTGTGTTTATTACAGCTCTGTTCAAAATGGCAAAAATCTGGAACCAACCCCAATGCCCCTCAACTGACAAGTGGATAGAGAAAATGTGGTACATGTACACAATGGAGTCCTCTGTAGCAGCAAAGAAAGACAACATCATGAACTTTGCAGGTCAATGGATGGAGCTAGAAGATATTATATTAAGTGAAGTAACACAGTCCCAGAAAAACAAACGATGAATGCTATCCCTCATCTGTGGATGGTAATGACAATAATCCAGTTGTAAATATATCTTGTGGAGAGGGAAGCATATTAAAAGAACAACAACAGAAAGACTGCATCAGAAAACTGACTGAAATGGTGAATCATTAGGGGTGGGAGGGGCGGGAGAGGGACACGGGTCTATATTCGATTAATGTATATTTAATTGACGTGAGTTCAACAAGTATCCAATTTTGCCCAGACTCTGTCTACAGGGTACATGGTGCTTTAGCACTTAGTAAAAGTAAATAGGTGTATATTAAATAACATTGGTTTAAAGGTTCTGATAAAAATGTAATGCACCTGGAGTAAATTGGAAATAAAAATTATTGTCCACATTTGTTTTATTTAAAATCTGTATAACAATAACTTTGGGATTAGCACATACAAATGTTCTCTATAATTTTTCTGCTGTACAGTATTATCTGGTAGCATTCTCTTTTACCTGCAGGATGATTTAACTTAAAGATTAAGTTTGCTTCCCAAGTTAACAACATACAGTCACCCAAAACAGCTTGGGTGAATTTAATGAAATCTGCAACTTGATTCCTGCCTATAGGTATGTGTACTACAACCGTCTTTTTGAGACTCATGGGTCAAAAATTAAAAACCTAAAATAAAAAGGGGGGATACAGATATATATGAAATCTTTTTGTCAAAAACTTTGCAATTTAAATCTTAAAACTAACTTCAGGAAAAGATTTGTATGTTCCCACAGGTCAAAATGTCACCAACTTAATAGCTGAGAAAGAAAAGATACAGCTTTGCATTGTGTAGGATGTACCAGGAAGTGCCAGCAGAAAGGTTGGCCCGTCTGTACATTGAAAGGAAGAAAAGCCTCAGACTGCTACAGGCATCAAACTCCTCTGTGGATCCTACTTGTAACAACTGTTTATGATGAGTCCTAACAAAACTTACCTTTCAGGTGCCACAAAGTTTTAATACAAGAGAATTTCTTACCTCCCCTTCATAGAACAAGGAGGAATATGATGATGATGAGGTCGTTCTCTAACTGTAAATTGGAGCTAACTGTTATACTGGACTGAAAGGTTATTCCTGGACAAACTCAGCCCATGAAAGGAAACAACCAGAATTGACCAGAGTCCAAAACGACAGTTCCAGAGAAAGTAGACTGTTTTGCCTCTCATCCACCTGTGCCCCTTTTCTAAGCCTAGGGCACAATCTGCGGAATAGGGGGCATGGTAGAATGTAAGGGCTGTGATTGGGGTGAATGGTGAAACTACAGCAATATAGACTGGATACTTATTTGTCAACTTGATTGTATATACTGCTGCAAAGTGGTTTTATATGAAGGATGCTTGTACTCATAAATTATTACTTATTGTCAAAAAATGAAAAAAATAAAGGAGAATAAGAAGAAAAAAAAGAAAAGTACAGTGGAGCAAAAGAGAGAAAAAAGATTACTACAGGTGACTTCATTCTAAATTTTCCAGAATTATAAAATAATAAGAAATATGATAAATCATGTTTTACCAATGGACTTGAAAAAAATCTGCATAAATGGATACATTTCTGGAAAGATGTAAATCACAAAATCTCGAACATGAATAAATAGAAACTTGAACACATTTAAGTAAGTGAAATCAATTGTATTTGTAACTGACTGGTTTCTCCCCAAATAATTTTTCACCCAGATCAATTATTTTTTTTATCTTCTATACAAAGATGAAAGGTAAATTAACACCTGTTTTATACCAATTCTTTAATAAAATAGAGTACAAAAAACACTCATCTCAATCTTTGTTAACTTAGTTCCAAAGTTGCACATCTGCAACATTATAAAAACACAGTTGCAAACTGAAAAACTATAGAGTTAAATGGAACCATATTAAGAAGAGAAAATTTAATAAAATAGGTAAACTTTATTCCCCCAAAATTCATTTTACTATTTGAAAATCAGCTGACATTTTTCAACAAGTTAAAGGACTGAACGTAAAAACTCTGTGATTATTTTAAAATATCTAGCAAGTCATAAAATGGATAGCTTTTATTATGCCAAATCGCATCCCATTTGGAACAAACACATAAAAGTTATGAATCAAAAACATATATCTAACTTTCAACTGGGAAAGCCCTAATTTCTATCTTAAATTAGCAGTCTCTGCTTCTAACACTTTGACATTGTTCTAAAGCTTTTAGTCCCTGTCATTAGAGAAGCAGAAGAAAGGAAATACATTTGAAAATGTTTTAAATATAATGGATTACTAATAAATACTTAAATAGAATCAGAACTTTAAATGCTGACCAAAACATGTAAGCAAATAAAATAACTCAGAATGAATAAAAATATATTTACAAACTATGAATGTATTTATGAGAAAGTTCACAAACTAATTTCATGACTTTCTACAAATCATTCATTGACAGTAGACAGAAGTAATATACATGGATCCCACGGCCATTTCAATTCAGAAATGATTGACAGCAGGCCATATGAGTTAGGTTACTCAAAGACCATCAATACTGTCTGATAGTCCTTTTATGGTGTTCAAAAGGAGAAATATGGTTAGTAAGTGGTATAGCATTTCAGTTCTTTATTTTGATTGATAAATTAGGTCATGTGCATGTCCTTCCCCAAATGTACCTGATTTCAGACCATATGCATCTACAATTACACAGTTATTGAATGATAAATAGGATATTCTCCCTAAAAGCTTACTGGAGGACAGAGTTGTGACTCACTGTGTAAACACCTAAAAAGATCAGACTGGATTGGTTACATCTGTCATTTATTATAACATATGGGGAGAACATTTGAATAGAAACTCTCAATTTTATTGAAGCTAGGGTAGGATAAATACATTCCATTGTTAATGGACATGTGTATGTGTAACACCATGCAGGTGGTGGTCTGAGGTTGCTAGGTGCATTATTCACAGACCGGTATGTGTTTATACCATTACTGGAAGAATGCAGATATGAAAAACACAAAACAGATCCCTGGGCTACTACATTATTCCCTTGGCTTGCTTAAAGAGTAGTGATTCAACAAATGATCTTTGGGAAATCAGAGTATTTAAGTTTAGAAATTGAAGTGTGATTCAACAAATGATCTTTGGGAAACTGGAATATTGACATTTAAAAATAGAAGTGGAATATAGTCACTGTGTAAGACATGGAAGTAAATTTTAGTTAGATTGAAGATTTAAGTAGCATCTGTGAGGTAGTGTTTGGTAATAAGTTTATGTCACCAAAGTAAGAATATTTCCTGATGGATGGGTCTAATGTAATGGGGTATGGGAGGGTAGGGTACAAGATGGAGCAAGAGCAGAGAAAACTGTTATTAAAAGCCTTTTCAAAGGGTCATGTGGAAACCTTCTCTAGGACCGTCTTTCAATATATTCAAATACAACATTAAAATGTGTTAAATGAACTTAACCTAAAGTACAGGCTCTGCGACTCTAATAGATACAACAGGCTAGGTAACAAAAAGGCCTATGTCAAGAATGTATTTGCTCTTTTGGAGTTGTTGACAAGAAAGGCCACATACATAGACCACCAAAGAAGACCCTAGACCCTTACCTTCATTAGATTACACATATACCTCTCTCTGTACAATGGAATACATTTATCCTCCATGGAGATCAATCAAATATTAACCATTTCTCTTTAAATGTATTCCATTGGCTGGAGAGATGACCTAATGGTTGGGAGCACTGACTGCTCTTGCAGAAGACCTGGGTTTGATCCCCAGCACCCACATGGCGGCTGAGAACTGTCTTTAAATTCAATTCCAGGGGAATCTGATGCCCTCTTCTGACCTCCGCAGCATTGCACGACACGGGTGCACAGATCTGCATACAGACAGTATATTCATACACATACAAAATAAATAAAATGTAAAAAATTTTTAAAAATGTATTCCAAATACACCCTGGTAAAACACATCAATTGGTTCCCACCAGAATTCCATGGTAAGAATCTATTTTTGAAGATACTACCTGTGTTGTAGAACAAACGTGGAGAAATAACCTAGTACTAATCTCTAAGATTCATCACTGCTAGCTACCTTTCATGGTAATAGAAGGTGGTATGCCTGTTACCTGCAGATAAAGGTAATTGTCAACCTTATCCAGCTATGAACTCCATGAGCTACAATAACATCTAAATGGGCAACAATGGCACAAATGCTATAGAATAACCAACTACCTTCTAGTTGGGTTTAAGATCCAATAGGATTCACAAGATAGAGTCCATACCTGATACTGTTACCCAGGGCCAAGAAACTGTGGCTAGACAGGTCATAGGCCATAAGGGACACCCTGCTACTATCATTCTGCTAATAGACACACTATTAAACTGATTCTATATGACTTATTGTTCTACCCATCTATGATGTGCATGTTCTTCTGAAAGACTTCGGATGTCCAGTGCTTTCTCATGCACAAGAGTGCCCATATCTTGGAAATTGTGAACTTGACTATGGTTCTTCTGAAAGAAAGGGGGGATCCAGGGATCCAGCTATACCTCCCAACCAACCAGCTTACCTTGTCCATATAAGGAGGAGGGGCTATAAGAACATTTAGGCAGGTGATTCAAGGGTCTGGGTCTCTCTCTCTCTCTCTTGTCCTTGATATCTTGAGAGAAGATCACAGGGGTCCAGGCCCTGGGATAAACATGAAGAGAGGGAGAGTGTGAGAAATCTTGTAAGATAACTCCTCACGCATTTACTCTGCAAACAAGCCCATTAAACTCACTAGAATCTTCTAAAGTTTGGAGAGTTTTCCTTGTTTGGTCTTTCTGACTTCAGGAGTGGGAGGAGGGGCAGAAAATGAGCCCGGTCTCTCCCTGGAAGGGAATTTTCTGCAACAACATCATAGGTTATTGCATCTATCAACTCACCAGATAAGTTTCTTCTTGGAACAGATGGTAATTAACACAGAGACACACAATTGTTCATTGTTCAAAAAATTAAAAAAAAAAAAAACAGTAGAGCAATTTTCCTTGAACTATAAATAGGCTGATTAGTCTCTAGTGGATGAACTTGCATTGAGGGATATCTGGGCACAATGGAAAGGACTTAACACATATGTGGGTAGGGCAATGGGTGGTGTTAAGGGGCGGTCTAAATTCGATTAAGATCTATTGCATGGAATGGACAAAAACAATAAATATTGGGAGAAAAGACAAATAGGACATATAGGACATGATGTGCAGGTAGTAAAGCAGGAGTGGAGTGAGGAGGAGGTCTAAAGATGATATATATTGTATGAAATTTGTGAATCAAAAATATTTAAAAAAGAATATTTTAAGAGTAGCTGATAAAAAGAACTATCTATAAATGAAATTATTAACATAATTAACTCTATAGCAATATATTTATGGAAATGCTACAGTATGGAGATAACATTGAAAAATGCATAACTGAAGAAAAGACTCATTAAATGATATGTAGGAACTGGGTCTGTTGACAAATTGTTTAATACCAGCATTCTGGAAGAGACGGGGATATTTAGTTCAGTTCAACTAGACATAGCAAGTCTCTCTCTCTCTTTCTCTCTCTCTTTAACATAAAAAATACACACACATGTTCTTTTTAAGCAAGTAAATACATGGACAACTGAACAAAGAAATGTACACTGATCTGATTGGCATTTCACAAAGGATAATTTCTTTTCTTTTCTTACCTTTTCTTTTTTATGTGTATGAGTGTACTGGCTGCATGTAGGTTGGTGTACCTGTGTCGTGCAATGCCACAGAGGTCAGAAGACGGTATCGGATTCCCCTGGAACTGAAGTTAAAAATGGTTCTTAGCCAAGAGCAGTCTGGGCTCTTAACCACTGAGCCATCTCTTCAGCCCCAAGATAATTTCTAAATTATACGTGTGTGTGTGTGTGTGTGTGTGTGTGTGTGTGTGTGTGTCTAGCACTGAGCATGATGCTACATACCTTTAATCCCAGCACTTGAAAGGCAGAGGAAAGGAGATATCTGTGAGATCAGGACCAGCTGGCCTATATAGCTGAGTTCTGGGCCAGCTGGGGCTCCAGTGAGAACCTGTCTCCAAAAAGACAAAAGAAATATATAGCAAAGTAAATACTCAATAAAATGCAAAGTAAAATCACAATAAAGTAGTGTTAACAAAGCAGACAATTTCAAACATAAGAGGCAGCTTTCATTTACTATAGTACAGGAGTATAGTTTTGAAATTACTTTGGGAAAATTTAGTATTATATACTAGTATTAGAGCTAATGTGTAGTTTACCATCTGTGTTACTAAGCATAGTGCAGAGGAAATGTGCAGTATTGAATAGCCAAACATAAATACAAGATTTTCATTGCAGTTATTTTTGCAAATTGCAGAGTTCATAAAATATAAATGTTCATTATCATTGGGATTGTTTGAGCTTTTTGTTGTATTTATGCAGTGAAATTCTGTGGATCAGTGAAAATGAGCATACCCGTACATCAAGGCTGGGATGGTGAATGATCATTGTCACACAACTGGTTTTGGAATCACCTAGGAGACATTACTGGGTGTGGTTTTGAGGTTTGACTATGGAAGAAAGAGGAGGTAGGTATAACCCATTCTGAATGTGAGCTGTTCCATTCTGTCAACTGAATTCCAAAATTGAAAAAAAAAAGGGGGGAAGGAGGAAGCCAGGCGAGTGTCAGCCTGCAGAGTGCTAGGTTGCTTTCCTGTTTCTCTGCATTTTGATCTGTGCAGATGCAGCAAGCTCCCTCTGTCTCCACCATGAGGTAGGTGCCTCCCCACTACAGCTTTCTCATCATAATTGTCCGTATTTCCTGAACCATGAGCAAAAGAGAAGCTTTCCTTCTTAAATTTGCTAATCAAGAAGAAAAGTAACTAATATAATGACATAGTGCATAAACTTAAAATTGCTAGATATATTTGATTCTTTAACAAAAACTAAACAGATTGTCCTTAGTGTATAGCTCAGTAGTGAAACTCGTGGTTCCTGGATTCAGTTTTCAGCAAAACGCATAGGCACACATGCACGCATGCATGCACGCACACACATATACATACACAGATACACAGGCATATGAACACATGTACATGCATACTTTAAACTGTACATCAAGACATACACTTTAAAAAGGCTGGAAAGATTAAAGAGTAATGCTTATGGGTAATAAATATATAAGTATTTCTATGTAATTTGAACAAAGACTATGTAACTCAAGCTAATAACATTAAAATGAGGATAAACAAATATGAGCTGTGTCTGCGAAGGCCTCGACACAGTCCTCTGCGATGGTGTCACTGTGCCATTTATTTGTCAGGGTGGCTATTGCACAGTTCAGGTAGCTTCTTCGATATGTATATTTGTATATCTTGATGTTTAGTATGTGTTATATTTCACAGTAAGATAAAGCAATAAATGCCGTATTATCTATTATGCTCTAATAATTTGGATATCTATATTTTATTAGAGCTGTAAAATTTAAGTAGTAACTCTTTCAGAGTATACAACAGTCTTTCAAAAGAACATTTAAAGACAAATGGTAAATGTGAATCACCAGTTACTGGAAGTTTCTAAATGGAAATGGAGAGTTTTCATCCTTAAAGATAAACAGTGGTGATATATATATATATATATATATATATATTTCAGAGGTTTAACTTTTTTTCTTTATTTTTTAGCTATACAGTGATAATCCATGAGTATACAGTCATCCTTTAGTGCAAAACCTATTGCAGCTGTTTGTGCCCAACCCCCACAGTCCCACCATTCAGTGGGAGGTGAACAGTTGTTTGTTCAATCAAGTTGATCAAATGAGTTGTCCAGACTACATCACTGTAGTTTCACTCACCTTTACCCCAATTGCAGCCCTTACATTTCTACCACGCCCCCTCTCTCCCCAGATTGTTCCCTAGGCCTTAGAAGAAGGGGCACAGGTGGATGAGAAGTAACACACTGTCCCTCTCTTCTGGAGCTGTTGACTTGGATTCTGGTCGAATTTGGCTGTTTACTTTCATGGGCTGACAGTTGTTCAGGAATAACCTTTCGATCCCTACTAATGAAGCACAAGCAATTAGATATAATAGGTATTTAAGCAGCACTAATAGTTATGGTAGGTTACTTACATACAAAAAATCTGTAGAGCAATAACTTTGGGAGGCACATACAAATGTTCTCTAATAATTTCTCTGTTGTACAGTATCACCTTTGTAGCATTCTCTTTAAGATGATTTAATACAAAAATTAAGTTTGCTTCCCAAGTTAATAAAATATCAGTCACCCAAAACAGCATGGGTGATTTGATGAAATCTGTGCCTTGATTCCACCGCTATAGTTATGTGTATATATCAACTGTCGTTCTGGAGACTCATGGGTTCACCAAAAAAAAAGGGGGGATACAGACAGAATATGAAACCTTTTGTCAAAAACTTGCAATCGAATCTTAAAACTAACTATCGGGAAAAGATTTGTTGTTCCACACAGGACAAAATGTCACCAACTTAACGGCTGAGAAAGAAAAGATACAGCTTTTGCATTGGTAGGATGTACCAGAAGTGCAACTGAAAGGTTGACCCCGTCTGAACATTGAAAGGAAGAAAAGCCTCAGATGCTACAACATCGACACCTTTCCGTGGATCCTACACGTGTAACTAGATTTTATAAATGAGTCCTTAATGAAACTATACCTTCTAGGTGCACAAAAATTTATAGAGAGACTTTCTCCCCCCCCATAGAACAAAGAAATGATGACGGATACGCTCTCCAACTGAAATTGGAGACAACTATTATAGAGGTAATCTCTTATAAAACTGGTAAAATGCCTTCTTTAATGACTAATAGACTATAAGAACTGTGAAAAGGATTAATACTCTGTTCAGCAAACCAATATAAATACCTAAAGTCCTTGGGCTATGCATTTAGGCAAAGTTATTAATTAATGCAGGAGCTCTGACATCAGCAATGGATTGTTCTACCAAGGGGATGTTGGCCAGGGGATCCAGGCCCCACAGAAGGTAAGGGCTCCTTGCCCCTAAGTTGGGATACCTTCAGGAAGAGAGGCAATAAGACCCTGCTGCCGAGAGAACCTGAGTTAACAATGGGAAGGGATGTATTAGAGACCGCACATGCAAGTGTACAGATGGCCTCTGGAATTGCATAGAGAGTGTTACCAAAGGCCACTAAACCAATAAAGCAAATACAGGTCTCCCTGAGTCAAGCAAGACTGCCACCGTCAGCACCGAGCTACACCTCACTGCATGCGAAACTAGTGGACACAGAGGCAGCCATTGTGCCTGTCATATCCCCAAATCTAATTGGCTAGTTAGGCTCTCTCCTTGTGAGGAAATATACCCATGGCAAGATCCCACAGCCTACATCCTCTACAGGTAGGAGATGTTTAAGCCACAGTAAGACCTGTCATATTTATCAGGGGGTAAAATGTAATTCATGATTAACATATCATCCCAAACATATGTGTCTTCTGATTTCTTTTACATTTGAAGTCTATTTTGTCTGATATTAAAAAATGCAACACCTGCTTTCTTTTGGTACCATTTCTTTTTTTTTTTTTTTTTTTCTCCCTTCACTTTAAGGTGGTGCCTGTCCCTTGAAGGTAGAATGTGTTGCTTGCTGTTATGATGATTTTTTTGTTTCTTAATCCATTTTCCCAGTCTATGTCTTTTTGATTGGGGAATTTAGTCCATTAATATTTAAGGTTATGTCTGATAGGTTTGTATTGGTTCCTTTTGCCTTATTATCATTTGGGTTTGGGTTCTCGTTTCTACTTCTGCAGTTATGCTTTAATTGATTTCTCTTTCCAGGTGCCTGGGGGGTTGTTCTCCTTTCTTCTAGTTCTTTGAATTGCTGTCAAGTATTCTTCTGAAGGTTGGGTTTCCGGACGTGTGTTCTTTCAATTTGTTTTTTATGTCATGGAGGTTTTTCTCTCTCCTTCAACTATAATTGACATTTTTGCTGGGTATAGTAACCTAGGTTGGCATCTCATTGGTCCTTTAACACTGGGAATGCTTTGCTCTCATGTTCTTCTTGCTTCTCAGTTGCGTTGAGAAAGTCAGTTGTAATTTGATAGGTTTCCCTTTATAGGTCACTTGTTTTTTCTTGTGGCTTTAAATTTTGTCTTTTTTTTTTTTTATTTTTGGTGCTCTAGCATTTTAACTATGATATGGCACTGTAGGAGTTTTCTTTTCTGATCTTGTCTGTTATTGGAGTCCAATGTGCTCCTTTATTGTGTAGTTTCGTTTCTTCCTTTTAAGTTTGGGGGAAAGTTTTCAATCTTTATTCTTTGAAGATCTGATCAAATACACTATCCTCTTGGATTCTCTCCGTCCTCTATTCGTATGATAGGAGGTTGGTCCCTTTTCCATCAATGTGTCCACCAGTCCTGGTTGGTTCCACTTGTGGTATTTTAAAATGTTCATATCTTTCATTGAGTTTTTAGTTGTCTGTGTTATCTTGTCCGGATCTGATATTCTTTGTCTGCAACTTCCTCCATTCTAACATTCTAGAGGCTTTTTCTTCCTTTCCGTTCTCTTGAATGATGTTGATTGAGTCCGTTTAATTTCCTTTGTTAATTGTCTTTGTATTTCTTGACTATTCTCTCCGCTTTTGGACTTCTCATTCTCTTCTTGGTTGCTCCTTTGCTTCATTGGTTTTCTTTCCTTTTTCAGCAATTGCCGGATCTTTTTCAGTGTTTCTCTTTCCTTCCAGAGTTTGTCATTCTCTCTCTCTCTCTAGGTCCTTCTTCGAGTTCATTCATTCTTCTTTTTTTAGTTCTTTGATTTGTTTTCTTTATAATCTTGTTAGTTCTTTAAATATGTTCCCAAAATTGTGTTTCCTGATATCTGTGATCTGTGTCCTGGGGCATCCCAGAGAGATCCCAACTGCAGGAGTCTTCCATGTGGTTGGTAGAGCTTTGGTGTGGCGATTTATCCTACCCCTTTCCATTGCTGTCTCTTCTTCGTGATCCTAGCATATGGGTTTCTCCTTGACTGTATTCCAATGTGAGTCCAAATGCCTCTTCACGTGTTGAAGGGCTTGTTTTTGATGCTTTGCCTCCTTCAAGATGCCTTCGTAATCCCAGTTGGCCGGTGGGGGGGGGTGTTCTTGCCGCCAGTAACCTTCTGCTAGGCCTCAGAAAGATCTCAAGATCTCCAAGAGTCACAACAACCCCACCATTTAAACCCGGCTGGGAGGATAACTCCCGCCCCCACAGCCACAAAAGCCATCAAGCCAAAGACAGCTGGATTAAAGGATCAACAATCAGCCATTGCTGAGGCACCCAGTCTCTACCTGCTTTCTGCTCTTCCTTCCACGCCCTCAGGAGAATCTCAGCTAAACAGTGTTTTTTTAACCACTGTGTGGGTGCTAAGAACAGAATCTGGGTTCTGTGTAAGAGTAACCATTGCCGGGCGTGGGGGCACACCCGCCTTTAATCCATAGCACTTGGGAAGGCAGAGGGCAGGTGGGTCTTATGTGAGTTAAGGCCAGCCTGGTCTAGCCAGCCAGGGCTACAAAGCAAGTTCAAGAACAGCTGGGACTACAGGGGAGACCCTGGTCCTCGAAAGACCATATATATATGTATTATATAATACATATATATATATATACTATATACTATATATATATATCACCACTGTTTATCTTTAAGGATGGAAAACTCTCCATTTCCATTTAGAACACTTCCAGTAATGGTGATTCACATTTCACATTTGTCTTTAAATGTTCTTTTGAAAGACTGTTGTATACTCTGAAAGAGTTACTACTTAATTTTACCAGCTCTAATAAAATATAGATATCCAAATTATTAGAGCATAATAGATAATACGGCATTTATTGCTTTTCTTCTGTGAAATATAACACATACTAAACATCAAGATATACAAATATACATATCGAAGAAGCTACCTGAACTGTGCAATAGCCACCCTGACAAATAAATGGCACAGTGACACCATCGCAGAGGACTGTGTCGAGGCCTTCGCAGACACAGCTCATATTTGTTTATCCTCATTTTAATGTTATTAGCTTGAGTTACATAGTCTTTGTTCAAATTACATAGGAATACTTATATATTTATTACCCATAAGCATTACTCTTTAATCTTTCCAGCCTTTTTAAAGTGTATGTCTTGATGTACAGTTTAAAGTATGCATGTACATGTGTTCATATGTGTTTAGTGTGTATGTTAATTTGTGTTGTTTTTATTGTTTTTGTTTATGTGTGTGCGTGCATGTGTGCCTATGCGTTTTGCTGAAAACTGAATCCAGGAACCACGAGTTTCACTACTGAGCTATACACTAAGGACAATCTGTTTAGTTTTTGTTAAAGAATCAAATATATCTACAGAATTTTAAGTTTATGCACTATGTATTTATTAGTTACTTTTCTTCTTGATTAGCAAATTTAAGAAGGAAAGCTTCTCTTTTGCTCATGGTTCAGGAAATACGGACAATTATGATGAGAAAGCTGTAGTGGGGAGGCACCTACCTCATGGTGGAGACAGAGGGAGCTTGCTGCATCTGCACAGATCAAAATGCAGAGAAACAGGAAAGCAACCTAGCACTCTGCAGGCTGACACTCGCCTGGTCCTCTTCCCCCCCTTTTTTTTTTCAATTTTGGAATTCAGTTGCCAGAATGGAACAGCTCACATTCAGAATGGGTTATACCTACCTCCTCTTTCTTCCATAGTCAAACCTCAAAACCACACCCAGTAATGTCTCCTAGGTGATTCCAAAACCAGTTGTGTGACAATGATCATTCACCATCCCAGCCTTGATGTACGGGTATGCTCATTTTCACTGATCCACAGAATTTCACTGCATAAATACAACAAAAAGCTCAAACAATCCCAATGATAATGAACATTTATATTTTATGAACTCTGCAATTTGCAAAAATAACTGCAATGAAAATCTTGTATTTATGTTTGGCTATTCAATACTGCACATTTCCTCTGCACTATGCTTAGTAACACAGATGGTAAACTACACATTAGCTCTAATACTAGTATATAATACTAAATTTTCCCAAAGTAATTTCAAAACTATACTCCTGTACTATAGTAAATGAAAGCTGCCTCTTATGTTTGAAATTGTCTGCTTTGTTAACAGCTACTTTATTGTGATTTTACTTTGCATTTTATTGAGTATTTACTTTGCTATTATTTCTTTTGTCTTTTTGGGAGGACAGGTCTCACGGAGCCCCAGCTGGCCCAGAACTGAGCTATATAGGCCAGGCTGGTCCTGATTCACAGATATCTCCTTTCCTCTGCCCTTCAAGTGCTGGGATTATAATGGTATGTGCTTCATGCTCAGTGCAGACAACACACACAACACACACACACCACACACACAACACACACACGTATAATTTAGAAATTATCTTGGGCTGAAGAGATGGCTCAGTGGTTAACGAGCCCGACTGCTCTTGGCTTAGAACACATTTTAACTTCAGTTCCAGGGGAATCGATACCGTCTTCTGACCTCTTTGGCATTGCGACGACACGGGTATCACAACCTGACAGTACAGTACACTCATACACATAAAAAAGAAAAGGTAAGAAAAGAAAGAAATTATCCTTTGGAAATGCCAATCAGATCAGTGTACATTTCTTTGTTCAGTTGTCCATGTATTTACTTGCTTAAAAAGAACATGTGTGTGTATTTTTTTGTTAAAGAGAGAGAGAAAGAGGAGAGGGGGACTTGCTATGTCTGTTGAACTGAACTAAATATCCCGTCTCTTCCAGATGCTGGATATTAAACAATTTTTCAACAGACCCAGTTCCTACATATTCATTTAATGCGTCTTTTCTTCAGTTATGCATTTTTCAAGTTATCTTCCATACTGTAGCATTTCCATAAATATATTGCTATAGAGTTAATTATGTTAATAATTTCATTTATTGATATGTTCTTTTTATCAGCTACTCTTAAATATCTTTTTTTAAAATTTTTTGATTCACAATTTCATACAATCTATATCATCTTTAGACCTCCTCCTCACTCCACTCCTGCTTTACTACTGCACATCATGCCTATATGTCCTATTTGTCTTTCTTCCAATATTTATTGTTTTTTGTCCATTCCAATGCATATATCTTAATCGAATTTAGACCGCCCCTTAACACCACCCATTGCCCTACCCACATATGTGTTAAGTCCTTTCCATTGTGCCCAGATATCCTCATGCAATTCATCTCTGAGAGCAATGGCAGCCTATTTATAGTTCAAGGAAAATTGCTCTACTGTTTTTTTTTTTTTTAATTTTTGAAAAAATGAACAATTGTGTGTCTCTGGTTAATTACCATCTGTTCCAAGAAGAAACCTATCTGGTGAGTTGATAGATGCAATAACCTATGATGTTGTTGCAGAAATTCCCTTCCAGGGAGAGAACGGGCTCATTTTCTGCCCCTTCCTCCCCACTCCTGAAGTCAGGAAAGACCCCAACAAGGAAAACCTCCAAACTACGTTTAGAGATTTAGTGAGTTTAATGGGCTTGTTTGCAGAGTAAATGCGTGAGGAGTTATCTTACAAGATTTCTCACACTCTCCCTCTCTTCATGTTTATCCCAGGGCCTGGACCCCTGTGATCTTCTCTCAAGATATCAAGGACAAGAGAGAGCGCAGAGAGAGAGACCCAGACCCTTGACATCACCTGCCTAACTGTCTTATAGCCCCTCCTCCTTATATGGACAAGGTAAGCTGGTTGGTTGGGAGGTATAGCTGGATCCCTGGATCCCCCCTTTCTTCAGAAGAACCATAGTCAAGTTCACAATTTCCAAGATATGGGCACTCTTGTGCATGAGAAAGCACTGGACATCCGAAGTCTTTCAGAAGAACATGCACATCCATAGGATGGGTTTAGAACAATAAGTCATATAGAATCAGTTTAATAGTGTGTCTATTAGCAGAATGATAGTAGCAGGGTGTCCCTTATGGCCTATGACGTCTAGCCACAGGTTCTCTGGCCCTGGATAACAGTATCAGGTAGGACTCTATCTTGTGAAATCCTTATTGGATTTAAAACCAACTAGAAGGACTTAGTTGGTATTCTATAGATTTGTGCCCCATTTTGCCCATTTAGATTCATATTTAGACTCATGGAGTTCATAGCCGGGTGAGGTTGACAATCTACCTTTATCTGCAGGTAACAGGCATACCACCTTCTATTACCATGAAAGGTAGCTAGCAGTGATGAATCTTAGAGATTAGTACTAGGTTATTTCTCCACGTTTGTTATACAACAAGGTAGTATCTTCAAAAATAGATTCTTACCATGGAATTCTGGTGGGAACCAATTGATGTGTTAAGGGTGATTTGAATTACATTTTTAAAACATTTTTTTACATTCTTATTTATTTTATGGTATGAATATTTACTGTCTGTAGCAGATCTGTGCCCGTGTCGTGCACATTGCTGCGGAGGTCAGAAGAGGGCATCGATTCCCCTGAATTAATGAGTTCTAGGAATGGTGTTTCAGCTCGCCATGTGGGTGCTTGGGGATCAAACCCAGGTTCTTCTGCCAAGAGCAGTCAGTGCTCCCATCATAGGTCATCTCTCCAGCCCATGGAATAACTTAAAGCAAAATGGTTAATATTTGATGAACTCTGGCATGAGGATAAATGTATTCCATTGTACAGAGAGAGGTATATGTGTAATCTAATGAAGGTAAGGGTCTAGGGTGTTCTTTGGTTTATCCGTATGTGGCGCTTTCTTGTCAACAACTCCAAAGAGCAAATAACATTCTTGACATCGGCCTTTTTGTTACCTAGCCTGTTGTATCTATTAGAGTCGCAGAGCCTGTACTTTAGGTTAAGTTCATTTAACACATTTTAATGTTGTATTTGAATATATTGAAAGACGGTCCTAGAGAAGGTTTCCACATGACCCTTTGAAAAGGCTTTTAATAACAGTTTTCTCTGCTCTTGCTCCATCTTGTACCCTACCCTCCCATACCCCATTACATTAGACCCATCCATCAGGAACTATTCTTACTTTTGGTGACATAAACTTATTACCACAAACACTACCTCACAGATGCTACTTAAATCTTCAATCTAACTAAAATTTACTTCCATGTCTTACACAGTGACTATTTCCACTTCTATTTTTAAAGTCAATATTCCAGTTCCAAAATCATTTGTGAATCCACTTCATTTCTAAACTTAATACTCTGATTTCCAAAGATCCTTTGTTTGAATCACTACTTCTTTAAGAAGCCAAGGGAAATAATTAGTAGTAGCCCCCAGGGATCTGTTTTGTGTTTCTCACTCTCTGCATTCGTCCAGTAATGGTATAACACACTACCGTCTGTGAATAATGCACTTAGCAACCCTAGCACCACCACCTGCATGGTGTTACACATACACATGTCCATTAACAATGGAATGTATTATCCACCCTAGCTTCAATAAAATGAGAGTTTTCTATTCAAAGTTCTCCCCATATGTGTATAATAAATGACAGATGTAACCCAATCCAGTTGATCTTTTTAGGTGTGCTTACACAGTGGCACAACCTGTCCTCCAGTATAGCTTTTAGGGAGAATATCCTATTATTCATTCAATAACTTGTAATTGTAGATGCATACTGGTCTGGAAATCACCCTCCCCCCCCCCCCCCCCCCCCCCTGGTACATTTGGGGAAGGACATGCACATGACCTAATTTATCAATCAAAATAAAGAACTGAAATGCTATACCACTTACTAACCATATTTCTCCTTTTGAACACCATAAAAGGACTATCAGACAGTATTGATGGTCTTTGAGTAACCTAACTCATATGGCCTGCTGTCAATCATTTCTGAATTGAAATGGCCGTGGGATCCATGTATATTACTTCTGTCTACTGTCAATGAATGATTTGTAGAAAGTCATGAAATTAGTTTGTGAACTTTCTCATAAAACATTCATAGTTGTTAAATATATATTTTTATTCTTCTGAGTTATTTTATTTGCTCTACTGTTTTGGTCAGGCATTTAAAGTTTCTGATTCTATTTAAGTATTTATTAGTCATCATTATATTTAAACATTTTCATAATTCTATTCCTTTCTCTGCTTCTTAATGGACGGACTAAAAGCTTAGAACAATGTCAAGTGTTAGAAGCAGGACTGCTAATTTAAGATAGGAAAATTAGGGCTTTCCCAGTTGAAAGTTGATATTGTTTTGTTCATAACTTTTATGTTGTTTCTGTTCCAAATGGGATGCGATTTGGCATAATAAAACAGTTATCCCCTTTTATGACTGCTAGATATTTTAACACATAATCACAGGTTTTTACGTTCAGTCCTTTAACTTGTTGAAAAATGCAGCTGATTTTCAAATAGTAAAATGAATTTTTGGGGGGAATAAGTTTACCTATTTTTATTAACATTTCTTTCTTCATAATCTGGTTCCATTTAACTCTATAGTTTTTCAGTTTGCAACTGTGTTTTTATAATGTTGCAGATGTGCAACTTTGGAACTAAGTTAACAAAGATTGAGATGAGTGTTTTTTGTACTCTATTTTATTAAAGAATTGGTATAAAACAGGTGTTAATTTACCTTTCATCTTTGTATAGAAGATAAAAAAAATAATTGATCTGGGTGAAAAATTATTTGGGGAGAAACCAGTCAGTTACAAATACAATTGATTTCACTTACTTAAATGTGTTCAAGTTTCTATTTATTCATGTTCGAGATTTTGTGATTTTACATCTTCAGGAAATGATCCCATTTTGGCAGATTTTTCAAGTCAGTGGTTTAAATACATGATTTTCATTTGCTTATATTTTTTGTTTTAATCTGGGAAAATAATTTAGAATGAAGTTCACCTTTTGTAATCTTTTTCTCTCTTCTTGCTCCACTGTATTTTTGTTTTTTTTCTTATTCTCTCTTATTTTTTATTTTTTTGCACATTAAGTAATAATTATGAGTACAAGCACTCCTTAAATAAAACCACTTTGCAGCAGTATATACAATCAAGTTGACAAATAAGTATCCAGTACTATATTGCTGTCGTTTCACCATTCCCCCAATCTACAGCGGCTTACATTCTACCATGCCCCCTATTCTCGCAGAGATTGTGCCCTACGGCTTCTTAGAAGAGGGGCCCAGGTGGATGGAGAGGCAAAACAGTCTACTACTTCTCTGGAACTGTCGTTTTTGGACTCTGGTCAATTCTGGTTGCTTCTTTTCATGGCTGAGTGTTGGTCCAGGAATACATTTCGTCCAGTATAACAGTTAGCTCGCAATTTACAGTTAGAGAACACCTCTTCATCATCATATTCCTCCTTTGTTCTATGAAGGGGATGTAAGAAGTCTCTTTATTAAAACGTGTTGGCACCTGAAAGGTAAAGTTCATATAGGACTCATCTTAAAATTTTGTTCAAGTAGGATCCCAGAGGAGTTTTGATGCCTGTAGCAGTCTGATGTTTTCTTCCTTCAATGTACAGACGGGCCAACCTTTCTGCTGGCACTCTCGTGGTGGTGAACATCCTACAAATGCCAAAGCTGTATTTTATTTTCTTTCTCAGCTATTAAGTTGGTGAACATTTTGACCTGTGGGAACATACAAATCTTTCCTGTAATGTTAGTTTAAGATTTAAATTGGCAAGTTTTGACAAAAGATTTCATATACATTGTATCCCCCCTTTTTATTTTAGGTTGTTTAATTTTGACCCTGGTCTCAAAAAGACGGTTGTAGTACACATACCTCATAGCGCAGGAAATGCAAGGTTGCAGGATTTACATCAAATCACCCAAGCTGTTTGGGTGAACTGTATTGTCTAACTTGGGAAACAAATCTTAATCTTTAAGTTAAATATACCTGCAGGTAAAAGAGAATGTACCAGATAATACTGTACAGACGACAGAAAAATTATAGGAACATTTGTATGTTCATCCCCAAGTATTGTTTACTAGATTTTTTTTTTTAATACAATTCATAATTTTTATTTCCAATTTACTCCAGGTGCATTACATTTTTATCAGAACCTTTAAACCATGTTATTTACTATAACACCTATTTACTTTTACTAAGTGCTAAAGCACCATGTAACACTGAGACAGAGTCTGGGGCAAAACTTGGATACTTGTTGAACTCAAGTCAATCTAAATATACATTAATCGAAATAAGTACCGTGTCCTCCTCCCGCCCCTCCCACCCCTACTGATTCACATTTCAGTCACGTTTTCTGATGCGTTTTCTGTTGTTGTTCTTTTTAAATATGCTTCCCTCTCCACAAGATATATTTACAACTGGATTATTGTCATTACATCACAGAGATGAGGGATACATTTCATCGTTGCTTTTTCTGGGACTGTGTACTTCACTGTAACTAATAATCTCTTCTTAGCTCCATCCATTGACCTGCAAAGTTCATCTGTTGTCCTTCTTTGCTGCTACAGAGGACTCCATTGTGTAAATGATACCACATTTCTCTATCCACTTGCAGTTGACGGGGCTTGGGGTTGGTTCCAGATTTTTGCCATTTTGAACAGAGCCTGTAATAAAACAGGCTGTGCATCGTATTTCTGCAATAGATGAGTCTTCTGGGTTTTATACCCAGGAGTGGTATCGACTCGCGTCAAATGGCCAGCTCACTTTAGTCTTCCAAGGGTTCTCCACACTGCTTTCCATAGTGGCTATACAGGTTTACATTCCCACCAGCACACAAATGGCTGAGTGTTCCTTTCCACCACCATCTCTCCAGTCATGTGATATCATTTGTTTTCTTGATCCTGGCACAGTCTTATCTGAGTAGGGATATTTTAGAGTGGTATTAATTTGATTTCCCTAAATTATTAGTGATCTTGAACAGTTTTTAAGAGTTCTCAGCCATCTCTATTCCTCCTCTATGAAAGTCTCTATTCAGTTCTTTGCCTCACATCTTTAGTGATTCATTTCTTTCTTCTTTGTTTTATGGGTCAGCTTGTATACTCGGTGGATAAGTTACTGCTTTGTCATATGTACCTGGGAGAGTTTCTCCCACTCTGTGGGTTTTTCTTCACTTCCTTTATTGTTTCTTTCGGATTACAGAAGCCTTTTGAGTTTAATAATGTCCCATTGTTGAGTTGATTTCTTTTCTTGTGCAGTCTGATGTCTGATTTAGGAAGACTTTTCCTATGCCTGTCTTGTAGTCAGCTGGCCAAGTTTTCTCTTCTATCACCTCCAGAATATATCAGTTTTGGGATTTCACATTTGAAGCTCTGATCCATCTGTGAGTTGACTTTTTTAGCAGGCTGAGATAGGTTAATTTCATTCTTACAGCATGGTGACCAGTTTTCGCCAAACCCATTGCTGAAGCTGCTGTCTTTCCTTCCAATTGTATTTGGCCCCCTTTGTCAAAGACTGAGGGTGGCTGAAATTGTATGTGCTTCAGGTTGGAAATCAGTTTTGTTCCATTTGGTCAATGGTCTGTTTTTGTGCCCGTACCAAGCTTGTTTTATGGGACTATAGGCCCTGTAGTATATTTGATATCTGGTATAGAGATTCCCCCCTATATTGCCTCTTTTCCTCAGGGATGGCTTTGGCTATTCAGGGTCTTTTGTTTTTCCAAATGCATTAAGAACTTTGTTTCCAAGCCTGTGCAGACAGCTCTTGGGGATTTTGATGGATTGCATTCCAATCTGTACAATAGTTTTGGTAGGATGGCCATTTTATACTATATTTATTTTCCCCATCATGAGTAGGCGAAGGTTGTCCATCTTCTATTTTTCTGTTCAATTTCTCTTCGGGGTTTAAAATTTTGGTGTAGAGATCTTGGCGGTCTTTTGGTAGGTTTGTTCCCTAGGTATCATTATTTACTTTTACTTTTTATTATTTTAATTTACAATTTATTTTTGANATACATATAATATAAATATATAAATATATATATGACATATATATTATATGATTCACACATATGAGTATGTACGCACTGCAAAATTTCCATCCTTATTTTTACATGTCTGTGCATGTTTACATGCATGTATGTTAGTGTGCCATATGCATGCAATGTTCAAGAGGCTAGAAAAAGACACTGTATCCCCTGGAGCTGGAATAAAAGAGTTTTTTTTTTATTATTTAGAGCTAGTTTTATATTTTTTTCACATAAATTTTTTTTATTTTTTTAACAATCTAGACCCGTGTTCCCCCCATACCCCCCCCGCCAGAGCTCATGTATCTGCCAAACATGCTTTTCATCTCTTTCTCAGTCTTTCTCAATATTCTCCATGAAGAAGTTGACTGTTTTGAGCAGAAGTTCATTTTTCTTATTTGATGCAGTCCTTTCTGTGTGTTTTTTTTTTTTTTTTTTTTTTTTTGTTTTCCAATATGCATTATGCCCAACTGCTTTGGACAAAAGCTCAGGGGGCCCTACACAAGAAATACTTACAACTGGTAATGGCACTAGCATCCACAAATGAGGGATACCATTCCGTTTGTTTTTTCTGGGACTGTGTTATCTTCACTCAGCATGATGTCCTCTAGCTCCAGCCATTTTCCTGCAAAGCTCCGATGTCGTCTTTCTTTACTCTGCATAGAACTCCATTGTGTAGATGTACCACATTTTCCTATCCACTCATCAGTTGAGGGGACATATGGGTTGCTTCCAGCTCCTGCTATTGTGAGCTGCAATAAACATGGCCGTGCATGTATCTCTGTGGTGAGTGATGTCTTTGGGTATCCCAGGAGTGGTATGGCTGGGTCGGGTGGCAAGTTCATTACAAGTCTTCCAAGGTTCTCCACACTGCTTTCCATAGTGGTGTATGAGTTTACATTCCCACCAGCAGTGAATGAGTGTCCCCTTTCCCCACAACCTCTCCAGCACACTTGGTATCATTTGTTTTCTTGATCCTAGCAGTCTTATTGGAGTAAGATGATTCTTAAAGTGGTTTTGATTTGCATTTCCTTAATGATTAGTGATTTGAACACTTCTAAGGTGTTTCTCAGTCATCTCTAATTCCTCATTGTGAAGTCTCTGTTCAGTTCTTTGCTCCATCTAGTGAGTGAGTCATTGTGTTCTTTTCTTTGTTTTTGAGTTTGTTATATATTCTGGAAATCAATGCTTTGTCAGATGTATCGCAGCGAAGGTTTCCTCCCACTCTGTGGGACTTCCTTACTTCCTTGATTGTTTTCTTTTGATGTACAGAAGATTTTGAGTTAATGAGGCCATTTGTCAATTGTCGACCTTAATCTTGCGCAGCTGCTGTCTGATTTAGGAAGTCTTTCCTACACATGTCTTGTAGTCTGCTGCCAATTTTTTCTTCTATCACCTTCAGAGTTTTGGGGTTCCACTTGAGTCTTTGATCCATCGGGAGTTCACTTTTGTACAGGGTGAGAGGTAGGGGTTTAATTTCATTCTTCTACAAGTGGTGAGCCAGTTTTGCCAACACCACTTCTGAAGATGGCTGTCTTTCCTCCATTGTTGGCTCTTGGACCCTTGTCAAAATATAAGATGGCTGAAATTTTATGTGCTCAGATTTGGATCTTCAGTTTTGTTCCATTGGTCAACTGGTCTGTTTTTGTGCCAGTACCAGGCTGTTTTTATGACTATAGCCCTGTAGTACAGTTTGAAGTCTGGTATAGAGATCCCCCCTGTGTAGCTCTTTCACTCAGGGTTGTTTTGGCTATTCGGGGCCTTTTGTTTTTCCAAATGAATTAAGAACTTTTGTTCCCAAGCCTGTGAAAGAAACTCTTAGGGATTTTGATTGGAATTGCATTAAATCTATACAAGAGTGTTTGGAAAAAAAAAAAAAAAAAAAAAGAGTAACCATTAAGTGCTCTTAACTTCTGAGCCATTTCTCCAGCTCCCAATTTTCACGTTTTGAATATAAGCTTATACCTTCATTTATTTTTTTGTGTTTTTCCCCCATTGTACATGGGCACACCAACACATACCATGTTGGAATTTTCCTGGAACATTCTAGGTCTCTAAATCAAAAGTACTGCAATATTCAAAAAACAACTATCAGTTATAGAATCTGGAATGTTGGGCAGAGAAACGCAATGAGAAGAAGTGCGAAAGCTCTAACTGATCATCAGCAGATGACCAATGTTTGACTGACTTTAAAGGCAGATGTGAAGCAAGTTTAGGAGGTAACTGGTGTTTGTAAATCACATAACTATAACAGAAGAGCAAAGCATGAATCATTTGGAAAGAGTAGAATACATTATTGGAAAAATATTATAAGATTTATGTCCCCAAAATGCTAAAATATACGAGAGCCAATGATTGTACTATTAAAACACTTGCTATATAACATTTTTAGATGAGATGAGAAACTTTAGAATTAATGTATTACACTTTGAATCATTGACTCATTTGAAGATCTTTTATTGTCTTTTATTTCAAGATAGTTTAAAATTCATAGACATATCTCTATTTTACCTTCCTGTATATTTGACATATGATAGTCCACTCACTGAGGAAGTCATTTGGATTTGAAAGTCATAACTGTATTTCCTGCTTTTTTAATTTGAAGAGTCATAATTTAATGCCACTTTTTATTATACTACAGAATAAAGAAATTAATTCCACACAGATTGAACTGAGTTTGAAATTGGAAGGCAGAGAATTTGCTGAGAATGGGTTTCATTTTATAAGAAGTTGCTGGATAATGAAACTGGTTCTCCTGTAGGTATTGATGAACACCACTGAAATAAATGATCTTGCAATTTATTTCTATGTGCAAAAGTCAATTTGCCTTTTGGTAAAACAAAATGAGGAAATGGAATTCTGTTTAATTGAGTGCTATACTCTGCTGAAGGTACCATTAGAACCAGTAAAAAGGCTGATCTTAGCAGCTGGCACTGTGGATGCAGGGTCTCCAGAGCTTATTGTCTACTCTTAAGTATGTTTATAATCCATGGAGAGTGATTTGATCCACGAAACTGTATTTCCACGAGGAAGTGAAGTTTTGTGCTGTTCAAATTTTGTTGTAGTTTTCAAAACCTGTGACCATGAATGGTGTAAAAGTTTTCATGGCCCTTCTTCTTCGCAAAGGAATAGCGCTGGGAAATGCCGTGCAGACAGTCCACTTTGTTTTATAAAAAAGGGCAGAGAGGTGGAAGCATGTTTTTTAACATTCTTAGCACTTTTTAACTTGGTGCCTGCTGCCTTTTTGGCCTCATGCCCACAGAAAGAGACAAATGAGATGAGGCTTGCTTTCCGTTCTGTTCACATTGCTCTTCTACTCTGAATGACAAAAATATAAACTATAGAGTTGGAAGGAAGCCCTAGCCTCCCTCCTTCACCAGGTCAGAAGTTTAAAAGAAACTAATTGGATATAGTCCTTAAAGTGAGCCTGTGCTTAAGCTGTCAGTTTTTGTGTTTATAATGAACTCGAAAATAAAGAATGTATGGGGGAGTCTGAAGTCAAGCACAGAGCCTTTGAAATAATGGTCTCGGTGTTTGTATTCCTATGTCATTTCTGCATGATATAATATCAAAATAAAAATTTAAAACATGGTTCTATCTTTGTTTAGATTACATGTCATGGAATGCTCTGATTTCTCTTGTTCTCTAAGAGATTTACTCTTCAACTTTCAAAATTATGGGAAGCTTAGGATAGTGGGAATATACTGAAATGGGAGATATGGATAGTGTGTCCTAAAGCAAGGATACATGAACTGTTTGGGGAATGTTTCCCTTTTGACTGCCTGGAGAGAATTACTGTAGGTTTCAAAGTTACTGTGAAAAAAAGTAAAAATTAGCAAGCAATGCTCAAACCTATTTCCTTCTGATGTGTTTTCCAGGATGAATACTTCATGGAATACAAGTCAGTGTGGACTGGAGGAGCAAATCCACAAGTTAGAGAATCATGTTTTACTGCCAGCAAGATGCTTGAAATACTTCTGGTTAAACTGGTTCACTTTTGAAAAATAGGTTTTGATTTTGTTAGAAAAACTTTTTTAAAGTCTCATTGAGATTACTTTATATGCCAGCAGACAAATCAGTGTGGTTCCCCAATGTAGAAGACAGCCCTACTAACATTTTCACAAGTGAGAGCTTCTCTTTCCACTTTGGAGAAAGGCTTTTCATCAGTCAGTCACCACAATCTCATTTTCTGGATTATGATTATCTGGACATCAGTTACTATCTGCAATCTCTAAGATGTTTTTCTGGGAATGTGAGGTAAAACCCCTAAATATACTACCTTTTCTCCTTAGTTACCTATCCTTATCAATGCATACCAGAAAGGAGAAGAGAACAGATTATTAGTTAACTTTGTCACTATATGCTATAAACAATCATTTTTATGAACATTCTCGGATGGGTGAGTCATGTTATCATAAAAAGTGCCGATTTTTAATGTTAATGACTATTTAGAAGTACCTACTTATATTTCCTTACCTGAAGAACATATACAATAATTCTAGAAATTTTAACTGTGCAAATTTGGACCTGATTCCATCACTAATTCTGCTAGGTGTATGGATGGATTGCCTGGTCTCTGCAATATAGCTGATATGTGTAAAATTTGCTTATCATAATCTGTACTTAACAGAGATGAATATAGTGCTAAGAACAATGTGTAATTCATAATATACAGAGGCATAATTTTAAAAACCTAGAACAGGGGATGGAGAGATGGCTCAGCAATTAAGAGTACTATCTGCTCTTGCAAAGGAGCTGGGTTCAGGTCCTAGAATCCACATGTTGGCTAACAACCATCCTTAACTCTAGTTCCAAGGGAATCTGCCACTCTCTCTGACATCCATGAACATTGAACCATATGAGTGCACTTACATACATGCAGGAAATACACATAATATAAAATAAATAAGTTATTTTAAAAACCCTAGGACAAGTGAAGTTTCAAACAAACATATATATTTCCAGTTTGATGGCAAACCAGTCTGTGTAATAAGTATGGTCCTTGTATTATTTCAATAACTTCTGCTTCCCATGGGTTCAAAGAAATTATGTTGAGCCTCACGTTTAATATTCTTCTATTAGTTATTATTTACTGCAGGAGAAACGAACACAGAAAATTAGCATTGGAAGAAATTATCACAATTCTACCATAATACAAATGACTCATTTTCATAAATATATAGATAAATTTCATTGACACTGACTTGATAGGTCATTTATGTTTTTAATTTCCATCATCTGTGTTGGAACAAAAATACCAAAGAAATCATAGACTTTCATTTGAAGTTTTAATATTTTAATGATAAAAAGTTGAGGAAATTGGGGCTGGAGAGATAGCCTAGCGGTTAAGAGCACCGACGCTCTTGCAGAGGACCCGGGTTCGATCCCCAGCACCCACATGGTGGCTAAGAACCGTCTGTAACTCCAATTCCAGGAGAACTCCAGTTCCAGGGGAATCTGAGACCCTCTTCTGACCTCCGCGGCATTGCACGTCACGGGTGCACAGACCTGCATGCAAACAATACATTCATACACATACAAAAAAAAAAAAAGTTGAGGAAATATAATTCCTTTCTATAGTCACGAGTAAGATCAGTCACACAGGCTCTTTGTAAACTAAGAAACTGAAGAAATATTTAAATGCTTTCTAATTTTGAAAAAGCATGATTTTTGGTAGAAAAATATAACCATAAATAATTTTTCACAGAGTTCTGAAGACACTACCATTACCCAAGTATACATCTCATCACAGAAGTACTTCCAGAGCTTGTAAATTAAAAAGAAGCCAAATATTAAATATTATCTATTATCCTGTCAGGGCTTTGTTTTTGCCAGTCGTAACAAAGGCTTATGAATTCCTTCTGGTAACAGTGAAAAGAAATGGAGTAATACATTCATGAAAGGTGTTATTTGAAAAATAACTTCTGAATTCTTAAATTTGAGAAGTTAAGAGATAATATTTTACTATGTTGGCTCCCTTCTCTTTCTCTGTACAAATGAATATATACATGTGTACACATTCATTTGTGTGTAAAAAGTCTAACATTATAATGTTTAACTGATGATAAATCTGGATACCTTAAATTCATTACCTCATAATGAATTAAGGAAGTTGTTATTTCTTATATCACTTGGCTAGTTTAAATACAATATGCTGGGCTGGAGAGATAGCCTAGCGGTTAAGAGCACCAACGCTCTTGCAGAGGACCGGGGTTTGATCCCCAGCACCCACATGGCTTCTAAGAACCGTCTGTAACTCCAATTCAAGGAGAACTCCAGTTCCAGGGGAATCCGAGACACTCTTCTGACCTCCGCGGCATTGCACGACACGGGTGCACAGACCTGCATGCAGACAGTACATTCATACACATACAAAAATAAATAAATTAAAAAAATTAAATACAATATGCTATCATGTTGTTTCTTTTGCTATACTGTAATGGGGGCCCAGCACTCTATTAAATGACACTCCAATCTCAAACTTGTTGTTGCACTTTTTTGGAAAATTGAATCAAAATTTAATTGTACACAACCTGAGTTACATGCACCTCAGTAATGATTGCAGTTAATATATTAACCCCTTCAAGGTCTAAATCAATGCTTTTGAAGCCTTGCATTACGCCTTCCCCCCTTTTCAATACAACACCGCCTCTACTTGTTTGCTCTGTCCACCACTTCTGACTGCACACAATGGTAATGAAGACCAGAAGACCTGGATAAAGAAGCAAGCTTCTGCAGGAAGTGGAAGCTCAGCTTCCTGCACTTTCCACTAGCTGCCATGTCCAGGTCCACTTCGTCCCCTAGGAATGACCATTTACTAAGGGGAAACATTTAGAATGAATTGAGAATAGTCCAGTGTATCCTACGTGGGTGTGAATGTTAAAAGCAGTTCTGATTGATATAAAATTCCATTCATTTAGAAAGGTTCATCAAAAACTATGGATACAAATTAATTTGATTCGTGCAAGGGCTGGAGAGATGGCCTAGCGGTTAAGAGCACCGACCGCTCTTACAGAGGACCCAGGTTTGATAACCAGCACCCACATGGCGGCCGAGAACCGTCTGAAACTCCAATTCCAGGAGACCTCCAGTTCCAGGGAAATCCGACACCATCTGACCTCCGTGGCATTGCATGACACGGGAGCACAAACCTGCATGCAGACAATACATTCCTACACATACAGAAATAAAAAAAAAAATAAAATAAAATTGTTTAAAAAAAAGAAATATACATTAAAAAAATCTGTGCAAATTATTTTTAATTTGGGATTTAGACACTTGGAAATAAAATAATTTTATATGCTCTTTATTATAGATCATGCTAGATAAATAGCACATTCCCCTTGGTCATGCCTTTACAGTGAAGTAGGAGTCTACTGAGAATAAACACGACAGTTTCTGTGGGTTGTGTGTGCTGTGTGAGAGAATGAAGAAGTACAAGGTGAACAAAGCATTTCTGATTGTTTTTCAATACTGATAAGTTTTATAAATACAAGACCACACTGTTTTCAGATTCAAATTTTAGTTTTAAAATTCTTTATTTTTTTCTATTTCAACATTCCAACCTAGATACCACATTGCATTCAGTCACTGTAGCATCTAGCCTTTTTTTGGATTGACAATTTCTAGAACATTCCTTGATTTTGAATAGCTTTGGTTTTTAATGATTCATTTAAATTGTTTCAGTATATACACTATTAATGCAATTTATAATCAATGCAAAGATTATTTCAGAGAGTTTGCATTTAATGTTTTTAAAATTTATGAAGAAAATATTAAGTCTATTTGATTCATACACTTTGCACATGTGTGTATATACATCTGTGTGTCAGCACATCTATATTCATATGTGTGGAAATCAGAGTCCTATGCAGGGTGTCTTCCTCCCTTGCTCTCTAACTCAATTTGAGAGGGTCTTTGACAGATGGAGAAGCTCACCAGTTAAGCAAGTCTCGACAGCCTGTAAACAATAGGCTCCTTCTTTCTCTGCTTTCCCACTGCTGAGGTTGTACCTGTCTGGCTTGGCACCAGGCTTTTAATGTGGATACAGAGGATCTAAATTCAAGAGCTTGGGCTTGCATAGAGGGAATTCATCAATGGAACTGTTATGTTAGGGTCCACGGGTCCTCCTCAAGTTGCAAAGGAAAGACCACTCACTTAACCACTTGGAGTTTTATAGGAGGGTTTAATTTAATTAGGATGCTGGGCTCAACTCAGGAAGAGTGTGGCCACCAGGTGCGGGTTACAGGGTAATTTATAAGTACAACAGCCAATCAAATTTAGCATCACAATTAAGTTACCAATCAAGGAAAAACATGGGAAGCAAGCAAACCAATCATTCCTAGAATGACTAAGGAAAAATGGCTTAATGGTATCTGAGAACACTGTCCCTGAGTTTTTACAACCCTCCACTTCAGAACCATCTCTCCTGCCCCATGTTTTACATACTTTTCTATAGCATTGGTTTTGAAAAATTCCATTTTGTTATTTACTAAAGTGATGCACAATTCAACTTTTCTCCGTGTATATAATAGGGATTTAGTTTAGGAAAGAAGCTCCCAGAGGTAAAATGACATTCTCATTCCATTATATCAAGGGGGCATAGAATAATCATGTTATTTCCTTTGATATTAACATCTGACTTTTGCACTTAAACACATTTATTTTTTTCCAATTTTTTATTTTTATTTTTTAACAATAAGTTATAAATTATGAGTACAAGCATCCTTTATGTAAAACCAATTTGCAAGCAGCTATGCCCAAACCCACACAGCCCATGTCTCCCACCATCCAGCTGGTGGGGCTTATATGTATAATCATGTTGATCAAATAAGTGTCCAGACTATATTGCTGTAGCTTTACCATTCACCCCAATTACAGCCTTTACATTCTACCACACCCCCTCTTCTGCAGATTGTTCCCTAGGCTTAGAAAAGGGGTACTGTTGGAGGAAAAGCAAAACAGTCTATTTTCTCTGGAGATGTCATTTTCAACTCTGATCAGTTCTGGTTGTTTCCTTTCATGGGTTAACAGTTTGTCCAGGAATACCCTTTCAATCCAACTAATGAAGCACAAGCAATTAGATATATAGGTATTTAAACAGTACTAATTATTATGGTAGGTTACTTTGGTATAGACACAAATGATTAGATGGTATGCTAATCCATGAATTATGTTTTTTCTGTAAAAGATGACAAAGTCTTACTGTGGCTTATAACTTCTCCTAACCACTAGAGGATATAAGCTTGTGGCATCAGCCATGAATTATTCCTCCAAGGAGAGAGCTAATAGCCAATTAGATTTGGGATATACAGACATGTGGCTTCCACTACTGCACAATATTTCCAGGCAGGTGAGGTGTAGCTGATGCTGAGGGAGGAGTCTTGCTTGACTCAAGGAGACCAATTTTTGCCTTGTTGGTTTAGTGGCCTTTGGTAACACTCTCTACCATTCCAGAGACCAACTGTACACTTGCAAGTGCGGTCTCAATACATCTTTCCCATGCTTGCATCAGGTCTTTGACAGCAGGGCCTTACCACCTCTCTTCTAGCAGGTATCCCAGTTTACAGGCAAGAAGCCTTTACCTTTTTTTGGGGGGGGGGGAGCTTGGATCCCCTGGCCAACATCTACTTCACAGAATAATCCATTGCTGTATTAGAGCTCTACTGTATTAATATATTTTGCTTAAATGCACAGCTTGAAAAGACTTTACTATTATATTTGGCTCTGAATAGAGAATAATATTTTTCACATTTCCTATGTCTATTAATCAATTAAAGAAAGCAGTTATACCGGTTTTGTAGGAAATTACCTCTATAACAGTCTTCTCTTAGTTACAGTTAGAGAATGACTTTATTACCTCACGTATTTCTTTGTTCTATGAAAAAGAGGAAAGGAGTTCTCTCATATTAAATCTTTGTGGCCCCTAGAAGGTAAAGTTCATTAGGACTCATTATAAACAGTTGTTACAAATAGGATCCACAGAGAAGTTTGATGTCTGCAGCAGTCTGAGGCATTTCTTCCTTTTAATGCTTAGACGGGGCCAACTTCTCTGCTGGTATTTCTTGGTACATCCTGCAAAATGCTAAGCTGTATCTTTTCTTTCTCAGCCATTAATTTAGTGATATTTTGACGTGTGGTAACATACAAATCTTTTCCCATAGTTAGTTTTAAGATTTAAATTGAAAATTTGACAAAAAGTTTTAAATATATAACTGTAGCCCCCCCTCCTTTTTTATTTTAGGTTTTTATTTTTTGACCCATGAGTCTCAAAAAAGGCAGTTGTAGTACACATACATATAGGCAGGAATCAAGGTGTAAATTTCATTAAATTTACCCAAGCTCTTTTGGGTGACTGTATGTTGTTAATTTGGGAAATGAACTTAATTCCTTAAGTTAAATTATCCTAAAGGTAAAAGAGAATGTTGCAAGATGATACAGTATAACACAGAAATTATAAAGAACGTTTGTATATGTTAATCCCAAGGTTATTGCTATACAGATTTTAAGGAGAACAAATGTGGACAACAATTTATATTTCCACTTAACTTAGATGTATTACCATTTTTATTAAAACCATTAAAACAATGTTGTTTAATATAGATATTTTTACTTTTACTGAGTCCTAAAATACCATGTAGTTTGTAGATAGAGTTTGGGAAAAATTGGATACTTGTTAAACTCACATCAATTTTATATACATTAATCGAATATAGACCCGTGTCCCTCTCCCACCCCTCTCACCCCTCCAGTTTCACCATTTCAGTCAGTTTTTGATGTAGTCTTTCTGTTGTTGTTCTTTCCCATATGCATCCCTCCCCACAAGAAGTATTTAAAACTGGGTTATTGACGGTAGCATCCACAGATGAGGGATACCATTCATTGAGTGTTTTTCTGGGACTGTGTTACTTCACTTAAAGTAATATGTTCTAGTTCCATCCATTGACCTGCAAAATTCATGATGTTGTCATTCTTTACTGTTTCAGAGAACTCCATCATGTATATGTACCACATTTTCCCTATCCACTCGTCAGTGAAGGGATATTTGGATTGGTTACAGCTTTTTGCTATTGTGAACAGAGCTGCAAGAAATATAGCTGTGCATGTATTTCTGCAGTAAGATGTGTCTTGTGGGCACATACCCAGGAGTGCTATCGCTGGGCCAAACGACAAGCTCATTTTGAGTTTTCCAAGGGTTCTCCACACTACTTTCCATAGTGGCTGTACAAGTTTACATTCCCATCAACAATGGATGAGTGTTCCCCTTTCCCCACAACCTATCCAGCACTTGGCTTCATTTATTTTTTTGATCCTAGCCAGTCTTATCTGAGTGAGATGATATCTTAAAGTGGTTTTAATTTGCATTTCCCTAATTATTAGTGATGTTGAACATTTTTTTGAGATGTTTCTCAGCCATCTCGAATTCTTCCTCTGTGAAGTCTCTATTCAGTTCTTTGCTCCATCTTTTGAGTGATTCATTTGTTTTATTTCTTCTTTGTTTTTTGAGTAGTTTGTGTACTCTGGAAATCAATGCTTTGTCAGATGTACCTGAAGTGAAGGTTTCCTCCCACTCTGTGGGTTTTCTTTTCACTTCCTTTATTGTTTCTTTTGAGGTACAGAACCTTTTGAGTTTGATCACGTCCTATTTGTCAATTGTCGATCTTATTTCTTGTGCAGCTGCTGTCTGATTTAGGAAGACTTTTCCTATGCCTATGTCTTGTAGTCTGCTGACAAGTTTTTCTTCTGTCACCTCCAGAGTTTTGGGATTCACGTTGAGGTCTTTGATCCATCTGGAATTGACTTTTGTGCAGGGCAAGAGGTAGGGGTTTAATTTCATTCTTCTACATGTGGTGATCCAATTTTGCCAACACCACTTGCTGAAGATGCTGTCTTTCCTCCATTGTGTCTTCTTGGCCCCCTTGTCAAATATGAGGTGGCTGAAATTATATGTGCTTAGGTTTGGATCTTCAGTTTTGGTCCATTGGTCAACTGGTCTGTTTTTGTGTCAGTACCAAGCTGTTTTTACGACTATAGCACTGAAGTGAAGTTTGAAGTCTGGTATAGAGATCCCTCCTGTATTGCTCTTTTCACTCAGGGTTGTTTTGGCTATTTGGGGTCTTTTGTTTTTCCAAATGAAATTACGGATATTTTTCCAAGCCTGTGAAGAAACTCTTGGGGATTTTAATTGGGATTGCATTAAATCCGTATAAGAGTTTGGGTAGAATGGACATTTTTACTATGTTTATTTTCCTAATCCATGAGCATGGAAGGTTGGTCCATCTTCTGATGTCTTCTTCAATTTCCTTCTTCAGGGATTAAAATTTTTTGTTGTAGAGATCTTTGGTGTCTTTCGTTAGGTTTGTTCCTAGACATTTTATTGTTTTTGAGGCTATTTTGAGTGGGAAGGTCTTCTTGTATTCCTTCTTCAGTTGCTTATTGTTAGTATAAAGAAAGGTACTGATTTTTCTAGATTTATTTTGTATCCTGTCACTTTACTGAAGCTCTGAATCATTTCTAGGAGTTTTCTGGTGGAGTTCTTTTTTTTTTTTTTCTTTGAGACAGAGTCTCCCTGTAGCTCTGGCTGTCCTGGAACTCACTCTGTAGACCAGGCTGGCCTCAAAGTCACAGAGTTCTGCATGCCTCTGCCTCCCAAGTGCTAGGATTAAAGGCATGCACCACCACGCCCGGCATTTATTTATTTCTGTATGTGTATCAATGTACTGTCTGCATGCAAGTTTGTGCACCCGTGTCATACAATGCCACGGAGGTCAGAAGAGGGTGTCAGATTCCCCTGGAACTGTAGTTCTCCTGGAATTGGAGTTTCAGATGGTTCTCGGCCACCATGTCGGTGCTGGAGATCGAACCTGGGTCCTCTGTAAGAGCAGTCGGCGCTCTTAACCACTAGGCCATCTCTTCACCCCCTCTGGTGGAGTTCTTAGCATCCCTTAAGTAAATGATCCTATCATCAGCAAAAAGGGATAGTTTGACTTCTTTTCCAATTAGTACTCCTTTAATTTCCTTTTCTTGCCTTATTACCCTAGCAAGTGTTTCAAGCACTATATTGAAATGGAGTGGTGACAGGGGGTAGCCTTGCAGAGTTCCTACCTTTAAGGGGAATGCTTCTATCTTTCCACATTTAGGATGATATTGGCTGTGGGTTTCCTGTATATGACTTTAACTACATTGAGGAATGATCCTTCCAATCCTATTCCCTCTAGGACTTTAAGTGTGAAGGGATGCTAGATTTTGTCAAAGGCTTTTTCTGCTTCAATTGAGATGACTGTTTGGTTTTTGTCTTTTTGTTCATTTATAGGTTTGATATTTATTGATTTTTGTATATTGAATCATCCCTGCATTTCTGGAAAGAATCCAACTTGTTCATGGTGGAATGATCTTCTTGATGTGGATATTTATGTGATTTTCAAGTATTTTATTTAGAATTTTTGCATCTGTGTTCATTAAGGAGATGGGTCTATAGTTCTCCTTTTTGGTTGTATCTTTGCCTGGTTTTGGCAATAGAGTGATGCTGGCTTCATAGAAGGATTTTGGGAGAACTCCCTCAATTTGTATCCTTCTAAACAACTTGAGGAGTAATGATTGTAAATCTTTTTGAAATATTTCATAGAATTCTCCCATGAAACCATCTGGGCTGGGCTTTTCTTGTTGGGAGGCTTCTTATTACATCTTCAATTTCTTCATTTATTATTGGTCTATTTAAGCTGTTGATCTCTTCTTTGTTGAGCTTTGGTGATTCCCAGGATTTCAGATATTCATCCATTTCTTCTAGGTTTTCTTTTTTTTTTAATTAATTTTTATTTATTTCTGTATGTGTATGAATGTACTGTCTGCATGCAAGTCTGTGCACCCGTGTCGTGCAATGCCGCGGAGGTCAGAAGACGGTCTCGGATTCCCCCAGTAGAGCAGAAGTGAATGATATAATGCCCTGCAGCTAAAAATACTTGGAGAGACAACAACAAATGAACCCAAACCGCAGCAGACAAGAATAACAAAAATCAGAGCAGAGATCAATAAATAGAAACAAACAAAACAAAAAAAAACTATAACAAAATATGAATCCAAAGTTGGTTCTTTGAGAGAATAAAGATAGACAGACTCTAGCCCAGTTAACCAAAGAAACAAGGAACAACCCAAATAATAGAATATGTGAATGAAAGGGGAAATATCAACAAAGCAAATGAAATACTAAGTTTAAAACCTAAGAATGGGGCTGGAGAGATGGCCTAGCGGTTAAGAGCCCGACCGCTCTCTGCAAGGACCCGGGTTTGATCCCCAGCACCCACATGGCGGCGAGAGCGTCTGAAACTCCAATTCCGGAGAAATCCAGCTCCAGGGGATCGAGACCGTCTTCTGACCTCGCGGATTGCACGACCACGGGTGCACAGACTTGCATGCAGACAGTACATTATACACATACAGAATAAATAAAATTAATTAAAAATAAAAAGAAAAAAAAAAAACTAGAAGAAATGGATGAATATCTGAAATCTGGGCAATCACCAAAGCCAACAAAGAAGAGATCACAGTTATAACAGACCCATAATAATATGAAGAAATTGAAGATGTAATAGAAGCCTCCCAACAAGAAAAGCCCAGCCCAGATGGTTTCATGGAGAATTCTATGAAATATTTCCAAAAAGTTCATATTACTTCCTCAAGTTGTTTAGAAGGATACAAATTGAGGGAGTTCTCCAAATCTTCTATGAAGCCGCATCACTCTATTGCCAAAACCAGCAAGATACAACCAAAAAGGAGAACTATAGACCCATCTCCTTAATGAACACAGGATGCAAAATTCTAAATAAATACTTGAAAATACATAAATATCCACATTCAAGAGATCATTCCACCATGAACAAGTGGATTCTTTCCAGAATGCAGGGATGTTCAATATAAATCAATAAATATCAACTATAAATGACACAAAGACAAAAAACACACAAAATCTCAATTGAAGAGAAAAGCCTTTGACAAAAATCTCAGCATCCTTCACACTTAAAGTCCTAGAGGGAATAGGATTGAGAGGATCATTCCTCAATGTAGTTAAAAAGTCATATACAGGAAACCCACAGCAATATCATCCTAATGTGGAAAGAAGAAGCATTCCCCTTAAAGGTGGAACTCTGCAAGGCTTACCCCTGTCACCACTCCATTTCAATATAGTGCTTGAACACTTGCTAGGGTAAAGGCAAGAAAAGGAAATTAAAGGAGTACTAATTGAGAAAAGAAGTCAATAATCCCTTTTTGCTGATGATAGGATCATTTACTTAAGGGATGCTAAGAATCCACACAGAGGGGGTGAAGAGATGGCTAGTGGTTAAGAGCGCCGACTCTCTTACAGAGGACCCAGGTTCGATCTCCTAGACGAATGGTGGCCGAGAACCTCTGAAACTCCAATTCCAGGAGAAATACGTTCAGGGAGATCTGACCCTACTTCTGACCCCGTGGCATTGATGACAGGCGGGTGCACAAACTTGCATGCAGACAGTACATTGATACACATACAATAAATAAATAAATGCCGGGCGTGAAATATATAGATAAATTTCATTGACACTGACTTGATAGGTCATTTATGTTTTTAATTTCCATCATCTGTGTTGGAACAAAAATACCAAAGAAACAGAGACGTTCATTTGAAATGTCTTAAATTATTCTTAAAAATTGAGGAATTGGGCTGGAGAGAGTAGCCAGCGGTTAAGAGCACGACGCTCTTGCAGAGGACCCGGGTTTCGATCCCCAGCACCACATGGTGGCTAGAACCGCCTGTAACGCCAATTTCCAGGAGAACTGCCGCAGTTCCAGGGGAAATCTGAAGACACCTCTTCTGACCTCCGCGCATGGCACGTCACGGGTGCACATACCTGCATGCAAACAAGACATTCATACAACTACAAAAAAAAAAAAAGTTGAGGAAATATAATTCCTTTCTATAGTCACGAGTAAGATCAGTCACACAGGCTCTTTGTAAACTAAGAAACTGAAGAAATATTTAAATGCTTTCTAATTTTGAAAAAGCATGATTTTTGGTAGAAAAATATAACCATAAATAATTTTTCACAGAGTTCTGAAGACACTACCATTACCCAAGTATACATCTCATCACAGAAGTACTTCCAGAGCTTGTAAATTAAAAAGAAGCCAAATATTAAATATTATCTATTATCCTGTCAGGGCTTTGTTTTTGCCAGTCGTAACAAAGGCTTATGAATTCCTTTCTGGTAACATGGAAAAGACATGGAGTAATACATTTCATGAAAGGTGTTATTGAAAAATAACTTTCTGAATTCTAAATTGAGAAGTTAAAGAGATAATATTTTTACTAGGTTGGCTCCCCTTCGCTTTCGCTGTAGCAAATGAAAGATACATGTGTACACATTCATTTGTGTGTAAAAAGTCTAACATTATAATGTTTAACTGATGATAAATCTGGATACCTTAAATTCATTACCTCATAATGAATTAAGGAAGTTGTTATTTCTTATATCACTGTCACATTGTCAAGAATACAATATGCTGGGCTGGAGAGATAGCCTAAGCGGTTAAAAGAGCGCAACGCTCTGGAGAGGACCAGGGGGGTTGATCCCCAGTCACCACAACAATGGCTTACTAAGAAGAACGTAACTAGTCTCCAATTCAAGAGAAACTCCAGTTTCCCAAAGGGAAAATGCCGGAGACATCATCTTCTGAACCTCGACGGCATATGCACGACAACGGGCACAGACCTGCATGCTGACAGTACATGTACATAACACATACAAAAAAATCAAAGAATTAAAAAAAATTAAACTTTACAATATGAGCTAATTCCATGTATTACGCTGTTTCTTTTGCTATACTGTAATGGGAGGCCCAGCCTCTAATTTAAATGACATCCAATCTCAAACTTGGTTGTTGCACTTTTTTGGAAAATTGAATCAAAATTTAATTGTACACAACCTGAGTTACATGCACCTCAGTAATGATTGCAGTTAATATATTAACCCCTTCAAGGTCTAAATCAATGCTTTTGAAGCCTTGCATTACGCCTTCCCCCCTTTTCAATACAACACCGCCTCTACTTGTTTGCTCTGTCCACCACTTCTGACTGCACACAATGGTAATGAAGACCAGAAGACCTGGATAAAGAAGCAAGCTTCTGCAGGAAGTGGAAGCTCAGCTTCCTGCACTTTCCACTAGCTGCCATGTCCAGGTCCACTTCGTCCCCTAGGAATGACCATTTACTAAGGGGAAACATTTAGAATGAATTGAGAATAGTCCAGTGTATCCTACGTGGGTGTGAATGTTAAAAGCAGTTCTGATTGATATAAAATTCCATTCATTTAGAAAGGTTCATCAAAAACTATGGATACAAATTAATTTGATTCGTGCAAGGCGTTGGAGAGATGGCCTACGGTTACAGAGCACCGACCGACTCTTACAGAAGGACCTCAGGTTTGATAACAGGCACCCACACTAGGCGGCCGAGAACGTCTGAAACTCCAATTCTAGGAGACCCTCACAGTTTCCAGGGAAATCCGACACCATCTGACCTCCGTGGCAATTGCAGTGACACGGGAATTCACGGAAACCTGCCATTCAGACAATACATAATCCTAAACATACAGAAATAAAAAAAAAATAAAATAAAATTTTTTACAAAATGAATATACATTAAAAAATCAAAAAAAATTACTTTTTTAATTGAAACATGTGTTACTCTTAATCATTAAAAATAATTTTTATAATTCAGCTGATTATATAGATAGTGTAGATAAAAAAAAATAAATAGACATTCCCTTGGTCATGCCTTTAACAGTGAAGTAGGAGTCTACTGAGAATAAACACGACAGTTTCTGTGGGTTGTGTGTGCTGTGTGAGAGAATGAAGAAGTACAAGGTGAACAAAGCATTTCTGATTGTTTTTCAATACTGATAAGTTTTATAAATACAAGACCACACTGTTTTCAGATTCAAATTTTAGTTTGTAAAATTCTTTATATTATTATCATATATTCAACATTCAACCTAGATGACCACATTGCATTCAGATCACTGTAGCATCTAGCCTTATTTTTGGATTGACAATTTCTGAGAACATTCATTAGATTTTGATAGCTTTGGTTTTAATGATATACATTAAATTTGTTTCAAAGTATTTTATAGCCACTATTAATCAGCAATGTTTATTCAAATGCAAAGATATTTGCAGAGAGTTTAGCATTAATGTTTTTAAAATTTATGAAGAAAATATTAAGTCTATTTGATTCATACACTTTGCCATGTGTGTATATATACATCTGTGTGATCAGCACACATCTATATTCATATGTCGTGGGTAAATCAGAGTCCACTAGGGTGTCTTCCTCCCTATAAGTTCTAACATCTAATTTAGATAGAGGGTCTTTGACAGATGGAGAAGCTCACCAGTTAAGCAAGTCTCGACAGCCTGTAAACAATAGGCTCCTTCTTTCTCCTGCTCTTCCCACTGCTGAGGTTGTACCTGTCTGGCTGGCACCAGGCTTTTAATGTGGATACAGAGGATCTAAATTCAAGAGCTTGGGCTTGCATATAGAGGGCATTCATCATGGAACTGTTTATGTTTAGGGTCCACGGGTCCTACCGCGTCAAAGTTGCAGTAAAGGAGAGACCCTATTGAATTCAACCACTTGGAGTTTTATAGAGGGTTTAATTTAATTAGATGCTGGGCTCAACTCAGGAAGAGTGTGGCCACAAGGTGCGAGTTTATCAGGGAAATGTTATAAGTACAACACATCAAAGATTTAGCATCACAATTAGTTACCAATCAAGGGAAAATGGTGAAGCAACAAACCAATCATTCTAGAATGACTAAGGAAAAATGGCTTAAATGGATCTGAGAACAAAGCTGTCCTAGTATTTATTATTAACCTAACACTTCAGAACCATCTCTCCGGTGCCCACATGTTTTACTACTTTTTATATGCATTGGTTTTGAAAAAATTCCTTTTGTTATTTACTAAAGTGATGCACAATTCAACTTTTCTCCGTGTATATAATAGGGATTTAGTTTAGGAAAGAAGCTCCCAGAGGTAAAATGACATTCTCATTCCATTATATCAAGGGGGCATAGAATAATCATGTTATTTCCTTTGATATTAACATCTGACTTTTGCACTTAAACACATTTATATTTTTTCCAATTTTTATTTTTATTTTTTTAACAAATTGAAGTAGTAATTATGAGTACAAGCATCTTTAATGTAAACCAATTTGCAAGCAGTATGCCCAAACCCACACAAGCCCAGAGTCCCACCATCAGCTGTGGGGCCTTGTATGTATAATCATAGTTGAGCAAATAAGTGTCCAACTATACTTGCTGTAGCTTATACCATTCACCCCAATGTCAAGCCTTTACATTCTACCACACCCCTCTTCTGCAGATTGTTCCTAGGCTTAGAAAAGGGGTACTGAGTGGACGAGAAAAGCAAACACGTCTATTTTTCTCTGAGAGATGTCATTTTGACTCTGATCAGTTCTCCGGTTGTTTCTTTCATGGGTTAAACAGTTTGTCCAGGAATACCCTTTCATCCATACTCATATGAGCACAAGCCATTAGATATATAGGGTAATATTAAAACAGTACTAATATGTTATGGTAAGGTACTTAACTTTGGTATAAGACAACAAAAGATTAGATGGTATGCTAATGCATGAATGTATGTTGTTTCCTGTAAACAGTGACCAAAGTCTTATCTGTGGCTTAGGTAACTTCTCCAACCAGCTTAGAGGATGTAAGCTTGTGGTGATCAGCCATGAATTATTCCTCCAAGGAGAGAGCTAATAGCCAATTAGAATTGGGAATACAGAAATGTGCTGTCCACTACTGCAACAATAATTTCGGCAGGTGAGGTGTAGCTGTGCTGAGGAGGAGTCTTGCGTGACTCAAGGAGACCACTGTTTTGCTTAGTGGTTTAGTGGCTATTGGTAACACGCTCTCAAACCAATTCACAGAGGACCAAACTGTACACTTGCAAGTGCGGTCTCAAACATCTTTCCCATGCTTCATCAGGGTCGTTGAAGCAGGGTGCCTTATCCACTCTCTTCTAGCAGGTATCCCTCAGTTTTTCGAGGCTTTACAGTTTTTTTTTTTTTTTTGGGGGGGGGGGGAGCTGGATCCCTGGCCCAACTCTATTCTACTTCACAAATAATACCATGCTGTATTAGAGCTCTACTGTATTAATATATTTTGCTTAAATTGCACAGCGTAAAGAGACTTGAACTATTATATTTGTTCTTGAATAGAGAATAATATTTTTCACATTGTCCCTATGTCTATAAATCAATTAAAGTAAAGCACATTACTAACGTTTTTGTAGGAATTACCTCTAAACAGTCTTTCTCTTAGTTACAGTTAGGAATGACTCTTATTACGCGTCACGTATTCTTTGTTCGTATGAAAAGAGGAAAGGAGTTCTCTCATATTAAATCTTTGTGGGACCCTAGAAGGTAAAGTTCATTAGGACTCATTAATAAAAGTTGTTACAATAGGATCCACAGAGATGTTTGATGCCTGCATGCAGTCTGAGGCTTTCTTCCTTTTAATTGCTATAGACGGGGGCCAACTTCTCTGCTGTATTTCTTGTGTACACCTCCATAAAATGCTAAGCCTGTATCTTTTCATTCTCAGCCATTAATTTGGTGATCATTTTGAACGTGTGGTAAACATACAAAACTTTTCCCATAGTTAGTCTTTAAAGATTTAAATTGAAAATTTGACAAAAGTTTAAATAATATAACTGTATGCCACCCCCTCCTTTTTATTTTAGGTTTTTATTTTGACCCATAAGATCCTCAAAAATGGCAGTTGTAGTACACATACTGTGGAAGGCAGATCAAGGTGTAAAAGTTTCATTAAATTTACCCAAGCTCTTTTGGGTGACTGTATTTGTTTAATTTGGAAATGAACTTATCCTATTCTTAAGTTAAATTACCTAAAGAAAAGGGTTTAGAGATGTTTGCAAGATGTACTGTATAACACAAAAATTATAGAAGAACTTTAAGTTTGTTAATCCCAAGGTATTGGCTATAAAGATTTAAGGGAGACAAATGTGGACACAATTTTATGTTCCCTTATACTTTAGATGTATTACCTATTTTTACTTAAAAACCTTTAGTTAAACATGTTGTTTAAATATATAGATATGTGGGTACTTTACTGTGTCCCTAAAATAACATGTAGTTTGTAGATAGAGTTTGGGAAAAATGGATACTTGTTGAACTCACGTATAATTTATTACATTAATCGAATATAGACCCGTGTCCCTCCCACCCTCCTCAACCCCTCCATTTTTTTACCATTTCCGTCAGTTTTTGATGTAGTCTTTCTGTTTGTTGTCTTTCATAGTGCCAATCTCCACAAGAATATTTAAACTGGTTTTGACGGTAGCATCCAGAGTGAGGGATACCAATTCGATTGATGTTTTTTCTGGGACGTGTTACTTCAACTTAACAAGTAATATGTTCTAGTTCCACCCATTGAACCGCAAAATTCATGATGTTGTGCATTCTTTATACTTTTCAGAGAACATCATCATGTTAGATGACCGCATGTTTTCCCTATCCACTCGTCAGTGAAGGGATATTTGGATTGGTTAACAGTTTTTGCTATTGTGAAACAGAGCTGCAGAAATATAGCTGTGCATGTATTTCTCTGCAGTAAGATGTTGTCCTTGTTGGGCACATAACCCAGGAGTTGCTATCGCTGGGCCAAACGACAAGCTATTTTGAGTTTTCCCAAGGTTCCTCACACTACTTTCCATAGTGGCTGTACAGTTTACATTCCCATCAACAATGGATGAGTGTTCCCTTTCCCCACAACTATCCAGCACTTGGCTTCATTATTTTTTTGATCCTAGCCACGTCTATCTGAGTGAGAGAATATCTTAAAGTGGTTTTAAATTTGCATTTCCTAATTATTAGTGAATGTTGAACATTTTTTTTGAGTGTTTGCTCAGCCATCTCGAATTCTTTCCTCTGTGAAGTCTCTACATTTCAAGTTCTTGGCTTCCATCTTTTGAGTGATCATTTTGTTTTAGTTTCTTCTTTGTTTTTTAGGAGTCTTGGTGTACTCTGGAAATCAATGCTTTGTCAGATGTACCTGAAGTGAAGGTTTCCTCCCACGCTGTTGGGTTTTCTTTTCAACTTCCCTTTATTGTTTCTTTGCTTGTAAGAAGCCTTCGAGTTTTGAGCACGTCCCTATTTGGTCAATTGTCGATCTTAATTTCTGTGCAGCTACTGCTGTCTGATTATGGAAAACTTTTCCTATGGCCTATGTCATTGTATGCTGCTGGACAAGTTTTCTTCTGTCACCTCACAGAGTTTTTGGGATTCACGTGAGGTCTTTGACATCCATCTGGACATTGAGTGATTTTGTGCAGGGCAAGGGTAGGGGTTTAATTTCATTCTTCGAACATGTGGATCAATTTGCCAACACCACTTGCTGAAGATGCTGTTTTCTCCATTGTTGTCTTCTTGGCCCCCTTGTCAATATGAGGTGGCTGAAATTATATGTGCTTAGGTTTGGATTTCAGTTTTGGTCCATTGGCAACTGGTCTGTTTTTGTGTCAGTAAAAGCTTTTTTTACGACTATAGGCAATCTCGATAGTGAAAGTTTGAAGTCTGGTATAGAGATCCCTCCCTGTACTGCTCTTTTCACTCAGGGTTGTTTTGGGCTTATTTGGGGTCTTTTGTTTTTATTCCAAATGAAATTGATGGATATTTTTCCAAGCCTGTTGAAAGAACTCTATGGGGATTTTAATTGGGGATGCAGTAAATCCGTATAAGAGTTTGGGGTAGAATGGACATTTACTATGTTTATTTTCTATACCTGAGCCATGGAAGAGTTGGTCCCATCTTCTGATGTCCTTCTTCCAGATTCCTCTATAAGGGATTGAAAATTTTTTGTTGTAGAGATCTTTGGTGTCTTTCGTTAGTTCGTTCCTAGACTATTTTATTGTTTTTGAAAGGCTATTTGAGTGAGAGAGGTCTCCTTGTATTCTTCTTCAAGTGCCTTATTGTTGGTATAAAGAGAAGGTACTGATTTTCTAGATTATATTTTGTATCCGCTGGTCAATTTAACTGGAGCTCAGAATCCTTTCTAGGAGTTGCGTGGTAGAGTTCTTTTTTTTTTTTTCTTTTCATTGAGACAAGAGTCTCCCTGTAGCTCTGGCTGTCCTGGAACGCACTCTGTAGACCAGGCTGGCCTCAAAGTCACAGAGTTCTGCATGCCTCTGCCTCCCAAGTGCTAGGAGATTAAAGGCATGCACCACNCCAGTAAGAGCCCAGAAGTGAAGATTAATGCCCCTGAAGCTAAAAATACTTGAGAGACAACAAACAAATGAAACCCTTAAACGCAGCAGACAGAAAGAGATAACAAAAATCGAGCAGAGGATCAATAAATAAGAAACAAACAAACAAAAAAAAAACTATACAAAAAACAATGAATCCAAAGTTTGTTCTTTGAGAGAATTAACAAGATAGGACAGACCTCTAGCCTAGTTACCAAACAAAGAACAAGGAACAACCACAATCAACGTAAGGATAGTGAATGAAAGGGGAACAATATCACAACAGATCCAAAGTGGAACTAGTACTCTCAAGTTAGCAAACCTACACAAAATATGGGGCTGTGAGAAGAACTGGCCTTAGCTTGTTAATGATGCGCCACACGACCCCGACCGCTCTACAGAGGACCCGGTTTCGATCCCCAGCACCCACATTTGCGGCGGGAGACCTCTGAAACTTCCCAATTACAGGAGAATATCCCTCTAGGGAATCCGAGCCCGTCTTCTACCATGCGACGGCATAGTATTGCACCGTACACCACTCGGGTGCACGACCTTGCACAGACAGTACAATACAATAAAAAACAAATAAAAAAAAAAAAAATTTAAAAATAAAAAGAAAACCTAGAACGAGAGAAATGTCACTACTGGATGAATTCTGACAATCTGGTGATTCACCAAAAGCTCAACAAGAAGAGATCAACAGCTCTTCATAACTAGACCTCCATAATAAATTGAAGAAATTGAAGATGTAATTAAGGCACGCCTCCCACACAAAGAAACAGCCCTAAGCCTCAGATGGTTTCATGCGAGAATTCTATGAAATATTCCAAAAAGGTATTTACAACTCATTATACCTCAAAGTTTTAGAAGATACAAATGGGGGGTTTCTCCCAAAATCTTCATGGAGCAGCATCACACTAATGCCAAACCCAGCAATTAGATACAAACCCAACAAAGTGGAGAACTTATAGACCCATTCTCCTTAATGAAACACAGATGCATAAAATTTCAAATTAATTAAAATAACTAAAATTCGACATAAATTCCACATCAAGAATGGACTCATTCCACCATGAACAAGTGATTCTTTCCAGAAGTGCAGAGTGACGTCTCAAATATACAAAAAATCAATCAAACTATCAAACCTCTAAATGAACAAAAAAGACAAACAAACCCAACACAGTCATCTCCATGTAGAAGCAGAAAAGCTTGACAAAAACTCTAGCAACCACTTTCACACTTAAAGTCCTAGAGGACATAGGATGGAAGGATCATTTCTCCCCAATGTAGTTAAAAAGTCATGATACAGGAAACCCACAGCCAATAGATCCACTTTTATTATAATGTGGGAAAAAGATGAAGCATTGTCCCCTTACACAGGTGAGAACCTCATTTGCAAGGCTACCCCTGTCACGACTCCATTACTATAGTGCTTGAAACTACTGCTAGGGCTAATAAGTGCAAGAAAAGGAAATCAAAGGAGTACTAATTGGAAAAAGATAGTCCATAACTATCCTCTTTTTGCTGAATGATCGGATCATTTACTTAAGGTATGCCTAAGAATCTCCACCAGAGGGGGTGAAAGAAGAGATGGCTAGTGGTTAAGAGCGCCGACTGCTCTTACCAGAGACCCAGGTTTCGATCTCCTGGCACCGACGATGGTGGCGAAGAACCATCGAAACGTCCAATTCCAGGTAGAAACTCTCAGTTCCAGGGAAATCTGACACCCCTCTCTCTGACCGCCGTGGTTATGACACGGGGTGCACAAAACTTGCAATGCAGCCAGTACATTGATACACATACCGAAGAAAAAAAAATTAAATGCCCGGGCGTGGTGGGCCTGTGGCATGCCTTTATCTCCTAGCACTTGGGAGGCAGAGGCATGCAAAGAACTCTGTAACTTTGAGGCCAGCCTGGTCTACAGGTGCAGTTCCAGGACCAGCCAGAGTACAGGGAGACTCTGTCTCAAATGAAAAGAATAAATAAAAAAAGAACTCCTACCATCGAAAACTCCTAGAAAGGATTCAGTAGCTAGTTAAATTGACCAGGGATACAAAATTCAACTAGAAAAATCAGTAACCTTCTTTATACAACAATAAAGGCACCTTGAAGAAGGAATACAAGGAGACTCTCCACTCAAAATAGCCTTTCAAAAACAAATAAAAGTCTAGGAACAACTTAACGAAAGACACCAAAGATCTCTACAACAAAAAATTTCAATCCCTGATAGAAGGAATTGGGAAGAAGGACATCAGAAGATGGACCACCTTCCATGCTCAGGCTATAGGAAAATAAACATAGTAAAATGTCCATTCTACCCAAACTCTTATACGGATTTACTGCATCCCCAATTAAAATCCCCAGAGTTTTCTTAACAGGCTTGGAAAAATATCCATAATTTCATTTGGAAATAAAAACAAAAGACCCCAAAAAGCCCAAAACAACCCTGAGTGAAAAGAGCATTACAGGGAGGATCTCTATACAGACTTCAAACTTCTACTTACAGTGCTATAGTCGTAAAAAAAACAGCTTTGTTAACTGACACAAAAACAGACCAGTTGATCCAATGGACCAAAACTGAAATCCAACCTAAGCACATATAATTTCAGCACCTCATATTGACCAAGGGGGCCAAGAAGACACAATGGAGAAACACAGCATCTTCAGCAAGTGTGTTGGCAAATTGGTCACTGCAGAAGAATGAAATTAAACCCCTACCCTTGCCCTGCCACAAACTATCACCATTCCAGATGGGTTCAAAGACCTCCACGTGAAATTCCCAAAACTCTGGTAGGTGACAGAAGAAAACTTGTCAGCAAGACTACAAGACATAGGCCATAGGAAAAGTATTTTCTCCAATCAGCAGGCAGCAGCTGCACAAGAAATAAGATTCGACAATTGCAAATGAGGACGTGCTATAAACTCAAGAGCTTCTATACACAAAAAGAAACAATAAAGGAAGTCTGAAAAGAAAACCCACAGCAGTGGGAGGAAACCTTCATCAGGTAATCTGACAAAGCATTGATTTCAGAGTACACCAATAGACACTCTAAAAAACAAAGAAGAACTAAAACAAAATGAATCACTCAAAAGATGGAAGCCAAAGAATTGAAATAGAGACTTCACAGAGGAAGACTTCGAGATGGCTGAAGAAACATCTCAAAAAAAATGTTTCAACATCACTAATAATTAGGAAATGCAAATTAAAACCACTTTAAGATATCTCTCACTCAGATAAGCTGGCTAGGATCAAAAAAATAATGAAGCCAAGTGCTGGATAGGTTGTGGGGAAAGGGTAACACTTCATCCATTGTTGATGGGAATGTAACTTGTACAGCCACTATGGAAAGTAGTGTGAGGAACCCTTGGAAAACTCAAAATAGCTTGTCGTTTGGCCCAGCGATAGCACTCCTGGTGTATGTGCCCAAAAGCAACATCTTACTGCAGAAAAACATGCACAGCTATATTTCTGCAGTCTGTTTCACAATAGCAAAAACTGTAACCAATCCAAATATCCCTTCACTGACGAGTGGATAGGGAAAACATGTGGTACATACATGATGAGATTCTTCCTGAAAAGTTAATAAAAGAATGCAAACATCATGAATTTTTGCGGTTCAATGGATGGAACTAGAACATATTATTTGAGTTGAAGTAACACAGTCCCAGAAAACACTCAATCGAATGGTATCCCTCATCTGCTGGATGCTACCGTCAATAACCAGTTTTAAATCTTCTTGTGGGAGCATTGCCATATGTGAAAGAAACAACCAACAGAAAGGACTACACAAAACTGACGAAATGGTGAAAATCGGAGGGGTGTGAGGGTGGGAAAGGGACACGTCGGTCTATATTCGATTAATGTATAATAAATTACGTGAGTTAACAAGTATCCATTTTTCCCAAACTCTATCTACAAACTACATGTTATTTTAGGGACACAGTAAAAGTCAAAATATCTTATATTTAAACAACAAAAAAATGTAAGGTTTTTTAAGTAAAAATAGGTAATACATCAAGTATATGGGAACTATAAATGTTGTCCACATTTGTCTCCTAAATTTATATTAGCAAACCTGGGATTAAAACATATAAAGTTCTCTATAATTTTTGTGTTATACGTATTACCATCTTGAACATTCTCTTACAACCTTTTTAGGTAGAATTTTAACTTAGAAGGAATAAGTTCATTTCCAAATTAAACAAATTAACAGTCACCCAAAGGAGCTTGGGTAACATTTAATGAACTTTTACACCTTGACTCTGCCCTTCCCAGTATGTGTACTACAACTGCCTTTTTGAGATTCTATGGGTCAAAAAAAAACCTTAAATAAAAAGGAGGGGGGGTACAGTTATATATTTAAAACTTTTTTCACAAATTTTCAATTTAAATCTTTTAAAATAACATATGGGAAAAAGCTTTGTATGTTACCACACGTCAAAATGTCACTAAATTAATGGCTGAGAAATGAAAAGATACAGGCTTAGCATTTTTGTCAGTGGTACCACAAGAAATACAGCAGAGAAGTTGGCCCCCGTCTAAGCAATTAAAAGGAAAAATGCCTCAGACGCTGCAGACATCAAAATCTCTGTGGATCCTATTGTAACAACTATTTATAATGAGTCCTAATGAACTTACCTTCCAGGGCCACAAAGATTTAATATGAGAGAACTCTTTCCTCTTTTCATCGAACAAAGAAATACGTTGAGCGGTTAATAAGAGTCATTCTCTAACTGTATACTAAGAGAAAGACTGTTCTAGAGGTAATTCCTACAAAACCGTTTATAACTGGTTTCTTTAATTGATTATAGACATAGGGAATGTGAAAAATATTATTTCTCTATTCGCAAGCCAAATATAATAGTTAAAGTCTCTTTTACGCTGTGCAATTTAAGCAAAATATATTAATACAGAAGAGCTCTGATACAGCATGGATTATTTGTGAAGTAGAAATAAGGTTGGCCAGGGGATCCAAGCTCCCCCCCCCCCCAAAAAAAAAAAAAAAAAAGGTAAAGCCTTGCTAAACTGAGGGATACCTGCTAGAAGAGAGGTGTAAGGTCCCTGCTTCACGAGACCCTGATGAAGCATGGGAAAGATGTCTTGAGACCCGCACTTGCAAGTGTACAGTTTGGTCCTCTGGAATGGTATTGAGAAGTCGTTACCAAGTGCCACTAACCACTAAAGGCCAAACAGTGTCTCCTTGAGGTCAAGCAAGACTCCTCCATCAGCACAAGCTACACCTCACACTGCCGGAAATATTGTTGCAGTGTGGCAGCCACATTTCTGTATATCCCAATCTAATTGGCTATTAGCTCTCTCCTGGAGGAATAATTCATGGCTGATCCCACAAGCTTACATCCTCTAGCTGTTGGAGAAGTCGCTATAAGCCCACAGTAAGACTTTTGGTCAGTCTTTACAGGAAAACAACATAATTCCATGGATTACATTACCCATTTCTAAGCATTTTGTGTCTATATACCAAGTAATACATACCTACCATATTACATTTAGTACTGTTTAATATTTACCCTATATTATCTAATTGGCTTGTGCTTCATTAGTAGTGCGATTGAAAGGTATTCCTGGACAAACTGTTTAACCCATGAAAGAAACAACCGGAACTGATCAAGTCAGAAAAGACATCTCCTAGAGAAAATAGACTAGTTTTGCTTTTCCGTCCACCAGTACCCTTTTCTAAGCCCTAGGGAAACAATCTGCAGAAGAGGGGGTTGTGGTAGAATGTAAAGCCGCTGTAATTGGAGTGAATGGTCAAGCTTACAGCAGTATAGATTGGAGCTCTTATTTGCTCAACATTGATTATACATAAAGGCCCCACTAGCTGATGGTGGGACCTGCATGGGCTTGTGTGGGTTTGGGCATATGCTTGCAAATTGGTTTACATAAAAGATGCTTGTACTCATAATTTTAACTACTTATTTGTTAAAAATAAAAATAAAATTGGAAAAAAATATAAATGTGTTTAAGTGCAAAAGTCAGATGTTAATATCAAAGGAAATAACATGATTATTCTATGCCCCCTTGATATAATGGAATGAGAATGTCATTTTACCTCTGGGAGCTTCTTTCCTAAACTAAATCCCTATTATATACACGGAGAAAAGTTGAATTGTGCATCACTTTAGTAAATAACAAAAGGAATTTTTTCAAAACCAATGTATAAAAAGTATGTAAAAATGTCGGGCCGAGAGAGATGGTTCTGAAGTGAGTTGAAATATAAAATCTAAGGACAGTAATGTTCTCAGATCCATTTAAGCCATTTTTCCTTAGTCATTCTATGAATGATTGGTTTGGTTGCTTCCACATGTTTTTCCCCTTGACTGGTAACTTAATTGTGATGCTAAACTCTTATGTGTGTTTGTACTTATACACATTTCCTGGTAACTCGCACCTTGTGGCCACACTCTTCCTGAGTTGAGCCCAGCATCCTAATTAAATTAAACCCTACTATAAAACTCCAAGTGGTTGAAGTCAACTGAGTCTCTCCCCTTTGCAACTTTGAGCGCAGGTAGACCCCAGTTGGACCCTAACATAAACAGTTCCATGATGAATGCCCTCATATGCAAGCCCAAGCTCTTGAATTTAGATCCTCTGTATCCACATTAAAAGCCTGGTGCCAGCCAGAAGGTACAACCTCAGCAGTGGGAAGAGAGAGAAAGAAGGAGCCTATTGTTTACAGGCTGTCGAGACTTGCTTAACTGGTGAGCTTCTCCATCTGTCAAAGACCCTCTCTAAATTAGATTGTTAGTAGTATCTATAGGAGGAAGACACCCTCATAGTGGATCTCTGATTTACCCACACATATGAATATAGATTTGGCTGACACACAGATGTTATATACACACATGGCAAAGTGTATGAATCAAATAGACTTAATATTTTCTTCATAAATTTTAAAAACATTTAATGCTAAACCTCTCTGAAATATCTTTGCATTATGTAATAAATTGCTTATTATAGTGGCTATATAACTGAAACAAATTTAAATGAATCATTAAAACCAAAGCTATTCAAAATCTAAGTGTAATGTTCTCAGAAATTGTCAATCCAAAAATAAGGCTAGATGCTACAGTGATCTGAATGCAATGTGGTATCTAGGTGGAATGTTGAAATAGTATAAATATAATAAAGAATTTTAAAACTAAAATTTGAATCTGAAAACAGTGTGGTCTTGTATTTATAAAACTTATCAGTATTGAAAAACAATCAGAAATGCTTTGTTCACCTTGTACTTCTTCATTCTCTCACACAGCACACACAACCCACAGAAACTGTCGTGTTTATTCTCAGTAGACTCCTACTTCACTGTTAAAGGCATGACCAAGGGAATGATACTATCATTCTTATTATTTATTCATTTATTACTACACATCTATTATTAAGAATATAAAGATAATTTTATTCCACATGTTTCAATTTAAAGAAAAATTTGCAGTTTTTTTTTTAATGTATATTTTTTTTTAAAAAATTTTATTTTATTTTTTTTTTTATTTCGTATGTTGTAGGTATGTAATTGTCTGATGCAGGTCTGTGCACCCTGAACCATGTCATGCAGATTGCCACGGAGGTCAGATTGGTGTCGGATTCCCCTGGAGAACTGGAGGGTCTCCTGCGAATTGGAGTTCAGACGGTTCTCGGCCGCCTAGTGATGGGGTCCTGGTTATCAAACCTGCGGTACCTTCTGTAAGAGCATGGTCGGTGCTCTTTTGAACCGCTAGGCATCTCTCCACCATTGCACGAATCAAATTAATTTGTATCCATAGTTTTTGATGAACCTTTCTAAATGAATGGAATTTTATATCAATCAGAACTGCTTTTAACATTCACACCCACGTAGGATACACTGGACTATTCTCAATTCATTCTAAATGTTTCCCCTTAGTAAATGGTCATTCCTAGGGGACGAAGTGGACCTGGACATGGCAGCTAGTGGAAAGTGCAGGAAGCTGAGCTTCCACTTCCTGCAGAAGCTTGCTTCTTTATCCAGGTCTTCTGGTCTTCATTACCATTGTGTGCAGTCAGAAGTGGTGGACAGAGCAAACAAGTAGAGGCGGTGTTGTATTGAAAAGGGGGGAAGGCGTAATGCAAGGCTTCAAAAGCATTGATTTAGACCTTGAAGGGGTTAATATATTAACTGCAATCATTACTGAGGTGCATGTAACTCAGGTTGTGTACAATTAAATTTTGATTCAATTTTCCAAAAAAGTGCAACAACAAGTTTGAGATTGGAGTGTCATTTAAAATAGAGTGCTGGGCCTCCCATTACAGCTATAGCAAAAGAAAAGCGTAATACTGGAATAGCTCATATTGTAGTTTAATTTTTTTTTGAATTTTCTTTATTTTGTATGTGTAATTGTACTGTACTGTCGCATGCAGGTCTGTGACCCGTGTCGTGCATATGCCCGCGAGGTCTAGAAGATGATGTTCTCGGATTCCCCATTTGGGAAACTGGAGTTTCCTTGAATTTGGAGTACAGTTACGTTTCTTACTAAAGCCCTTGTGTTGAGGTGACTGAGGGGATCAACCCCCCTGTCCTCTGCACCAAGAGCAGTGCGTCTTCTTAACCGCTTAGCTATCTCTCCAGCCCAGCATATTGTATTCTTGGACAATGCTGACAGTGGATATAATTTTTTTTTTTTTTTTTTTTTTGATGTAGGCAATTAGGGCTATAAGCTTCCCTCTTAGAACTGCTTTTAAAGTGTTCCATACGCTTTGTGGTGTTGTATTATCATTGTCATTCAGTTCCAGGAATGTTTTTATTTCTTTATTTCTTCCTTGACCCATTCATTATTCAGGAGAGTGTTGTTTAGACTCTATATGTTCTTTTAGGTTGTAGGATTTATCCTGGTGTTGATATTGAGTTTTATTGCACTGCGGTCTGATAGAATGCATGAGATTACATCAATCTTTTTGTATTTGTTGAGTTTTTTTCCTGTGTCCCAGTATATGGTCTATTTTGGCGAATGTTCCATGGGGTGCTGAGTAGAAAGTGTATTCTCTGGTGTTTGGTTGGAATATTCGATAGATGTGTGTGAGGTCCATTTGTTGTATTGTATTATTCAGTTCAGATGACTCTCTGTTTATCCTTTGTCCTGTTGATCTGTCTAAAGGACTTAGTGGGGTACTGAAGTCCCCTACTATTAGTGTGCTCTGGTTAATCTGTGCTTTGAGATCCTGAAGAGTCGTCTTTATAAAGTTTTGTGCACCAGAGTTTGGTGCATGTATATTCAAGATTGTGAGATCTTCGTTACCAATTGTTCCTTTAATAAAGATGTAGTGGCCTTCTTTGTTTCTTTTGATTTCTTTTGCTTTGAAGTCTATTTTGTCTGATATTAAAATAGCAACACCTGCTTTCTTCTTTGTACCATTTGCTTGGAATATGTTCCTTCATCCCTTCACTTTAAGTTGGTGCCTAACCTTGAAATTGAGATGGGTTTCTTGTAGACAGCATATAGACGGATTTTGTTTCCTAATCCATTCCCCCAGTCTATGTCTTTTGATTGGGGAGCTTAGTGCATTAATATTTAAGGTTATAATTGAAAGATGGATGTTGCTTCCTTTCACCTTATTATTCATGTGGATTTTTAGTCTCTGCATCTACTCCTGTGGTTATGTTTTTATTAGCTTCTTTTCTTAGTTGCTTGGGGATAGTTCTCCTCTTTTCTGCCCTTTGAATTGCTTCAAGTTTTTTTTTCTGAAATAGGTGGTTTTCCAGACATGTAGTCTATCATCTTGTTTATGTCATGGAAGATTTTTCTCTCTCCTTCAACTATAATTGACATTTTTGCTGGGTATAGTATTCTGGGTTGGCATCCACAGTCCTTTTACTCTGGAAATGCTTTCCTCCATGTTCTTCTTGCTTTCATGGTTTGTGCCAAGAAGTCAGTTTTAATTCTGATGGGTTTCCCTTTGTATGTGACTTGTTTTTCTTTTGTCGCTTTCATAATTTTGTCTCTGTTTTGGGCATCTAGCATTTTAAATATGATATGGTGTAGGCATTTTTTTTCTGATCTTGTCTATTTGGAGTCCTATGTGCTTCTTGTATTTGTATGGGTTTGTCTATTTTTGGTTTGGGGAAATTTTCATCTATTATTCTGTTGAAGATCTGATTAATGCTATTCTCTTGAGATTCTTCTCCTTCCTCTATTCCTATGATGCAGAGGTTTGGTCTTTTCATAGTGTCCCATATTTCCTGGTTGTTGTACTTTTGTGTATTTTTAAATTTTTCATAATCTTTCCTCCTCCTTGTTTATGGATTATTGACTTGTCTATGTTTCAGCCTTTCAATTTTATTTATGTATTGGATATTGGAAGTCTAAGTCACACTTCCCTTCCTGTTCTGAAGGTTCTCCAAAAATATCCGCTTGAATACTCTCTCATCAATTCCAGTTGGGGGGTATGCCTGACTTAGTCCATGCCCCAGTACCTGTCTGGAGAGAGTTCCAAGCTCCTGTGCTTCAGGAGCACCCTGCACAAAGACACAATGGCACCAAACAAAACCCACCCAGCACTGGCTGCACAGGTGAATGGTGACTCTGCCCAGACCGCTACCCCCTACAAGGGTTTAGAGTTTAGAGACTTTTCCAGCAACCCAAGTGTCAATCTACCCTAAAATCTACCTTTCTGGGTGAGTTCTGGGCTCATGTGCTTCAGGAGCACCCCACACAAAGACACAATCTTAAACACATTTCTTCCTTTTCTATAGTGTCTTTTTTTGGAAGATGGTTACTATCTATGTGTAGCCCACATTCTGGGTACAGGAGTTAGTCTGTGCATATGTATGTACCACTTAGTGTTGGGCCATACTTTTAAATATATCCTGCTTAAGAAATTTTGTCTTTGTCATTTTCTTTTTTTTTTTTCATTTTTTTTTTAATTTAATTTTTATTGATGGTTTGTGCATTTCGTACATCATTTTCCAATTCAGGTCAGGCATATTTCCCTTTCCCTTTCCCACCCCCCCCCCCCCCCCCCCCCCCCATCCCAGAAAAATTCATGTAATTTCTGCCATAACTGTCCTGCATCTCTCTAAATCAGGTTTATTTTTCATTTTTTAGCTATAAGTGATAATCCATGAGTATAAGCATCCTATCAAAAACCATTCTACAGACTTTGTGCCCAAACCCCCACAGTCCCACCTTTCAGTGGGGGGTGACAGGTTTTTTTGTTCACATCAAGTTGACAAATGAGTGTCCAGACTACAGCTCGCTGTAGTTTCACACCATTCACCCTAATCGAGCCTTACATTCTAGCCTAAAATCCCACGCCCCTCCTTCCGCAGATTGTTTCCCTAAGCTTAGAAAAGGCACAGGTGATGAGAAGTAAAAAACTTGCCTCCCTTCTCTCTGTGAGCTGTTTGACTTGGATTCTGGTCGGTTCTGGCTGTTTCCTTTCATGGGCTGACAGTTTGTTTCAGGAGTAACCTTTCGATCCTACTAATGAACAGCACAACAATAGATATATAGTGATTTTTAGCAGACTAATTATTTATGGTAGGTTTACTTTGGCATAGACACATGTTGTGGATGATATGTTTAAATCCATGAATTACATCTTTTTATACCCCCTGAAAATATGAAAACAGGGTCTTACTGTGGCTTATAACATCTCCTAACCTGGTAGAGATTAGGCTTGTGCAATCAGCCATGGGGTTTATTCTCCAAGGGAGAGAGCCAATAGCCAATTAGATTTGGGATATACAGGCACATGGCTGCCTCTGCTGCACAGTATTTCCAGGCAGGTGAGGTGTAGCTGGTGCTGACGGTGGAGTCTTGCTTGACTCAGGGAGACCCATATTTGCTTTATTGGTTTAGTGGCCTTTGGTAACACTCTCTGGCATTCCAGAGGCCATCTGTACACTTGCATGTGCGGTCTCAATACATCCCTCCCATGTTAACGTCAGGTCTTCGGCAGCAGGGTCTTATCGCCTCTCCTCCTGCAGGTATCCCAACTTAGGGGCAAGGAGCCCTTACCTTTTGTGGGGCCTTGGATCTCCTGGCCAACATCCCCCTGGTAGAACAATCCATTGCTGATGTCAGAGCTCCTGCATTAATATCCTTTGCCTAAGTGCATAGCCCAAGGACTTTAGTATTATATTTGGTTCTGAACAGACATTTATATATTTACACATACTAAATCACCAAAAAATGCAGACTATGCCTTGCATTGTAATTCAGTAATATGCATTTTGCAAAGATTTTCAAATGCTTCTATAAGTTGTCACTTGATAAAGAAAATCGATTGAAATATAAATATTTAATTTGTTATCATTTAATAATTGAGTTTCTAAGGACTTAAAGCATTTCACTATCTTCTTAGCATCAAGTTAATACTACTAAGTTATAAGTGCTATGATATTATCCAAGGTTATGTATTTACTTTGATCACTGAGGGAAAAATAGTTACATTGAAGTACTTTGGGACTTAATGATTATTCCAGGAATAACTAAGTTGATATTAGTAAATACTTTTGCCTCCTGCCCACACCATGACAGGCTTAACAGCTTACATAATACTTAATATGATTTCTCTTTAATAAAATCTCAGTAATCTTTATCATTTAAACATGTTACCAAAAACTTTAAGTATTCAATATGGATAATATGATGAACACTGAAATGAACAAAACATGGTTCCTTTCATATATTTTAGGCAAAGTTACACATATGCTAATTAGTAATTGGTAATGTGACAAAAGACCATATAATAAAGATGTGGGAACCTGAGGAGATGGTACAGTAGGTAAAGTGATTGCTGTGTGCGCATGAGGAACTGAATTTGTATCCCAGAACCCATGTATAAGCCAGGTTAGGTGATGTGTCTCTAACCTAAGCACTGAGGAGACAAAGGCATGCATTGGCTGGGGCCTTGTGGACCAGCCAGACTCTCTAAATTCAGTGAGAGACATCATCTCAAAGAATAAGGTGGAGAGCAACTAGCATAGAATCTAACATCAACTTCTGTCCTCCATATGCACCTGAAAAATAAAACTCATTTCACTACACACAAGGACACACACACACACACACACACACACACACACACACACACACACACTGAATATTCTACAAAATATGTAGAAAATGTCATAGGAGGATACAAAAAAGGGTCTACTTTGGAAAGAACCTTGAAACCATCATGTTACTGTATGAAGTGTGCCAGTCAAGAAAATAAAAAAATAAGTATGTGAAGTGAATTTCCACAGCAGTCTAGACAGAAGGAACAATATTTTGAAGTGGATAACTTATTTGTAGATAAACTATTTGTCTGCTGTATCTGTAATTTAGTATGCTGAAGTAAGAAAGTTATATTAAGAGACAAGGAAGTTAAATATTTTTCAAACAAATGCCTTCAAAAATATCAAGTGGTATCTGTTTCTGAAATGTGGAATGTCTAACCAATTCATATTAACCCCTGTGCTGTACAGTAAAGTCACTGAGTTTATCACGAGGGATTGTATTGTTTCTGGAAGCCATGTATTACCAAGTGCTGGTTCTTGTGTTTATTTCTTTGTTATTCTTTGTCATGCCTCATTTCTTTCTTCAGTTTTTGTATTCAAACTACACCCAAATGAACTTTCATGTAGGAAGAACATGTTTGATTTTTACCGGGCATTGCATATGCCATTCTTTCAGGTTCTGCATCTTAGTAAAGGCCATACTTTGTGTTTAGACTCTAAAGAATGTATCAGCCCATGGATCTTGGCTGCCACTTTGCTGTACTACTTGATTTCTCTGAGTGACAGCTTGTATCAATTGTATTGTTGTTAACAGCCAGTTTTTTATCTTTGCCATTGTCAATTCAGATCTGTGAAGCCAGGACTTTTCTATTTTACAAGAAGAGGGAGTGGGAGTTAAAGAAGTACTGGTATTTGTTGTCTCAGCAGAATAAGCTTCCATGTTTATTCATCCCTCAGGGCTGTTTCCCAAGGGAGGGAGTGGTGGCCACTTTGCTGAGAACATTCCCTGGGCTTGGCCTGAGGTGAATATTGAGAAACTGTTCTAGAAATACTATATTTTCTTTGTTATTTAAAAAGCACAGACAAATGGAAAACCTCAGTTATAAGCTATGCCTTTCAGAATGCTGACATAATAAAGGAGAAAGGTAGACAGAATGCCCAATACAATGGAGCCCATGGGTTTGGAAGGGATTCATGTACCATAAACCCACCTAGATCTGATGAAATATGCTTTAAGAAGTTTGTTTGTTTGGTGGTAAGACAGGTGTTTCTGTCATCCACTGCTGGTGGGAATGTATGGAAAGCAGTGTGGAGAACCAATAAAAGACTCTAAATGAGCTTTCCACCTGACCAAGTCATACCACAAGACTCATCCTACCACAGAGATACATACACATCTATATTTATTGCAGTTATCTTCACAATAGCAAAAGAGCTGGAACCAACCCAAGTGTCCCTCAACCAACGAGAGGATAAAGAAAATGTGGTAAAGCTACACAATGTAGTTCTATGCAGCAGTAAATAAAGATGACATCATGAACTTTGCAGGTAAGTGGATGGAACTTGAATCCATTACACTAAGTGAAGTAACACAGTCCCAGAAAAACATACAATGGTATCTGTCATTTGTGGATGCTAGCACCAAATCCCTAGTTGTAAGACCAAATGAGCAACATTAATGTTATACTTCTTTTTATCTGAAAGCGACTGTGCTGTAATAATGTGAATCCCTTAATGGGCTCTAGAATTAACCTTCCACTATTTTCAGACTTTGTAATCTTGGTATATGGGTAGAGGGTATGTATGCATATTTTAGAGTAATAAAAAATTACAGGTAAAAATGTGAATTCCAAAACATGTTTTGGAATTAACATACAGTTTATTTTCAGACATCATAATTTTGTTATATGTGTGACATCAATCTATCTATACACACACACACACACACACACATATGAATATTTTGGAGCAATACAAATTGGAGGGAAAAACAACAAAAGAACTGGGTCAAAAAACTGACCGAAACAGTAAACTTCTGCCCAAAATAATGAACCTCTGCACAGAAAAACTTTAAAAAGACTGAGAAAAAGGTGCAACACATGTAAGGCAGAATGCATGAACTCGGGTGGGGTGGTGTCATGGAAAGGGGAATGAGTCCAAATTGTACTGAGAAATGTTGTATGAAATGCACAAAATTTCAATAAAATATTTTTAAGAAAGGTGAGTGTTTCTCCTCTTTGAATTACAAGTACTAAATATGACTTCTGAGACTGCTGAGCTGTGCATTTTGAACAATTTAAGTTCCACAATTTTTTTTTTCCTCAAGGATGAGAAAATGCCCCAAAGTACAACCACCCAGATCCATGTGTGTGGAAACAGAGAACATAAATAATCTAAGTGTGAAAGGAAATTCTTTTCCTTTCATGACTTTATTCTTAATCATTGAAACTATGCCGCTTCCCCATGGGTATTATAACTTACTTAAAAGATACATGTGGGATAGATGTTTGCACAGGAGAGGTAATGAAATAGCAACTGGAAGTCAAAGTTAAATAATGCTTTATGAGTCCATGGCCACGTTTTTGGCTCTGTTCTGATACATGGTGGGCCACAAACAATAATGATCTACTGGTTTTTTTATTTCTGACCCTTTAGATGATTTTTAAAATCCATTCTAGAAAGGCAAGTGCTTTTCTTTTAATGACTGTGTTCTGGAAAACAAAAACACTGAAGGATCCCTTGACCCAATACAATTACAGGAATAATTATATTTTTAGGAACAAATTACAGTAGAAAAAAAAGTAGCCAGCACAAATAAACCCTTTAAAAGGAGAGCTTAGTTTCTGAATAGAAATGTTTGTATCCAGCCAGTTTGTGGAAAAACATTCTGCTGGCAATAGGGTTTCTTTCTACTTGTCAAAGATGTTCAAGGATACCCACTGAGTATAGGATCCTATTTCTTCCCTGCTGTTTGCTTGGTTCAAAGCGAACTACTTTCAACAGGGCAATGTGGAGGGTAGGTAAGAAAGACTGCTTTCATAAGCTTTTCAGAATTAGCAAAGTATTTAAAACTTTAATGTCATAGCACATGTTTTATGATTATACTTTAGGACATACACACAAACAATAAAACTAGAAACTGATATGTTTGCCATATAAAATCAATGATGGAGGATCTTTCCATCTGACCATTCATCTGCTGTTTTGATTTCCAAAAATATTCTGGGATGCCATCACAATTTTGTCTTTAATTTCAACAACTTTTGCCAGTAAAAACACAACTCTCACCTCAAAGGAAATGAGAGATGGTTTATTTTGGAGCCAAATAAGAATGACCATAACCTGAGAAGACAATCCCAAATTAGATGTTCTAGTGTTATAAAAGTTTTGTTAAACATTTAAACTCATAAAACAAGAAAGTTATAAATGAAGCAGTTTTCAAATAAACTAGTAGAAAAGAGGGAAAGTTCTACAGGCTTCAGATTCTATTCGATGTCTATGTCTATCTTAGTCTTTTGCTTTGTGGAAGCTAGTAGTATGCTAATTTATTCCAAAAGGAACTTGTGATTAGTAAATCTGCCTTTCAAGCAGTTCAAGGTAAGGTACAATTCTTTCCAGGAACTTTGGTTTACATATTGTAAGTATGGAATTATGAATAAATTATTAAAGCACTTTACTCTATTTATTAATATTTATTCTTCCTGTAGATCTGGTTAATATTACAATTACAGTAGAGGAACATTGCTGTGGGTGTGCTCAGTGGCAGGAGTATAAGGAGCATGTAGAAAGGTTGCTTTTCAGCACACATAACCACATGACGACGGACAGCATACCTGCTGCAAAAGTTTATTTTGTGTGCCATAGGAAGTATAAATATTGCATTAAAAATCACTCATGAACCCACTACCATAGCTCAACAACTCTCAGACATTTATCTTATGTTTCTTAAGGATTTAAAAATCGATTTACTCTCCTCTATAACTTGTCTCTGAGGTTCATATATTGATCTGAATGTGCATCGAAGATTTTAATAAAAATCCACCTTTTTAACCTCCAAGAACATTCCAGCATTCTTTCAGATGAGAGTACTACAGTAAGCACTGGTTGAAAGATAAGTTTTTTTTCAACTCAAAAAGGACCTAGAGTGATACAAAGACAAACGTTGGAAAGAACTAAAGGAACAGATTGACAAACTCCAGAAAGAACAAGAGGGAGAAAAAAATAAACAAGAATTCAGAGAACTAAAGAGAGAGAATGAAAAACTCAAAAAGGACCTAGAGGGATACAATGACAAACTTCAGAAAGAACTAACGGAACAGAATGACAAACTCCAGAAAGAACTAGAGGGAGAAAAAAACAAACTCCAAAAGAAAGTTGAAACATTAAAAAAGGAAGCCAACCAATGAAGTAAGGAGCACCAAGAAGAGATTGAGAAGCTCAAAAAGGAAATGGAAGTACTAAAGAAAACACAGGATGAAACAAAAAAGGAATTAGAACACTCATTCAATCAAGAAGAAAGGAAAGGAAAAAGCCTCAGAAGTAGAATGGAGGAAGTAGAACAAAGAATATCAGATCTGGAAGATAACACAGAGCAATTAAAAAGCTCAAATAAAGATTATGAAAAATTTAAAAATACCCAAAGTGGAACAACCAGGAAATATGGGACACTATGAAAAGATCAAACCTCCACATCAAAGGAATAGAGGAAGGAGAAGAATCTCAAGAGAATAATATCGATCAGATCTTCAACAAAATAATAGATGAAAATTTCCCCAAACTAAAAATAGACAAACCCATACAAATACAAGAAGCGCATAGGACTCCAAATAGACAAGATCAGAAAAGAAATATGCCACGCCATATCATAGTTAAAATGCTAGATGCCCAAAACAAAGACAAAATTCTGAGGGCTACAAAAGAAAAACAAGTCACATACAAAGGGAAACCCATCAGAATTACAACTGACTTCTCGTCTCAAACCACAAAAGCAAGAAGAATATGGAGCAACGCATTCCCAGTGTCAAAGGACTATGGATGCCAACCCAGAATACTTTACCAGCAAAAATGTCAGCTATAGTTGAAGGAGAGAGAAAAGTCTTCCATGACATAAACAAGATGATGGAATACATGCCTGGAAAAACAACTCTTCATAAAATACTTGAAGCAATTCAAAGGGCAGAAGAGAGGAGCAAAAATATTCAAACACCTAGGAAAAGAAACTAATAAAAACCTAACCATAGGAGCAAAATCAGAGGCTAGAAGTACAAATGGATAATAAAGTGAAAGGAAGCAACATTCATCTTTCAATTATAACCTTAAATATTAATGGGCTAAACTTCCCAATCAAAAGGCATAGACTGGTAGAATGGATTAGGAAACAAAACCCATCTATATGCTGTCTAGAAGAAACCTATCTCGGTTTCAAGGATAGGCACCAACTTCAGGTGATGGGATGGAAGAAAGTATTCCAAGAAAATGGTATCAAAAAGAAAGTGGGCATGGCTATTCTAATATCAGACAAAATAGATTTCAAAGCAAAAGAAATCACAAGAGACAAAGAGGGCCATTACATCTTTATGAAAGGAACAATTGACGATGAAGATCTCACAATTATGAATATATACGCACCAAACACTGGTGCACCAAACTTTATAAAGAAAATTCTTCAGGATTTCAAGACACAGATTAACCCCAGCACCCTAATATTAGGGTACTTAAACACCCCATTAAGTCTACTAGACAGATCAACAGGACAAAGGATAAACAGAGAGACATCTGAACTAAATGACACAATACACCAAATGGACCTCACAGATATCTATAGAATATTTCACCCAAACACCAGAGAATACACTTTCTACTCAGCACCTCACGGAATATTCTCCAAGATAGACCATGTACTGGGACACAGAAAAAAAAACCTCAACAAATATAAAAAGATTGAAACAATCTCATGCATTCTATCAGACCACAGTGCAATAAAACTCAATATCAACACCAGGATAAACCCTACAACCTACAAGAACACATGGAGACTAAGCAACACTCCTGAATAATGAATGGGTCAAGTAAGAAATAAAGAAAGAAATAAAAACATTCCTGGAACTGAATGACAATGATAAAACAACACAGCAAAATCAATGGGACACTTTAAAAGCAGTCCTAAGAGGGAAGTTTATAGCTCTAAGTGCCTACATTAAAAAAACAGAAAGAGCACAAGTGAATGATCTAACACTGCAGCTAAAAATACTCGAGAAACAACAACAAATGAACCCTAAACGGAGCAGACAAGAAGAAATAACAAAAATCAGAGCAGAGATCAATGAAATAGAAACAAAGAAAACCATACAAAAAATCAATGAATCCAAAAGTTGGTTCTTTGAGAGAATAAACAAGATAGACAGACCTCTAGCCCAGTTAACCAAAAGAAAGAGGGAACAACTCCAAATCAATAGAATCTGTGATGAAAGGGGAAACATCACAACAGACAATGAAAAGATCCAGACAATCATACGGGACTACTTCAAAAACTTATATTCTACTAAGTTTGAAAACCTAGAAGAAATGGATGAATATCTGAAATCCTGGGAATCACCAAAGCTCAACCAAGAAGAGATCGACAGCCTAAACAGACCAATAGTACAGGAAGAAATCGAAGATGTAATAAGTAGCCTCCCAACCAAAAAATGCCCAGGCCCGGATGGATTCACGGCAGAATTCTATAAAATATTTCGTAAAGACTTACAACCATTACTACTTAAATTGTTTAGAAGGATACAAATGGAGGGACTTCTCCCAAATTCCTTCTATGAAGCCAGCATTACGCTACTACCAAAACCAGGGAAAGATACAACCAAAAAGGAGAACTATAGACCCATCTCCCTAATGAACACAGATGCCAAAATTCTAAACAGGATTCTGGCAAATCGCATACAGACTCACATCAAGAAAATCATCCACCATGACCAAGTTGGATTCATACCAGAGATGCAGGGATGGTTCAACATACGAAAATCAATAAACATCATCAAACATATCAATGGACTGAAGGACAAAAACCACACCATCATCTCAATTGATGCGGAGAAAGCCTTTGACAAAATCCAGCATCCTTTCATGTTTAAAGTCCTGGAGGGAATTGGTCTGGAGGGATCATTCCTCAATGTAATCAAAGCCATATACAGAAAACCCACAGCCAATATCATCCTAAATGGGGAAATGACAGAAGCATTCCCCTTAAAGGTAGGAACTCGGCAAGGCTGCCCCCTGTCACCACTCCTCTTCAATATAGTGCTAGAAACCCTAGCTAGGGCAATAAGGCAAGAAAAGGAAATTAAAGGAGTTCTAATTGGAAAAGAGGAAGTCAAGCTATCCCTTTTTGCTGATGATATGATTGTCTACCTAAGGGATGCTAAGAACTCCACCAGAAAACTCCTAGAAACGATTAAGAGCTTTGGTAAAGTGGCAGGATACAAAATAAACCTAGAAAAATCAGTAGCCTTTCTGTACACCAACAACAAGCAATTGAAGAAGGACTACAAGGAGACCTTCCCACTCACAATAGCCTCAAAAACAATAAAATACCTAGGAACAAACCTAACCAAAGACACCAAGGATCTCTACAACAAAAATTTTAAACCCCTGAAAAAGGAAATTGAGGAAGACATCAGAAGATGGACAAACCTCCCATGCTCATGGATTGGGAAAATAAATATAGTAAAAATGTCCATCCTACCCAAACTAGTGTACAGATTTAATGCGATCCCAATCAAAATCCCCAAGAGTTTCTTCACAGGCTTGGAAAAAAAAATCCTCAATTTCATTTGGAAAAACAAAAGACCCCGAATAGCCAAAGCAACCCTGAGTGAAAAGAGCAATACAGGGGGGATCGCTATACCAGACATCAAACTATACTATAGGGCTATAGTCATAAAGACAGCCTGGTACTGGCACAAAAACAGACCAGTTGACCAATGGAATAAAACTGAAGATCCAAACCTGAGCTCATACAATTTCAGCCACCTCATATTTGACAAGGGGGCCAAGAAGACACAATGGAAGAAAGACAGCATCTTCAGCAAGTGGTGCTGGCAAAACTGGATCACCACTTGTAGAAGAATGAAATTAAACCCCTACCTCTCACCTTGTACAAAGGTCAACTCCAGATGGACCAAAGACCTCAATGTGAAACCCCAAACTCTGGAGGTGATAGAAGAGAAGCTTGGCAGCAGACTACAAGACATAGGTGTAGGAAAAGACTTCCTAAATCAGACAGCAGCTGCACAAGAAATAAGATCGACAATTGACAAATGGGACCTCATTAAACTCAAAGTTTCTGTACATCAAAAGAAACAATAAAGGAAATGAAGAGAAAACCCACAGAGTGGGAGAAAACCTTCACTGCAGATACATCTGACAAAGCATTAATTTCCAGAGTATACAAGCTACTCAAAAATAAAGAAGAAAGAAATCAAGTGAATCACTCAAAAGATGGAGCAAAGATCTGAATAGAGACTTCACAGAGGAGGAATTAGAGATGGCCGAGAAACATCTCACATCACTAATAATTAAGGAAATGCAATTTAAAACCACTTTGAGATATCATCTTACTCCAATAAGACTGGCTAGGATCAGGAATACGAATGATACCAAGTGATGTAGAGGTTGTGGGGAAAGGGGAACACTCATCCACTGCTGGTGAGAATGTAAACTTGTATAGCCACTATGGAAAGCAGTGTGGAGAACCCTTAGAAGACTCAAAATGAGCCTGCCATTTGACACAGTCATACCACTCCTGGGTATATACCCACAAGACATATCTTACTGCAGAGATATATGCACAGCTATGTTTATTGCAGCTCTGTTCACAATAGCAAAAAGCTGGAACCAGCTCAAGTGCCCCTCAACTGACGAGTAGATAGAGAAAATGTGGTGCATGTATACAATGGAGTTCTTTGCTGCTGTAAAGAGGGACAACTTCATGAACTGTGCAAGTAAATGTATGGAGCTAGAAAACATTATGTTAAGTGAAGTAACACAGTCCCAGAAAAACAAACGACAAATGGTGTCCCTCATATGTGGATGCTAGTGCCAATAGCCTAGAAATAAATATTTCTCATGGAGAGGGATGCACAGTAAAAGCACAACAACAGAAAGACTGCATCAGAAAACTGACTGAAATGGTGAATTGGGAAGGGCAGGAGGGGCAGGAGAGGGACATGTATGTATATTTGATTAATGCATATTTAATTGACGTGAGTTCAACAAGTATCCAGTTTTGCCCAGACACTGTATACATGTTACATGGTGTTTTAGGACTCAGTAAAAGTAAATATGTGTATATTAAACAACATTGGTTTATATGCTCTGATAAAAACGGTAATGCATCTGAGTTAAATGGAGATATAAATTGCTGTTGTCCACGTTTGTTTCACATAATATCTGTACAACAATAACTTTGGGATTAGAACATACAAATGTTCTCTATAATTTTTCTGTTTTACGGTATCACCTCGTAGCATTCTCTTTCACCTATAAGATAATTTAACGAAAAAATTAAGTTTGTTCCCAAGTCAATCACATACAGTCACCCAAAAGAGCATGGGTGAATTTGATGAAATCTGTGCCTTGACTCCACCCTATAGGTATGTATAATACAACTGCCTTCTGGAGACTCATGGGTCAAAAAACAACCACCCCCCCCAAAAAAGAAAAAAATGGGGGGGGGATACAGATAGAAATGAAACCTTTTTTTCAAAAGCCTTGCAATTCAAATCTTAAAACTAACTATGGGAAAAGATTTGTATGTTCCAACAGGTCAAAATATCACCAACTTAATGGCTGAGAAAGAAAAGATACAGCTTTGCATCGAGTAGGATGTACCAGAAAGTGCCAACAGAAAGGTTGGCCTGTCCGAACATTGAAAGGAAGAAAAGCCTCAGATTACTAGAAGCATCAAACCCCTCTGTGGATCCTACTTGTAACAACTATGTATAATGAGTCCTAATGAAACTTACCTTCTAAGAACTGCAAAGGTTTTAATACGAGAGACTTTCTTACCTCCCCACCATAGAACAAGGAGAAATATGATGATAATGTCGTTCTCCAACTGTAAATTGGAGACAACTATTATAGAGGTAATCTCTTATAAAACTGGTAAAACTGCCTTCTTTAATTGACTAATAGACATAAAAACTGTGAAAAGGATTATTCTCTGTTCAGAACCAAATATAATACTAAAGTCCTTAAGCTATGCACTTAAGCAAAATATATTAATACAGGAGCTCTGACATCAGCAATGGATTATTCTACCAAGGAGATGTTTGGCCAGTGGATCCCAAGACCCCACAAAAGGTAAAGGGCTCCTTGCTCTCTAAACTGGGATCTCCTGCAAGAAGCAGATGCGATAAGGCCCTGCTCATCGAAGCCTGATTTACACATGGGCAAAGATGTATCGAGACCACACACAGCAAGTGTACAGTGGTCTCTGGAATACCAGAGCTTGTTACCAAAGCCACTATACCAATAAAGCCACATATAGGTCTCCTTGAGTCAAGCAAGGACTCCTCTGTCAGCACCAGCTACACCTCACCTGCCTTGGAAATTACTGTGGGCAGCAGAGGCAGCATATGCCTGTATATCCAAATCTAATGGTATTGTCTCTCTCCTTGGAGGAATAACCCACGGATGATGCCACAGGCTTACTCCTCAATGGTCAGGAGATGTTATAAGCCACAGTAAGACCCTGTCATATTCAACAGAGAAAAATGTAATTCATGGACTAACCATATCACCATGAACCTCTGTGTCTTACAAAGTAACCTACGATAGCAACACTAAATCTACTGTTTAACCTACCATATATCTACTTGCTTGTGCTTCATATAGTAGGATCAAAAGGTTATTCCTGGACAAAAACTGTCAGCCCATTGACAGAAAAACAGCCAGAATTGAACCAGAGTCCAAGACAACAGCTCCAGAAAGAAAATAGACTGTTTTGTTTTCATCCCCTTGTGCCCCTTTTTAAGCCCTAGGGAACAATCTTGGAAGAGGGGCCCATCTTCCGTTGTTAGAATGTAAGGGCGTGATGTGGGTGTGAATGGATTTGAAACTACAGCAATCTAGCCTGGACACTTATTGATCAAACTTGATTGAACAACTAAAGCCCCCCCACACCACACCACTGGTGGACTCGTGGCCCAAGGGGCTGTTGTGGATTTTGGGCACAACTGTTTGCACATTGGTTTTAACATGAGGGCTTGTCGACTCATAAATTATCACTTATTGCTAAAAAACATGGAAAAACAAAATTAAAACTGCGCGGAAAGATGCCATGGACAGTTATTTCAGATGCCATGACTGGCACTGGGTGGGGGTGGGGTGGGGAGAGGGAAGGGAGAAAATAGCTGAAAAAAAATTGAATGGAAAAATTATCTGTATGAAATGACAAAGCATCAATAATTAAAAACAAGTTTTTTTCAGAGGCAAATTTTAAAGTTAACAATTTCATTTTAAAATGACTGCACTAATCATTTATTTCAAGAACATTTATCTAGCTACCTGAACCCCTTTCATGAAACATTAAAAATCGAAATAAAATTCTTAATTGTGTATGTAGAGAATATTCTGCACTTTGCTGGATGTTTACTGTGCCCAGTAACAAAAAAAAAAAAAAAAAAAAAAAAAAAAAAAAAATCAACTCCAAATCAATAGTATTCATGATGAAAGAGGAATCATCATAACAGTCAAAGTAAATATCCAGACAGTCATACTGGAATACCTCAAAAACTTATACTCCAAGAAATTTGGAAACCTAAGAGAAATGGATGAACATTTGAAATCCTGGGAACAAACAAAGCTTAACCAAGAAGAGACTGACAGTTTAAACAGACCCATAATATTTGAGGAAATTGAGGATGTAATAAAAATCCTCCCAACTAAAAAAGTCTGGGGCCAGACAGATTCAGAGTAGAATTCTATGAAACATTTAAAGAGGTCCTACAACCATTATTACTCAGTCTGTTCAGAAGGATACAAACAGAGGGAATTCTCCCAAATTCCTTATATGAAGCATCACCTTAATACGAAATGTGATGGTTAATCCTGGGTGTCAACTTGACTGGTCTAAGGGTCTTCTGATTGGACCGCCTCAACCTGGATGGCCCACCCCAAATGTGGGCATTACCTTCTGCCAGCAGGCAGTATTTAAGGCCATGGCAGAAGGAGCTGGTCCCTTCTTTTCTCCTGTGGCTTGCCTCTCTCATGTGGTGAGTTTGTCTTGCTGCTGGGATCAACCTTTCGGATCCCAGCGTGTACTGAGACCGGCAGATCTCCTGGAATCTATTTGGGCCTTCAGCACTGGATTGGGACTACTGAGACATCCAGCCTTGCGGACTGAGCAGTTCCTGGATTCTCTCGGCCTTTCCAGTGTGGTGCAGCTACTGTTGGACTCCTTGAACTCTGTCACGTGAGCAAATCAATAAATTGTATATAGCTATATATTCGTCCTGTTACTTCTGTTTCTTTAGAGAACCCTGACTAATAACACAGGCAAAGATACAACCAAAAAAGAAAGCTATAGACACATCTCATTAATGAGCATAGATGCAAAAATACTCAACAAAATACTTGCAAATCGCATACAGACCCACATCAAAAAGATCATCCCTCACGATCAAGTTGGATTCATACCAGAGATTCAGGGATGGTTCAACATACATAAATCAGTAAATATCATAAAACACATAAATAGACTGAAAGACAAAACCACATGATCATCTCAATGCAGAAAAAGCCTTTGACAAGATCCAATATCTCTTCATGTTTAAAGTCCTAGAAATAATTGGACTGAAGGGAACATTCCTTAACATGATCAAAGCCATATATAGCAAACCCACTGCCAACATCATCCCAAATGGAGAAAAAAAAAATGGAACCATTTCTGTTAAAGGCAGGAACCCTGGAAGGCTGCCCCTTATCGCCACTCCTCTTTAACATACTGCTTGAAATGCTTGCTAGGGCAATAAGACAAGAAAAGGAAATTAAATGAGTAATTATCAAAAAAGAAGTTAAGCTATCACTTTTTGCAGATGATATGATAGTTTACCTAAGGGATGCTAAAAACTCAGCCAGAAAACTTCTAGAAATGACTAAGAGTTTCAGTAAAGTGGCAGGATACAAAGTTAACCTGGAAAAATCAGTAGTATTTCTTCACACCAACAATAAACAAAAGGAGAAGGAATATAAGAAGACAGTGCCAGACATGTTTTCCCCTCAATGAAGCAGACCTCCAGTCCATTCAGAATGTGTTTGGTTGCTATAAGTATGAAATTTACAGCTGGGCATGGTTGCCCATGCCTTTAATCCTAGCACTCGGGAGGTAGAGGCAGGCAGATGTCTGAGTTCAAGGCCAGCCTGGTACATAGCCAACTGGGACTAAAAGGAGACCCTGTCTCAAAAAGACCAAAAGAAAAAAAAAAAAGAATGATACAATATGGACATCATTTGGACAAAGCACTTTTACCTAACCATGACTATGCAATCAAAAATTACTGTTTATAGTGTGAAGAATCTCAATGAGCCCTCTGCTTCTCTTGTGTCTTGGGCACCTGGCCTTAATCCCTCAGGAACCTATCTTGTTCTCTCTTCAAAATAGTGAATGAGTGAGTCTTCTTGATTTACATCTCCAAACAATGAAAGCAGAGCATGTATTTCCCATTCTGAACAATGAAGAAAATCTGCTTCTCATTGTGGTAGTCTAGGTCCAGGGATCAAAGAGAAAGATTCCCCATGAGATAAAGGTGTGTACTGACTTCTAGTTCCACATTTTATGGTGCAGATGCTATTTCAATAAAGAATGAACAAGAATGTGTGGCGAGCACAGTTGCAAGAGAAATCTGAAGTGCTCGGCAGTTAGGTCCACTCTTGGCCTTAAAAACAAATGCTGAGTAAAGCTGTTTCTTTTTAGTTTTGCTGTGATGTTGCTTAGTACTGAAGCCAATTACCTCCCGAAGATGTCATGAACCTTCTCTTCAGTAGGTATAACATGCTCTGCATGGTACCACGAAGAGCCATAGCCTAGTAGGACTATTAATGTGCTTGTTCTTTACTCCTGTAGTTTGCATGGTACCTCCTGGCATGTGAACACCAACAGAGAGGAAACATAGGTAAGTTTCATCTTGAAAGCCAGGAATTCTGATGTCTTTATCAACAAGGTCTTACGATTTACTTCTGCTGGACTACTAAAGGGTAATAGTGGAACTTTACACTTTGGTGCCCTCTGTGGCCTCCCTGGCCAATAAATCTTACAACTGTTATTGAGATTTTCATTTAAAAACATAATCACATATATAGATTGATCTTGGGTTCATTTTATATAATTATATTATTGTCTTTTAAAAATATTTTATTTATTATTTTTATTTTATGTGTATGAGTATATTGTCTGTAGGTATATAAATGTGCCTATGTCTTGCAATGTCCACAGAGGTCAGAAGAGGGTGTTGGCTCCCATAGAACTAGAATTCCTGATGGGTGTTATCCACTATGTGGATGCTGACTGAACCTGGGTCTTCTGCAAGAGGAGAATTCCTCTTAACCACGGATGCATCTTCCCAGCCCATATTATTGGCTTTTTTGTTAACCTTTGTTGTTTTCTTCAATTTCCTTTGTTACATTAATTGCTCAATTGGTACTTTCTAAAACTTATAAACTTCAATTACAACAAAATTACATTGCCTTGAATAGAGTTAGCAATTTCCTATATTACTACCTAAAATCTATTTATAAATATTATTTAAGTTGAAATGTTTCTTCCATATTGAAATAGACATTTTTGGATGCACAGTATTGCTCTGAAGCAGAGGATATTAACTGAATAGGAGAATCTATGATGTTTGGCCAAAGAATTTCCTATTCTTTATCTTCTTTATGCTGACCTGTCATCTTTTCCTTGATGCCTTTGCCATTCTACTGAGTATATGTCACCTTTTTATTCTGTCATAGAGTCTTTCTTATTTCTGAAAAGTACAGGGAAATTTATAGGATATTAAAGGGAATTCCTTGATTTCTTTTCACTCACCTCATGTACTGTCTTTACAAAGAGAATATTCCTGTACATCTTGCTGTGCCTTCTTAGAACATGCTTAACATGTCTCGCCTGTATTTTTCTCAGGTCTCCGCAAATGTTTAATTGTTTTTAATTGCTTCATATGGTGTTTATCTATAACTCTCTTTCAATATGTATATTATTTCCAAAAGACACATCTAATATGTTTCCCTTCTCTCTCTTACTCTTTTATTCTTTCTTATATAAGTATATGCTCAAGCACTATCACACCATTCACATTCAATGAGTGCAATAGAATGAGTAAAAGTGCCACTTGAAGAATTGCATGGTAATGTGAGATTATTCATTTTAGCCAGACATTAAAAGAACAGATAGCATTGTTCTGAATAATCTAATTTGTATAATGTGTGCATTTTAAGGGTAAATTTATGATTTATCCTATTCTCTCTTGTGATGGCAAATTGACTCAGGAATTTTTTTTTCTTGAATATTGCAGATGTTCTATACCTGTTGTATACTGCGGAATTCATTACCTTAAATCAAAATACAGCTGAAACCTGTTTTCCACCTCAGAATGGGAGTCTGTCATATTTAAAATTTTGACTACAATTATTTAAACGTTGGTATAAACTTTATTAAATGTATGAACATATTGCAATGAACATGCAACTATCCATAGATATGATAATGAAGACCAGGAATCTATTTTCAATTTTAGAGCCACTATAAGTTGTACTAATCTTGACAGGCTACATGACAGACTTATGTACAAGGCTAGTAATCAACTCAGAATTGTTTCTAATTAAAAATCACTTTATTTCTTATGTGAAAATTGTTCTCTTTCCTTTTCTCCCTCCCTTAACCCATCTACCTGGCACTTTGAGAACATTACCTGTGCTGAAATCCATTTTTACTTCAGTCTGTCACAGCATCTTCTGCAATCTCCAAAATTGTTTTTATGATCTGTAACTTCAACAGGATGCATTGCTTTCTTATTATATTTATTCTATTAAAAATAATCTGAAATTTCTGCATGTAAGCATGTTTGCAAATCAAGAATAGATAGCTGTGTCTAGCTTTTCTTTAGCACTGACTTGGAGGTGGGTGCTATTATATTTCAGTGTGAACACCTAAATACATGTGTCCATTTGTATCTGGCCATACACTTGGCAATAAAGATTTGAGTACAATAATCTTAATTATTAAACTATAAGAAAAGATTATACTCAATATATAAGAAAGGGTCTAAGTCTCTTAGCATGACAAGAGAGTTCTTAGGAAAGTGCAAATTATGAAGCTCTTGCTGAAGCTGGCTTTTTGATCTAGTTGGAAAAGGCTCATTAAACCTTGAAGAGCAGAGCCACTATGTCTTTGTCCAAGACTGTCACATCCCCGTTCATCCAGCGAAAGAAGACACGACACGAGAGCGATCTTCCTCAAGCAGTTTATTCGGGTACCCTTACATCCGCTCTCTCTCCCTCCCTTCCCGGTTCACCACCTATAAGGCCTGTCACAACCAATCGACTTCCACCACGTGGGTCTCAAGGATAGGATATCTCTATGCGGAACAGAGGGCTTCAGCAAGGCCAAACCAAATAAGGACATTTTTGCTGCATGGAGCGCTCACCCCTGTGGGGGTGGGAGGCGGAAACCGGCACCATCTTTGAGGCGTGGCACTCTGCAGCTCCCAACAGTTCCCCCTTTTTTATTATTTTAGTAAAGAGACTGTAACTGTTCCAAGGCTGCCTGCCCTCTTTCCAATGCTGGGCAGCACTTTTGATCCCCCAAACAGGCACGCACCAACCTCCATATCGGGCAGGTACCAGCCTTAAGCGTGCCTTGCTCCCATGCAAAATCAAGATCTCTCCCCAATTTATCCCAGCTTGTTACTGTCAAACTCCCTGACACTAAGAACCAGGAGGCAATAAGATCATATTCTGTCAAAAAATTAATCAGTGTTTCCTTTTTAAGTTTTAGCCCCTTTGCCTTAAGCAAGTCTTTGAGGGCATAAAAAATTGGGTGGGTCGGTGAGTTACCCATGTTAACTCCTTTGGGACATGCCCTGCAGAATACTAAGAAAACAATCACCCCGAAAAGAAAACTAACAAACAGACTTCCAGCAAGAAGTAGATATACTTCCATCTACTGATCTTGGCTCGCAAATCCACGAGCTTTCACTTTTAATTCGCCAAACAGCGAATTTATCCTTGCCACTTTACCATGGTCTTTGACTTGTCGCTCACCGCAACCTTTATCATCCCTCCTTACCTGGGGACTTTCGGGCGCCGCCCTGACTGCTTGAGGTTCTGATCAGAAGCGAGGATCCCCGTACTGGGCCACCACTTGTCACGTCCCCGTTCGTCCAGCGAAAGAAGGCACGACACGAGAGCGATCTTCCTCAAGCAGTTTATTCGGGTACCCTTACATCCGCTCTCTCTCTCTCCCTTCCCGGTTCACCACCTATAAGGCCTTTCACAACCAATTGACTTCCACCACGTGGGCCTCAAGGATAGGATATCTCTATGCGGAACAGAGGGCTTCAGCAAGGCCAAACCAAATAAGGACATTTTTGCTGCATGGAGCGCTCACCTCCGTGGGGGTGGGAGGTGGAAACCAGCACCATCTTTGAGGCGCGGCACTCCGCAGCTCCCAACACAAGACAAAATGGATATGTTTTACCTGGGCAAATGAGGAAATAATAAATGAAAGACAGAGAAAAGCATTAAGTACAACGTATTCTGTGAATACAAGGGGTGAGGGGCCTGAGTGACAGTGAGCAGTAGGTTCCCAGAGGAGCAGGTGATTGTTGATAAAATCTAGCCATGCACAGTGTAGCTTCTAGGATCTGGCAAAAGAATACAATTGTGGTACTGACAGGAAAACTTCAGACCATGGCTGTTCTTGTGTAGATGACTTTGGAAGTTCATTGCCCTACAAATTTTCTGAGGGCTGGAGGGGGGGGGCGCTCCCTGAGTTAATCTGACCTTTGTATTAGAGTTCTTTAGGAAAACAGAACCAATAGAATATATACATAATATATATATCTATATCTTATATATATATATATTAGGTAAAGTGTTTCATTAGATTGGCATCCATGAAATGGCCTGGGCACTCTAATAACGGTGTTCTGCATACAGGGGAAGCACAGAACCCTATAACTTCTCTCTCCACAAGGTTGGATATATCACCAGTCTCAGTCTAGCACTGGAAACTTGGAGAATAGCTGAAGAGCTGTTGGAGTTTATTTCATGTTGGAAAGCTGTAGAAGGTATGTTCTGATTTCAGAGAAGCATGTCAACAATGGAGGCAACAAGATAGATGCATTTGCTGGAAAGACAGGAAAGCGAACTAACAAGCATCACTGCTTTCTACTTGGGCTGACTCTAGGAGTGCAGTCACCCCACAGTTAAAACTTCCTGGAAATGCATTCACAAATTGTGCAAAAGTATGAGCCCAGGTTTACCCTAGAGTCAATCAAGGTGACAATCAGTGTTAGCTACCACACTCCTTCATATGAACTCATGGTAGCCAGAAATGCCTGGAATAGCCCCTTCCTGATACATGACCCCACTACCCTCCACTGTAAAAGCTCAATATCATTGTCAACATAAAAAAGAAAGGTTAATTTTTTTCTCTATAAAGATAGACACTGTAGTATTGACAAGTTAATTTGAAGTAGAGTGACAAAACATTGATAACTGCCATGGTAAAATTCTAGTACACGTTGAAGTTATATTTGTTGCTTTTTCTTCAGCTTAGCTTGTAGTAACTGTATAGAACACATTCTTCTAAAGCCTATCCTATAGTCTGAATAGGTCTTTTATCTGTGTCTCATTTTATAACATTGCACATTAATTATTTGGAAATCTATGCTGCTTCCTGAGAACATAAAAGTCTTTAAATGCAGACTTTCTCAGGAGACAATAGAAGAACATTTTGTTAAAAAATTACTACTGGTCTCTGTAGGTGAAGCTGCTGTACTCAAGGTGTTTTATACAAGTTTTAAGAATTCTAATTTTTTGAGCTTGAATTTCATCTGTATTGTCAAGGGCTACTTATCTTCATGCAGTAACTTCATGCAGTAAGCTCATTTTGAAAACTTCTGAGAACATGCTTTTTTACCACTTATCTCTCTGTACTATGTTCAAGTAAAATTTGTGACCCATGAGGAACAGTCCTTGAACTTAACTTGTAGGTTTTGTTAGATGTTAGAGGTAAAGATAAAGATGAGATAAACAGCCGTTTTGTCATAAAATTTTATTTTTAATTTTTAGACAATATTAGAGATCAAATGTAGGGTTTCTAATGTTGTCTATCACTGAGGGTGTTCTTAGGCTTTTCGTATTTTTCATTTGAAATAGGGTTTTACTAATTTGCTCAAGCTACATTTGAGGTCACTTTATATTCCAGGAAGACCTTGTTTTTGTCTTTCTCCTGCCTCTACCTCCTGAGTAGTTAGAATTATAGGTCTGAAGCATCAGTATTGGGGAAAATATTTTTTTTTATGTATTCAAGTGTTAGGATTTAATATTAGTAGTTATTCTTCTGCTGTATGAAAAATGTCATAGAAACTGGCTTATTTTTTCCATCACTGTATGGTAGTGAAGCATACTGGCATATTCTGCTATTCATTCCTTAATCATGCTAAATTAGAAACACTTTTAGCTACCATATAAGCACCATCAGTAAACATAATATTGTCACACAGTAGTTATGAAATCACCAACTCCCTAATGGAGTGTCAGACATTTGAAAAGTCACCTTTATAACTTGTGTTATAAAAGTGGTGGTGCACACCTGAGATCTTAGTATTCATTGTGCATATAATTCCTAATGTAAAAAAAAAAAAAAACAATTTCTAAAGAAAAAATTCATTTTTAATAGTTTGGTTTTGACCTAATTTTTTCAAAATGTATATTTTAATCTTAATTATATTTAGTCCCCCTCCTCATCCTGCATTCCCCATATCCCCACAACAAATTTTATGCATTCTGTCACATATGTTAGGGTCTATCAAGTCAAGTCTGTGTACCCATACCTAGATGTGCCTTGGTGAGAGTTCATGCACCAGAGTCTAGTCAGCCTTCTTTATATTTATTTATTTATTTATTTATTTATTTATTTATTTATTTATATGAATGCACTGTCTGCATGTAGGTCTGTGCACCCGTGTAGTGCAATGCCGCGGAGGTCAGAAGAGGGTCTCGGATTCCCCTGGAACTGGAGTTCTCCTGGAACTGGAGTTACAGTCGGTTCTCAGTCGCCATGTGGGTGCTGGGGATCGAACCTGGGTCCTCTACAAGAGCGGTCGGCGCTCTTAACCGCTAGGCCATCCCTCCAGCCCCAGTCAGCCTTCTTAAATTTAAATTCCTCAGAAAAGTATGCACATCTCTGCAAAGATTTTCTTCTATAACATTTTGAAACTCATTTATGTTTTTAAAATACAGTTTAAAATGTTTAAATTCATTCCTATTTTTCCATAAATATATTTGTAGTAAAAATATTTCCCTGCTTGTTTTATATAGTACCATCCTTTGAAACCATTTTATAATATAGGATAAAATAATCTTCTAACAAACTAAATTACCAATATTATATTCTTTGATGTAGCGATAAGATGAATGTCTGCATATTTTTATCCGAATTACTCTATATCTTTCACTCAGTTATAGAGTAGTTGTCAATCATAATCCTAAAATATCTAAATTCTTACTTAATGCTTAAATTATAATTATAAATCTGGAAATAGGATCTAATTAAATACATGTAACACTGGTTATGTAATTTCTCTTAATATTTTCAAATATTCAATTATAAGGTATTTTGTTATAAATTTTATTGATATACATAATATAAATGTTACTAATTTTATTCCTATTATTAACTCCTTATTTTTAGTATAGTTCTAGAAATTTTCTTCCTGCTTAGAGGAACTAGGTATGTGCTTAATACAGATTTGTCATAAAAAGAGAGTAATCCTATGTTTCCTTCAATGGATGCTTCTGAGCCTGACTCCATTATCTAGAGGCAATGATGCATTTTATATATAACCCAAGTTTAAAAACATCAAAATTTGTTGAGCAGTATTAAGATACTGCTGCGAATTCTATAATAAAGCTTGCCTATAAAATCTCGCATCAATCATTTAATAGAAGGGTCTATAGTTCTTCAGTGTGACTGGCATCTCTTACTAACATACCGTATTTTTTCATGTTAATTGTCCTTCATTCACCTCTACATATCTCTATCACAGAACTTTCCAGGGTGTAAAATGAATTTAAATGCCAGTTTTTTTTTTTTAAATACGGTATAGACAGGTACATATAGAGAGACAGAGAGCTACAGAAACAGAGATGAGAGAGAGAGAGAGAGAGAGAGAGAGAGAGAGAGAGAAACAAGAGAAAGAATGAGAAAGAATGAGAGAGTACAAGAGAAGGGGCACTTCTGTGAAGAATTGAAGGATGGATTGCACTGGCACACAACTTCTCATCATATGTCACTGACAGTTTCCTTCTTCTGAGGGGGTCTGGATGAAAATAGAGTTCCTGGCAGGCTTGCATTTGCCTGCCTCCTCCATTCATGTTTGGAAAGCGCACAACTTGAGAGCATTGAAATATTTGTCTTCCATACCTCTAAGAAACCAGAACTATTGCAAAAAAGAAGCAGGAAGTATGTAAACCTTAGCATTAATTCACCAAATTTATTTATAATCTATTTTATCCAAACAGAGTTGAAGCAAGTGCTCAAAATTGGCTTCTCTCTGAGGACAGAGTTCTTAAAATTGGGGAATCAAACATCTCTGAGGTTAGAGATGAACACCCAAATGCTCTGCCCTGCCTTGTTGGACAGAAATTTTGCAGCAACACTTTAGGGACAAGTTGATGAAAATTGAAATACATATTCCAGTCTTATAAAAATGCGATTTAATTGGTTTGTGGAGATATTCTTTCAGAAATCTATTAGAATTGAATAAAAAAAATACAACTGGCTATTGTAACATTTATCAAGTGATCAATACATGTTATCACTCTTGGATGCTGTGAAATTTGGGTCATTTTCTTATTCATTAAATACAAGAAAATCACTGACTTGAAATATTGAATGGATGTGATTTGAATTACTATCTTGGCTTTTCTTCTCTCCAAATCTGCACATGATACTTAATCTTGGGGCATGCTAGTTTATTTCTCATGGAATGTGTTTACTTTTCCATAAAATTTGGAAGTCCTTTGAAAGAAGGCTGATAGTCTGTTAAATTTTGAATGCACATTTTTGAATCCTTTCTTCCAATTTTAATCCATCCCCTTTCATCCACAGTTTGCAACCAAGTCGTGTCTAATTCCTTTGTCAGTGCTTCTAAATGTGTCACTGGTAAAATAAACACAATTATGGCCACAGAGGTTTTTTTTTTTTTAATCCAGGTATATTGGAAATGTAGTTAACATATAATTAGCTTTTTATGCACCAAATGAGAGTGCAATGTTCTTTGATGGAAAAAAAGATATGTATTTAAGAAAGAGACTGGCTGTAAGCATAAGAGGATTCAATGGTAGTCAGCATTAGTGATTAATTTTAGAGTATTGAGGCATTATAAATACATTATGACTCAGACTAATGCTATGTCCATTTAGCTGAATAATAGTATTAAGTTCTCCTCTATGGCCTGTGATCTGTCTAGCCACAGGTTTCTAGGCCTGTCAGGTATGGGGCTCTATCTTGTGAAGTGGGCCTAAAATCAAATCAGAAAGTGGTTGGTTACTCCCATAATATCCATGTCACTATTGGACTAGGGAGCATATATTTCCACATCAGTTGTTATTATACCTCACAGGGTTGACAGTTGAGCAAAGTTAAAACAACTCTTTTTTTTTTATTGATGCTTTGTGTATTTCATACATCATTTTCCAATTCAGTTCAGGCATATATCCCCTTCCCTTTCCCCATCCCACCCCTACCCATCCCAGATCATGTATTCTGCCATAACTTTTCTGCATCTTTCTCTGCTTTTTGGTTTTGTTTTGTTTTCATTTTTTTAACAATAAGTGATAATTTGTGAGTACAAGCATCCTTCATGTAAAACCAATTTGCAGCAGTTGTGCCCAAACCCACACAGCTCATGGGTCCCATCATCCAGCAGGGGGATCTTGTATGTTCAATCAAGTTGATCAAATGAGTGTCCAGTCTATATTGTTGTATTTTCACCATTAACCCCAATCACAGCCCTTACATTCTACCACGCCCCCTCTTCTGCAGATTGTTCCCTAGGCTTAGAAAAGGGGCACAGGTGGATGAGAAGCAAAACAGTCTACTTTCTCTGGAGCTGATGTCTTGGTCTCTAGTCAATTCTGGCTGTTTTCTTTCATGGGCTGCCAGCTTGTCCAGGAATAACCTTTTGATCCTAATAATGAAGCACATGCAATTAGATATATAGGTATTTAAAGAGTATAATATGTAGCCTTTCGATCCTACTAATGAAGCACACACAATTAGATATATAGGTATTTAAACAGTATTAATTGTTATGGTAAGTTACTTTGGTATAGACACAGATGTTTGGATGGTATGTTAATTCATGAATTACATTTTCTTCTGTTAAGTATGGCAGGGTCTTCGTGTGGTTTATAACATCTCCTAACCATTAGAGGATGTAAGCTTGTGGCATCAGCCATGGGGATAGCACAGTGGTTAAAGGCTGAGGTTGAGAACACCAGAATAAAAAACAACTCTTAACAACATACTGATGTACCCTTAGATTAATGCATCTCTCAACTCTCACCAGACAAGCTTCTTCTTGCATCAAATAGCAATTAATACAGAGCCTCACAATTGGCCAATGTGCAGAGTCAGAGACCGTGCTGTGGAGTGTTTAGGTCAGAATGCGATGCCTATATCACACTTTCCAAGACTCAGAGGTCACTGTAGAAGAGAGAGTGGAAAGATTGTAAGAGCCAGAGGTGGCAAATGACTACAATTATACAGTGCTTTCCATACAGCAGGGCAGTCACTCGTCTACATTCACAGCAATTGTGACAAGATATACAAGGCTACACAATCTCAAGTCAGACAAAATCTCAGCAGTCGGGGTGGATATATTGGTTAGAAGCCCCAGTCCTGAGTAAGGAACTATTGGCAATTGATAGCTGCTAGGAAAGGGAGAGTGGGTTTTCTTTAAGAGTGTGAAGCTACAGTGTTTTGCTGGTCTGCATTAGGAAACTAATCCAGAGATCTGAGGCAGTGGCATTGGAGCCTGCCTGAGGTAGGGTCCACATAGATGTAGTTTGGGAACATGTCAACCTTTCTATAGAGTGGCCATCCATGATATACCTATGGGGAAAACTCTTGTCCCTAGAAGTTGAAGAAGCTTTGTCAGGCTTATCAAAATAGAGGGGTTAGATCAAGGCAGACGGGATTACTGGGCCCAGTTGCACTTTCTCTGAGTTTTTCACTGGCTTCTTTAATCGTAGCTGTTTCTTGTCTTAGCTTTTGTCATCTATGTGGCCACTTGTTCCTCGTCTGCTCTTCTGACCCTGGTCTTCGTGCTACTAAGACTCTCTTCTTACCTTTTCCAGAATTTTCTTTCTAAAGTGCAATGGTATATTATTACAGAGCATATGTACATTTCCCATGTAATACAGAACACACATTCAGCCAGTCCTTATTTCCAGTCTTCCCAGTACATCCTCTGTGTTGGTTACATTAGACCACTTTGTCATTGTGAAAGAGTGTAGGCCTTCATATGTCTGTTACTTTGCCTGAATTACTCTTCTCAACCTTTCCTTTTTTCGTTTATGAACACTTTACTAATTTACAGTTACCACTAGTATAGTTTCTATTATATGAGAATATTTTTGGATTCAACAAAACTGAATAATCAAGCATTCCTCATCTCATTTCTTTTTTTTTCTTATTTTATTTATTTCCGTATGTATATGAATGTATTGTCTGCATGCAATTCTGTGCACCCGTGACGTGCAATGCCGCGGAGGTCAGAAGAGGGTGTCGGACTCCCCTGGAACTGGAGTTCTCCTGAAATTGGAGTTTCAGATGGCTCTCAGCCATCATGTGGGTGCTGGGAATCGAACCTGGGTCCTCTGTAAGAGCGGTCAGTGCTCTTAACCTCTAGGCCATCTCTCCAGCCCACCTCATCGCATTTCTTAATGTACAGGAATACTTCTTGCTTTATTATATTAAGAATATGTGATAAATGTTTAGACAACTGCAAAATTGATCCAACTTTGTTCTTCATTCCCTAGGAAACACACTCTGAATTTGGAATCTGTGTTCAGTAAATTGACTAGAAGATACCCTTGTCCATAACTGCTGAGAATGAGAAAGCAGGATTCTATAGAGCAAGAATAACATGAATTGTAATGCAATTGAAACAACACTTTCAACTCATGAGGTTTCTAGGACTTTTAAAAATACTCAGAGATGCTTCAAATTGAGGGCAGAGATCAAGTCTCATAGGGCAGTTATTTGATGGCAAATGTTCCAGAACAGGGATGTAACCCTGAATCAGATATCACTGTTACTACAAGGATCATCTCAGCTGTCACTTCTTTGTAGATGATGCTCAGGTGAAGGATTGAATGTCTCAGGAAAGCCAGATCTAGGTAGTATGTCACACATGCACTTATCTGTGGTTTTAATGAGCTCTTAATCAATGACTATCTTGGCAAATTGCTTAGCTGTGTTTCAGCCTCTGATGAGGTTGATGGCTTGGCAGATAGGACAACTGCCATGTAAACATTTTTCTATTCTTTGAACAATGTAACTGCTTTCCTTATATACTCTTCACCTCATCTGTGTACTAGTCACTGGCTTTTATCTTCCTTTATGAGCTGCAGCTTCCCAGAAATAATTGGAAAAGGTAATCATTTAGAACCACACTAAAACAGATAGCTCACAAATAAGTACAATTAAGCTATTGCATTTATTCACGGGGCTGCTGTTAGGATAATTAAAGAGAGAAAGTAATATTGTGCTTAGACATAAACAGTGGGAGGGAGCTTGGGCTTGTAGAACAAATTAAGCCATAAGAATATGCTTTACGGAAAAAAAATGACTCCTATCAACACATGTTTTCACTTAACGGCATTGACTAGAGCAGTTTTCAATGATAGTGACTCCTTCTGGCTCCTTCCATCCATCACTATCTTGTTCTCTCTGCAGCATTTTTAATAAACAGACAGTTCCATGATGACTTTAAGCAAACTTCATATGGAAGCCAAGGTGAACAACAAACTGAGGTGAAAGGGCTCATTCTAAAGTGACTAAAATTATGAGCTTTGGTGTATAATTTATTGTAAATGTTACATTTGGGTCATTGGGAGTTTTTCATATGAGGGTCAAATTGGTGTTCAGAGACATAAAAGGCAAAACCTTCTCAAGCGAATACTCCCCCATTTCAGAAGAGGCAGAAATATAATAAAGAGTAAATTTTTTGTCACAGCAGCTAGACCCTTTTAAGTTATTTATGCTACTTGTATTTTCTGGGAGTTATTTGTTCTACTTAACCTTTCTTTTCACTAATAGTACTTTGATGGAAATCTTGGGCTCACTGAGCTGAACTTAGGCAGAAGGATTGTAACAGATTTCTGAGAACAAAACAGGATGGTGCTTGTCAAGCTGCAGTTAAAATGCAATTCAGTTTCTCTTTCCACCACTTTACAACTTTGTTCATGTGTTTAGATCATAGCCTAACTTAATTTTATGTAAATATGTAGCCTTATCAACATTGTCTTATGACCTCTTTCAATGGAATACCATGTATAAAAATCTATAAATTAAATATTACAAATAAATGATGCAAAAGGTAAAGTATGTTGTCCCCGATAGATTTTATTGTTTGTCTTTTTAAGACAGGGTCTCCCTGTGGCTCCAGCTATCTTAGAACTTGGTATGAAGACCAGGCTGCCTTGAACTCACAGGGATCTGCCTGTCACTTCCCTCAGGTGCTGGAATTAAAGGTATGTGCCACCATGCGCAGCTCACAATAGATTTTTTTATATATCTGTATTTTTTGTTACTAAACTTTTTCCATAGGTCATACATCATTTCTCAATCAAATCTCGAATCACTTCCCTTTCCATGCCCCCCACCCCACCCGAATCCCTGCACTCTGTCATACATGTCCTGTATCTTTTTGAGTCTTTCCAGAGTTTTTTTCAGTTCTTTTGTTGCTGTTCTCTCCAACTTGTATTTGTATTGCTACACTATATATATATGTATATATATATATATATATACGTATATATATATATNAGCCCCTGCACTCTGCCATACATGTCCTGAGTCTTTCCAGCGTTTTTTTTTCCAGTTCTTTTGCTGTTGTTGTTCTCTCCAACTTGTACTGCTTCAGTATACTTTCATATATACAGAGTTATATATACATATATATACACATATCACTTGAATTGGAGGATTATTTTTCTTTTTTTTTAATTTTTATTTATTTTTCGTATGTGTATGAATGTGCTGTATGCATGCAGGTCTGTGCACCCATGTCGTGCAATGCCACGGAGGTCAGAAGAGGGTCTCGGATTCCCCTGGAACTGGAGTTCTCCTGGAATTGGAGTTACAGACGGTTCTTAACCGCCATGTGGGTGCTGGGGATCGAACCCGGGTCCTCTGCAAGAGCGTCAGTGCTCTTAACCGCTAGGCTATCTCTCCAGCCCCAGGATTATTTTTCTTAAAATATGTCATGTTTTCCTTAAGGAAGTGCTGGAAGGTTCCTCCTTGGCAATCCCAAACAACCATCAATCCTGCACATTTGCTCCACATGGGGATCTTTCCCTCCCATGGTCCTTCAAATGAAGTCTGGTAAGCAGGCTTCCTGTCTCCATCCCTCTGCACTGGCCTCCATGATACAGCCCAGGTAGTCCAACAATGACAGTCTATATTCTGATGAGGCTGACATCCCCTTAGCTGTTTAGTCCAAAAGCTGGGTATCTCAGTAGTCTGCATCTGGCATTGAAGGTTTGGAGGATTCTTGGAGAGACATGAGTCCTCAGTCCATATTGGAAGGTTAAAAAGCTGTGTCTCATGTCTTTGAAGAGTGCCAAAAGCAGTGGCAGCCATAGAGAAGATGCACTTGCCAGTAAGAATTGAAGACAGGCCAAACAACAGTACTCTTTTTTTTTCTTCTTCTTTTTATCTCTTTACTAAGATCTCAGTAGATTTTTAAAGAGGATATTTTTGGCTTGAAACGTGCTAGAAAGTCTTGATGTCCCCATTTTTTACCTGACTGACTAAAATTTCATTTTTGTCTACACTATTCCACAGATGTCTATTTGTTATGATGCCTTGGTGTCTTTCTTGTTCCAGCTCTGATAATTCCTTCAATTCTTTCTTCCTATATGTACATGCCATACAATTCAATTTAGCCTTTCTTATATTTCTGCCACCCCCTCTCTCAAACTGTACAGTAAAAAGTGGAGATATCTGGTAATGAAGCCACATGCCACTGCAAAAAAATGAGATTTCGATTGTCCAAATGCCACCATTTCAGTCTCAGGGATATTTAAAGTTTCCCCATCATTGTATTCTACAACTTTACACTAAGTATCCAACATAGACCAGGTCAATAAAGGTCAATAAAGGAAGATCACACTTTCAAAACACCCCTTAGAGAGAATAGTGTAGAAGGTATCTAAGTGTTGGCACACATTAGGATAATAAAGGATTCTATTTCCAGAAGACATCTATGCCAAAGAGGAAATCAAAGAGCAGGGGTGTGGGTCATGATAACTTTGTAGTTGGAGTCCTGGCCCTGGTAACCCCTTATACCCCACTTACAACTTGAACTGACTAGGTTACATGGATACATTTAAGGTTCACGAAGCACTCAAGTATTTTAAGGCACTTTTGTTATTTTCTTAGATGATTACACCTTTTCCTCTACTTAAGTATATCTAATTTATCTCATCCTTCTCTACTGAAATTTACTTAATTTTCTCCTATCTCAGAGATGCTTTAATTTTTAGAATCTCAGAGGTAGGTATAATGAAACTCCAAAGAGTTAAAGATCAGGCAGTTTAATAACACTTGAAAGACTGAGCAAACCTACCAAATTGTTACTTTTATATTTTAATTTATAAATGTTTTCTTCTCATATGTTTTAAGGAGTATTTATTTTTATGTATATGCATGCTTTGCATGCATGCATGCATGTAAATACAGCAGCATCATGCAATATCATAGGGAAACAGAAGAGCGCATCAGATGCCCTGGAGTTAAGGATGATTGTTAGCCATTATGTGAGTGCTGAGAACTGAATCCAAGTCTTCTAGAAGAGCATCCAGTGCTCTTAATCACTGAGCCTTCTCTCCAGCTCACCTTAAACATCTTGGTTCTACTCAAAAGGAATAACTAGAAAGTAAATGAGAATTGGTGTGGGATTTAGGGATTTGGATTAAAGAAGCAGACCAAGGCAAAGAAGCATGGGCTGAGTCTCCTGGAGCAGGGATGATGTTCATAATTGTACCCTAAAGAACAAAAACCTGCTTTTGTCATATAAGAATGAATTTTCATATCAGATTCATTTCTAATGCACCAACCACTGTGAATCGGTAGAAGATGGAGGCTTATGGATCATCATATACTATTGGTCTAGTCATTTATTTAATGTGACTGCATCCTTGTATTTCTTATTTTGCAGACTATTTTCTGTTGTAATAATAGGAATTTTGCAATTAAGCCCATATTTTAAGTGATTTCCATCTCAATGTTTTCTAGACCTAATCTTTAAAATTCCATATTTGCACATAGCTAGGAAATACATTTCAAGGAATCACTACCTCAATTCAATACAATTCCCTCAGCACCCTGACATTAATTCTGCTTCTTTCCTCCATGCTTTGCCATAAGATAGGATCAAAAGCCTTCTCTTTTATAGCTCTTGGCATCTGGAGGCAATGCCTTGCATTTCTCTGCCTCATTGACGCTATCTCTTCTTTTCCTATACTTCTTGAAAGTCTCTTCTCTCTTACCTAAAGCTCTCTTGATTTTCTTCTCTCTTTGTGGTTATTTAACTGTGTAATTGTATTATTTAACTTTATAAATCATTTTGGGATTCTGTGTATGTAAGACATAGTGTGAATAATGCACTCCTTGAATTTGGTCTGTGAGTTCAATGGAAACTTTTGCTTAAACAGCAACTGCAGCTAGTTGGATACTTTCCTGGACTTTATTTTTGCAATTTCAACCAATATGTTAGAAGGAGGGAACTTTCTGCTACATAATCAACTTGAGTTCCTCTGCTTTGTATATGTAATCAACTCTGCATTTAATGTACTAACTGTTCCTCTCCCTACTTTAGTTAATTCTTCTATATTCCAAGAAAGAAATTTCATACTGTCTGGACAGGAGTTGGTTTTACTTTATGTAAATAGTAAAGGTAACATTGTATTTATATGCCTGTGAAAATCTGGTAAAAGTTACAAGGTTATAAACTTACTGAGCCTTATGGTCATCTTCTGCAGTAGATATGACTAGCTACCCACACAAGGTATTTTTCTTATGATTTGGTATCCAAGAGAAATCTACTCTGTTTGACAGGCCAAGGCAACCAATTGCTGTTTTCTTTAGAATTTATGTGTGGCACAGAAGCTGACTCTAACTAATGAGCTAGGAAAAGAAATTGTTTGGGAGAAGAGTTTGGGATTTTTTTTTTAATTTGTGTATTATTTTTTATGTGTATGAGTGTACTGTCTGCATGTATGTTGGTGCACCCATGTCGTGCAATGCTGCGGAGGTCAGAAGAGGGGGTCCAATTCCCCTGGAACTGGAGTTAAAGATGGTTCTTAGCTGCCATGTGGGTGCTGGGAATCGAACCCGGGTCCTCTGTAAGAGCACTAGGTGCTCTTAACCACTAAGCCATCTCTCCAGCACCGGGAAAATGTTTTTAAGGAAACAATTCTTCTGACTTATGCCTTTTATAATCTGTCTTCTCACTTTTCCTATATGTTTTGATATTTTATATTCTTTCCTTAGAGAAAGTGAAACATTGTTTATAACTTCAGAAATTATGCTCTGAGCCTAAGGAAAAGTCACACAGTAAGAAAGAGCAGAAACAGAGAAAATAATGTAATGCCAGTGGAAGGAAGCTATCATATCAGCTTTGGAACACTTACATGAAATAATTTTTGAAGCATGAGAAAAATAAAATGTTATTCTTTTACTCAGCAATCAGGTGTCATTTATTATATATATTATATATATAATAGTATAGAATTATATATATAATAGAATAGACTATATATTATATATTTTATTTTATATATATATATATATATATATATATACACATCTGCATGCAAAATATATTATTAGTACTCAACATCAAAATGGGCTCAGTCTCCCACTCAAGTTGGTTGATCTCTCACTGCCCTGGTCCTTCCCAGTGACATTTCTACAGTCTATGGATTCTAAGCTGACTGTGTATACAGTATTTCAGTAAACTGTTGTCTGTTTCTGTATAAGCTTTTAATATGCAAATTTATAGTTGCATGTTTGACTTTCAACCTTAGATCAAATTGCCTGGGAAACAAACATTGAAATGCAAATTTGCTTAGAGGAAGTTAGTCATATTTTTCCCTCCATAGTCAACACATGTGGACTAAAGCAACAGAGGTAGGAAGAGCAGAGATTCGGTCCATGATATAGTGAGCATAAAGGCCACAGACTATCCCAAGTGGGTTCTGTAGAGGAGAAAATGCTTCACAGAAGGCCTTTGGGTCAAGAGGATTAAACTATTAAATTCACTCACCCTAATGCAACCAGCTTTTGAAGATGAGCTTTTCCCAGGAAAAGAACACGACTTTTCAAAAGGGCAGTTTTCTTTGGTTGACACAACTCTTAAACAGATTAATAGGTAACAAATACCTGTTTACCAAGCCCACAGAAGCCAAAAGAATGATTCCTAAAGAGGGACTGCCACCATTGGCATGAGATGCTATGTCCCAATCCTTCTCCTTTCCTGTTGGGGATGGCATCGTACCATCTTCTATCAGCTCAACCTCTGCAACTGAATCTCTGCTCTTCTTTCCTTCAGTTTCTGCTGGCCTAGGTGATTAATTGGTAGGTGATTCTGACACATGGTATTTATGAGATAAACTGTGGCACACACCTTTAATCCCAGCACTAGGGGGGTTGGGGCAGGCGGGTCTCTGAGATTGATGTCAGCCTGGTCTACATAGTAAGTTCCAAGCTAGCTGAGGCTGCATGGAGACCATCTTTAAAAAATTAAAAACTATGGGGGAAGGTAAGAAAATCTCTCGTATTAAAACCTTGCAGAACCTAGAAAGTAAGTTTTGTTAGGACTCATTATAAACAGTTGTTACAAGTAGGATCCACCTAGGGGTTTGATGTCTGTAACAATCTGAGGCTTTTCTTCCTTTCTTTTTTTTTTCTGCCGGGCGGGGCCGGGCAAGGAGAGTGGGGGTGGGGTGGGGGCGGGGTGCAGGGGGCCTCTCTTACTAGTGGCTTTTTTTGTTTTCTTTTTATTGATGCTTTGTGTGTTTCATACATCATTTTCCAATTCAGTTCAGGCATATTTCCCTTTCGCCCTCCCCCCCCCCCATCTTCCTTTCAATGTTAAGACGGGCCAACCTTTCTGCTGGCACTTCCTGGTACATCCTACTCGATGCAAAGCTGTAAGAGGGGGCGTGATAGAATGTAAAGGCTGTGATTGGGGTGAATGGCGAAACTACAGCAATATAGTCTGGACACTCATCTGATCAACTTGATTGAACATATAAGCCCCCCCCCCCAGCTGGATGGTGGGACCCATGGGCTGTGTGGGTTTGGGCACAACTGCTTGCAAATTGGATTTACGTGAAGGATGCTTGTACTCATAAATTATTACTTATTGTGAAAAAATGAAAAAAATAAAGAATAAAATAAAAATAAAAAAATAAAAACAACAAGAAAAACAAATAACAAAACTAAATAATAACTGCTGTGACATAAACAGGCTGAGCCCTGGCTTATCCCTAGCACGGCAAAAATAAACAGATCAATAATCTGAAATTTCCCTATTTTTATAGTAAAAATATTGTCATCTTGGCTAATTCCAAGCCCCCAATTCAAATAAAATGTGGTACATTTACACAATGGAGTTCTATGCAGTGGTAAAGAAAGAGGACATCATGATCTTTGCAAGTAAATAGATGGAACTAAAAGATATTGTGTTAAGTGAAGTAACACAGTCCCAGAAAAACAATTGACAAATGGTATCCCTCTTTTGTGGGTGCTAGTACCAAGTATCTAGCTGTAAAGTAACCTGAGCAACGTTGATGTTATATTCCTCTTTAGCTGAAAGCAACTGTTCTTTTATAATTCAAATCCTGTAACAGGCACTAGAATTAACCTACTACCTATTTTCAGACTTTGTTATCTTGGTATATGGGTGGAGGATATATATGCATACATTTAAGTAATATAAAATTAAAATGGAAAAATGTGAATCCTAAAATATGATTTAGAAATAATATGCAGTTTATTTTCAGACAACATAATTTTAGTATAGGTGTGACATATATATATATATATATATATATATATATATATATATATGCATGTGTTGAAGCAATACAAATTAGAGGGAACAACGACAAAGGAACAGGGACAAAGTACCAACTGAAATAGTAAAGTTCTTCCAAAACAATAATCCTCTGCTTTGAAAAACTTTAAAAAGACTCAGAAAAAGATACAAGATATATATGTATAACAAAATGCATGAACTTGGGTGGGGTGGGGAGCACAGAAAGGGGAATGAGTCTAAATTGGACTGAGAAATGATGTATGAAATGCACAAAATGTCAATAAAATATAAAAAATATCATTAAACACTGGGTTTAGAAGTAATATGTAGAAATAGTTTTTATCTTGAAAACCACCACAATGTGGCTATGGTTTGTCTCTGTCACAGACCCTCAATTCTACATAGTCTAAATACTCAGTAAGCATGGGTATATTGACCATAAATATTTCACTTGTGCATTTACTTGCAGAATTAGGTAGTAAAATGCCTAAGCACATCTCGGTGGACCACAATTGTATACATATTCTTCTTGCCCATCTGTTTAATAGTCTCCTTTCCTACTGATTACCAAAGCCAATTCCTATTGACAGGATGGTGTTTCCAGGAGGCATGGCCAGTGATCCATCCTCTCCTCCCAAGATCCCAAAGGCAAAAATAGGTGCAAACTCCCAAACTGCAGTTTGGGGAATTTTAGTGAGTTTATTTGGCTCTGCTTACTGAGTGGATGTGTAAGGTGGATTACTTACAGGAATGTTGGCATTCCGCTCCCTCATGGCCATACAGGAAACTCCCCTTCTCTGCATGGACCCTGGGAACTCTCATTAAGATAGCAAGGGTAGGAGAGACCAGTTTCATGGTACTTTCTGTTTATATACCCTTAGGCCCTCCCCCTTATACAGCCATGGCCTACTTGTTGGTTTGGAGGGGTATCTGACTTCCCTGTCTTTTTCTTTTCCCTATTAAGGCCAACAGTCAAGTTTATAATCTGGTTCAGGCAGGTGCCCCTAAATGTGGGAATGCATTTATGTCCAAGGTCAGTCTTTTTTTTGGAGGACTGTCCATGCTACATATTGGGGTCCCTTCTTTTCTTGACTTTCATAAAGAGACTAAACAGGATGGAGACAACAGCTTAAGGTTTAATGACATTTTTGCCTTGTTTAGCAGAAGATATTTTTATTGAATTTTTATGTGTTTCATGTATAATTTTTCAAGCAGTCTTAAGTCTCTGGCATAATCCAGGCTTTGGGGGATAGGAAGCATATGCACTCTATGTAGCAAATGAAAATAATCAGAGCCACTTATATGTATACCCTTTAATTCTTGAAGCCATTTCTTCCCTGTCGAATAGTATTCCATAATGATGTTACACAATTTCTACAGGGCATTACTTCAAAGCTACTACCTTATTGCACTTCAAAGGGAAATTCCATTTTTTCCTCAATAAGTCAATCTGTATATTGGAGCATGTGATAAACCAGTGGCTCTCACAATCATTCAATCATATTTTTTACTGTATCTTAGCATGATGCCATATTATATGGACCAATCAGTTTAGGAACATTTAGAGTGTCACACTTGCCATAAGATTTAGTATTCTTTAATGAGTGTCATATCAAATCAGAGGGTGTGCCAGCACACGCCTTTAATCCTAGCACTAAAGATTAAAAAGATGAAAAATGGGGGGAGGGTATCCTAGCAAATATTACGGGTTGATTTGAAATACAGGTTTGTTAGACAATTTGTAGCAGAAATATTTATATTGGCCTTGATATGTGAGAGCATTTTTGGGCCCACAGGTAACCTTATACATTGCTAGCTTGGCTTTATCATCTATTCACACTTTTAGCTGACATACCTTAGCTCATGATTCAAGTGTAATAATATCAGTAGGCTAAGTGATTTTTATCTACCTGGCATTTAGAAAATATTTTATATATATTTTATATGTATGAATGTATGCCTGCATGTATATAAGTGCACTCATGCTGTGCAGTGCCCAAGGAGGTCAGAAGAGGGCATTGGGTCCCCTAGAACTGAAGCTACAGATCCTTGTTAGCTGCCATCTGGGTTCTGGGAACTGAATCTAGGTCCTCTGCAAGAGCAGCCAGGGGTCTTAACTGCTGAGCCATTTATCCAGCACCTATACCTGCATTTTATTGACCCTCTCATGTGAATGATCTCTAACATGCATTAAGGTACAGTATGATGAATATTGCCTTTTTTTATTAGTGCCCACAATATAACCAATATGCATTTTCTCTAGAAGGCTCTGTCTTCCATTTTCTAATCTGTGTTTTCCAACATGCTATTCCCATCAACAAAGACATTGGCTATTGCTAAGGGCTCTGATATACCTGGGCTTCCTAAAATCTTTTTAATTTTTTTTAGGCTTTATGTACTTATTCAAAAGTGGTTCAAATATAGAATGCTCTTTTGACATGAAATTTCTACCATGCTAAAATCTTATTCTCAGTAATTCTGTGTATTTCAACCTCTATAATCTGGAAGAGACTCTCTTGTCTGAAGTTTGTCATATGTTCATATATTTTGCATGAGGCAATGCCTGATGTGGTCAGTAATGAAGTTTGCAGTGAAGTAATAACTATGATGATAACCCTCTTGTAGTCTAAAATAACATGGTTTTCTTTTCTGTTCAGGTGGATATGAAGTTAACAGGGCTTAACTGTCCATTTGAAAGAAAAATCATCATTCCTGCTTTGATCAATGGATATATCTACCTAGGAACTTGAGTATGACGTCACAAGACAAACTGCATTATTAGCCTGCCATTTATTTTGATTTGTTCCCAAATATCAACTAAAGGCTTTTTGCTCCAAAAGCAGAGCACTGGATTGCAAATTGTTTCAAGTGTTGACACAAATTTGTATTTTCTAGGATTTTTCAAAGCACAAATCAGAACTCCATGACCTATAGGGTGACCAAAAATAAACATCTTTGTGTGTCTAGTGGAAAAATTGTCATTTATGAGTTGGAGAAGCTCCTCCGTTAGTTTTCCAGAGCTCTTTAGTAACATTTATGTGAAATCCAGTTCCAGTGCCCAAGTCTTAGCTGTCATCTTTAGTACTGTAATGATGGGGGCTGGTGTCTGGGACAAGGCTTTTTCTGAGACAGCTTGGTTAAATCCTGACTTTTATATGAAATTCTGTCCTGTGAAATTTAAGACAGAGAGCCAGTAAATTGCAGGACACTTCCCACTCTCTGCTTCTGGTGGTATGGTAGACAGAGAATTTCATCTTATATTTCAGCTCAACACTGTCCTGTTCAATGTTCTACAGTTCTCCAAAACACTTGTTGGAAATCTGTTTCAGTAACATACTTCCCCTCTTCTTTTGCTACCTGCTGTTTTGTCTGTACCAAAGGGCAGATGATCTGGTCTCACCTGTTTATTTTCTTTTAAGACAAGGTCTCCACTATATGCCAAGCAGGTCTCTAAATCATGGCAATCTCATGCATCAGTCTCCCAGATACTTTATATATGAAATAGATAATCAAATACATTGCCTGAAATTCTTCTAACTGGAACGTGTTCTCTACACCCATGTCTTTCAAGATTTTTGATTGGCCATGGCTATAGAATGAGTGTACATTGCCTTACATTAAAATAGTTTAAAAATACAGAACCAATGAAATTATTCACTAAGTATGGCCATATCTTTCCTCTATAGACAACCATAAAAATTCTCCCTTTTCACAGGTGGCCACAAATGTCAATTTAGGAAGAAGGCTCAATAATAAAGAGGGTCTCACACTTGACATCTTTACCATTTCCATCAACAATGGACTATTGGTGACTCAAATAGAACACATGATTCAATGTGATAGAACCCAGGTTTTGGTTAGGAATCCTGGCCACAGAGCCTACTGTCACCGTGTAGTTAGGTATTTTCCATCATGTTCCCATAAGCAACAGACAATCTGCAGCAAATGATGTTCTTTTAACCTGGGATGTGATTTTTTTCTGTTTATTGTAATCCATGCCCAGCATTGCAGCTATTACCCAAATCTACCATGCTACAAAGTCTGAAGAAGGGGTGATTGCATTGCTGCTTAGTCATGCTGCATAAGCCCTGGTTCTTTAGGTCTGACTCAAAATTGACAGCTTATATATCACATGGGACCTGAGCTGAAGTATCATATTCTCATGTTGGAACTAGAGAGTACAAGGGAATAAATCAGGAACTGTACTTTTTTCTTAGTAATGTAAGAAATAAGAGTAATTGTCTTTTATTTTGTCCTGTCTCAAGAAATCCTGGACATTTCATGTTCTTCCTATCTTTCAGTTATAGATCTGAAAACTGGATAAGTACCAGAAACTGTGTAAAACTGCCTGCCTGTGCGTGTATGTGCTTACATTTATGCATTGAATATAGTTTTTGCCTTCTTAATTATCACAACTATGAGATAGTGTTCTATTCTTTATCTCCATAGTTTTGTTGGGGCTGAGCTTTCATGGATTTTAGTTTATAGCATTCAGAAGGTTTTGGGGTTCCAGTAAATATGTCATACTAGGCAAACCTTATTCAAATGTTCAGAGTTCTACTCTTTCCTCTTCAGAGCCAGGATCTTAGCACAGAATCCTGGTGAGGGCCTTCCATTTTTTCTAGAACTCTGCAACAATTGGACATAAGTCCTGGGTCTAAAAAACTTTTTCAACCTATTGACTCCACAAATGATCTTCCTTTGGTTGCTTATGAGGCACTGTTTCATGCTTGTCCTTCAGTTAGTAAATTAGCAACATATTTTTCTGTGTTTTTTATAATATCTCAAGGTCGCCATTCAATGACTTCCAGAATCTTATTTTTTATAGTTAATTTCATATGCACCCCTTAAAATCTGAAATGTTGGATCTAAAAATAATATATCTCCTACTGCTATTTCATCCCAATTCACTACTTGCAAAAATCCATAATTTAAAGGGCAATTTTTGCTGTACTTATGTTACTAATGGCAGGTCCAATGCCTTCAGTTGGCTACAAATTCATATATTTGATTCTATTTTCTCAGCTATCTCCTAGCATCAACATTTTGGTTTGCACTCCCCATGAAATAGACTCTGGGGTTGAAATGTTTGTATAGAATGCATAGTAGAGGAAGCTATTGGAGAATTTAGGATGTAGGCATTAATAAATTAAGAGTGGTAGGGCAAAGCTGTGGGAATGAGAAAAGCTTTACTCAAAAGCAGGAATCACTAGATCTGTTACAGTGCTACACAATAATTTCACTTGAGAAGAAGGACAAGTCAAGGTTTTATTCATTCACAACAGCTTGTCATTGGTTCTGGACTGATTCTGGAGATGTGTATAACCTTGATCCAACAAAAGGATTTAGCTTAGAATCATCAGTCACTACCTTAGTGGCTGGAGGCACTAGCCCTTCATTACTGAAGGGGATGCAAGAATCTGATTGCATTTATTTTATTCAGTTTTGACTTTGAAAATCTCTCTCTCTCTCTCTCTCTCTCTCTCTCTCTCTCTCTCTCTCTCCTCTCTTTTTGAGATAGTGACTCACAGGACTAATTAGGAATTCTCTATGTAATATGTAAACCAAACTGGCCTCACACATGTGCTCCTGCCTCTGCTTCTCTGTTGCTGGAGTTATAGGCATGCACTCTAGCACCTGTTCATTTTGGAATGTTCCATGCATTGTTTTTGTAGATGAATGACTTTTTGCTGAATAAATCCAATACTAGAATATTTTGAAAAGCAGTTGGTTATTGTTAATCAAATTTTCAATCAATTTTTTATCACTTGGGGTAGCTTCAGTTGTCAAATTGACACACCTGGGAAGAGGGAACTTCAATGGACGAATTTCCTCCCTCAGATCGTTCTGCAGCCGTGTCTCTATTTGCAGAAGGGCCCGGCCCACTGTGTTTGGTACTGTACTGTCACTGGGCAGGTAAGCCTGAGTTGTACAAGAAAAGTAGCTGAGGAAGCCGGTAAGTGGCTCTCCTCCACCATCTCTGCTTCAGCTTCTGCCTCGGGTTCCTGCCTTGAGTTCCTACCTTGGCTCTACTGAAAGGAAGAGTTGATGTGCAAGTGCAACAAAATAACTCCTTTTCTTCCAAGTTGCTTTTGGTTGTGATATTTATAACAGCACTACAAAGCTAACTAGAACATTACTTTACTGAGATTGTAGAGAATATGAAGAACTTAGGCTTTGCTTTGGGGTTTATTGCTTCCCATACCAATCTGTTTCCTTCTTTATTCATTATTTCAGTTTACAAGTGTTGAGTATTTTAACATGAGCTAGGCATTATGAAATACTTTAAAGCAAAGGAATTCTATTAATTGAACATATATTTAATATTATTTTGTTAAAGAAAACAACTGACTCTTTTCTATGGCCTGTCATGAAAAGGAGTACACAAAATTGATTCTCATGTCCTTTGAGCTTCCACTAGCCATTATAATGATAATCTTTCTTGTTCTTGAATGTCTAACATTTGTTGTGTAGGAGAAAATAATGCTAATTTTTGTAGTAGCCTCTTCCACCTCTGTGTTCATTTTTTTACTGCATTTGGTGTTGAATGCAGACTGCAGATCAGAACAACAACTTCTAAATTGGACAATGACTTATTTATATTAAGATATTTCCATTGTATCCTGCAGCTGCAGCTGCAGCATGAACTGACAGAAGTAGAAAAGCATTTGTTTCCCAAGAAAACAATTATTTCTATTATCTTTTTCTCTACCTTGTTGTAGCTAAACTTTTGAAGATATTTATAAACAAAGAAATTGTGGGTGTTTGTTCACCTGTATCTGTTGCAGAAAACAGGAGATTGACATATCATCTTCTATGTAGTCATAAATAAAATTATATGATAGCGTTCATCAAACACGTTAATGTTTCTTGTGGTTTAGCACCCAGTATAACTAGATTGAAAATATTTACACTACTCATCTACTCAAATGCAAAATTTATTTAAGAGGCCTTTCTTTCCTTTTTTTGTATAGAAGAATCCCTTATTATTCCAAGGAATAGGCAACTTGGTAACCTTTTCTAGAAAAGTTTAGTTGGAGTAAGTTCAGTTAAAAATAAGGAAAGCTATGACTATGTTTTGATAGTTTTGAAGTTTCTTTATGCTTCTAAATCATGTTAAAAAGTACAAATTTGATGCACTGAAATACTTACTTGAATTAAAGATATATGTTACAAGTTATGCCAGCCTGGCAGAAAGCAAAATGGATGTCCTTTGAACAAAGTGTTCAATGTTTGTGTGGGCAGAACCTCCTGTGGACCATGTTTTAGGGGTAGGAAGTATGAGTCTATAGTATTACTATTTGTGACACAGTGACACAAGACATTATCAGTCTATGAATTATTAAATGATTACATTTTAAACTGTTTTCTTTATATCAGACTCTTCCACGCTCTTCTGACCTCTCATTGTTCACCTTATGCCAGATTTGCTCTTATATTCAAGATATAATTTGGGAAATTTCCTAGTAAATTGCTAATTAATCTAAATTAGATTTCTATGGAGTTTCTGGGAATCTGTATAGTATTTCAAGATTAAACAAATGAAAATTATAAAGTTAATATAAATAAGGCTATAGTAAAGAAGGTGAGAGACTTGCTTTATTTAAATATAATGAGAATATTATATAAATATTAATATATAATATTTATACTAATATGATACAAATATTAATACATTAATAGTAATATCATGTTATATATTTATATATTTCATATAAATGTTATTTAGATATATAATATAAATATATTTATATAAGATATTACTTAAATATAGAAATATATAAATAAATATAAATATAATTAAATATAATGTTAAGAAATAGAAGAGTTAAACCCATTTTCCTTGTTGTTTATGGTTTATCTAAACATTTTTCTTTTTTATTAAATCTTGTTTTATTTACTTTTGTAAAATTAGCATAAAATTCCCCATCAAAGCATTTAAAGTGTTTTTCCTTTTCTGACTATCTTTGTAAGTTATTAATCAGAATTAGTTAGTTACATTTTAGCTTAAATGTACATCAGAAAAACTCGTCAATCTAATTAAAATGAAGCCTTGCCTCCTCTCTGTCTGGTTCAAGAGCCTGAAACTGCATTCTCAATGGGTTCTGAATGTCACTGACGTCACTGGTCTTGGAACAAGGACTAATATTTTGAATAAACTTTGGTAACAGCAGTCTAGTTGCCAAGGCCCCTCCTTCTAACAGAATACAGAAATGTAAAGAGCTCGTTTGTAGGAAATTGGCCCATTGTTAAAATTTCTCACTCCAGTATACTGAAGAAAAGTGACAGACAAATTATCTCAGATTATTGGATATAATAAATGTTTGAATAATTGCATCAACTGGAGGAAAACATAAAGAAAATAATCCCAATAGAAAACAAATAATGGGCCTAACAAAAGTTCTCATTCCCTCATGTGAACTGAGCTCTTAAACTGATATCATTCCTTGGAGACAGCAAGTGGGGAGGGCAGGGCACTTCACTGGTATTATTTTAATGTTATTTCAAAGATGCTTCCTGACAAGGAGAGTGAATGATAGAAACAATATTAAACAGGCAGTGTTATAGTAGAGATTTCTGATCTGGATTTAAGAATGGTAGTCAAGGCTTGAAGAAAATATAAGTGAAGTTCTTGCTCAGAAACTTCTATGAATATGCTTTCCTTGGGTGACTCAGTGCATGTCCATAGCTATCATTTTAATTTGATATATGAGAGTGTTGTGATTGACAGTCTCAAAAAACAGTTACAAGCTTAATAGCTTGTGATATCCTGATTCTGGTATATAGATATCCATAGAGCCATTAATCAGGCTCCTCACTGAACTCATGATTTGTTTTCCTTAGCTGTAGCAATAGATGGTCACCTACACACCCAATGTGTCTGTAGTAGCAACTTGGTGCTACTATTTGAAGATCATACTTTATTCAGTTGTCACAGCTTTGCTCCTTACCAGCTAGGTATAATCGCAAAACATGGATCCCTTCTCAAGGATTCTTAGAATTAAGAAAGTCAATAACCTAAACATTTTAGGTTTGAAACAACTACAACTAATACTCAGTAAAAATCTTATATGATGTGGAAGTAGAGACATTGTTGAGAAAAAAACCATAACTCATCACGTGATAAAACTAAAGTCTTACAAAATAATAAAATAATGATTTACACACACATATACACACACAGAATCATAGCAAGTACTTCATAGTTAATGCTCATGTATATGAAATGCAATGAAATCATAACAGAACATTCTATGACTTTGTTGGCTGGCTTTATATCTCTGTGACAAAATACCTGAAATAACTACTTACTGGTTCACCATTACAGGTGTATCTGTAATCATCTGTCTCTGTGGTTTGGGAGGCTGTGGTGTATCAGAATATTATGACAGGGACCTTGTGGCCAACAAAGCTGTTCCCATCATGGTAGCCAGGAAGTTAAGAGACAAGGGGCTTGGCCTAATTTATTTCTACTATGCTCCACTTATTAAAATTTCCACTTCTCAAGAGTTCCACCAGCTGAAACCCAAGCCTCAAAACATGAGATCTGTGGGTGAACCTCAAGATGTAAACTATCACTATCTGAAATATTATTATAAGAATTAGTTTCCTTTGATGATGAACTATAAAGTGCAAGAAGAAATAAACCTTTGCCTCCGTAAAAAAAAAAAAAAAAAAAAGAATTAAGGCAATATTTACAAACTAAAGGGGATGATTTCTTACTAAGAGGTATAGATATGCACTGGAGATGCCTGAACCATTGCAGGATATAAACAAATAAGGAAAGATATGTACTGATAGATGGGTGGCAACTGGGGACTAAATCAGAAGGCTTGACACAGTCACCAATATCATGATAAAATCTACTCACAAGTAGGAAATAAAATAAATTTTAATCTAGTTTCAATTTTGAAAATTATTTAGAGAGAGTAATATGAAATATGTGGTGATCCAACTGTAGCAACAGGTATGATAATGAATTACACATACATGATGATATGTAATATTCAAATTATACTTAAGTATAGTTGTTTTAAAACAATAAGTTCCAAATTCTACCCAGGCTAGATGAAATCATATTTCATAAAGCCAAACATGAAAGTTATTGCTATGTTCATAATAAATCTTATTTGTAAATTACAAATATTTTATTTCAACAAGGATGTGGATTATTTAAAAATTTAAAATACTTTAAAATAGAAAGTATGTGGTTCTTTTTTTGACTCCATAAAGCAATAGTCCAGTGTGACCTGGACATGACTGCCCACCGATTTGTTGGACATGCTAAATGTGATAATAACCAGTATTGTTTGGGGTATCTACTATTTATTTTGTTATAAATTTTCTAACTTTTTAGTAAAACTTGAAAAAATGAAAAAGAAGCCTATATCACAAAGAAAAGGATGGTATTGAATAGAAAATTTTCAAATGAAATTATTTTCCTGTAGCATAAGCTTTTTATTCCTATGATTTACTGTAAACAAATCTCAAACAAGGCTGAATAGACTGCAAGTGTGCCTGTGACATGAGGGAGCAACTCTATCTGTCAGTACACAAGTAGAAACTTCATGACAGTAAAATAATAGATATTAAGCATGTGGCTTTCTTCAGGGAAAAATAAGATAGCATTAAAGCTCATTCATTAAATCCACTCCCATCCAAACTGTTTCCAATACTGATTTTTTTTTAATTTTATTTATTTTTGTATTTGTATGAATGTACTGTCTGCATGTAGGTCTGTGCACCCGTGTCGTGCAACACGCGGAGGTCAGAAGAGGGTCTCTCTCGGATTCCCCTGGAACTGGAGTTCTCCTGGAACTGGAGTTACAGATGGTTCTTAGCCGCCATGTGGGTGCTGGGGATCAAACCCGGCTCCTCTGCAAGAGCAGTCGGTGCTCTTAACAGCTAAGTTATCTCTCCAGCTCCCAATAATGATTTTAATATAAGCTAACTAGAACTCAATTTGTTGCTGAACTCTGAGGAGTATTGATTTATCTATATCATCCCCTTACTTAGAAATATCTGTAAAGCTCTTTCTTTGGCAAAAGCATACCCTTGGCTGAGCACTGCAGGATACATATGTGAGATGTTAATTTACAAAATTTTCACACAAAATGCTCTATACAGTCCTTTCTCAAGCTGATGAACAAAATTGTGAGATTTCGCTTTAAAATTTTGAGATTAGAGATATATGAAAACTATCTATATTTAATTTATCAGCTTCAGGCTTGGGTGGAAAGATCGAGGGACTAAACGAATGAACAGTGATGGGATAGTGTGAGGAAGGACACAATAAGGTCCCCTCTGCATTGCGTTCTTTAGCCCGTATCCATTGAAAGGGACATCAGGCCATAATAGTGACTCTCATAAGTGTAGTTATTTGATTGAAAGATGATTTTTCATGTCAGAGTAGCCCAGGCTTCTCTTAGCAAAAGAGAATCCTTCTGAAACCATCCCATCTTCCTTGAAATGGAATGTGGAATATGGTAGGATAACACCTGATGATTTAGAGATCTCCATAAGACAAAGTGCTCAGGGATAGCACAGAAAGAAGAAAAAAGAGTATTTTAGAATGTTCCTAAACCTTAAATATGAGGAAGATAACAATATATCGAATAGATTTCTATAAGCAACCAGATTTGGTTCTCTACATCAGACAGAATGGGGCCTCAGAAAAGGAAAAAAAAAAAAAAAAGACAGCCAAATTCCAGCAAGTTCAATTGTGTGGTCCAAGGAGGGTTTATGCCCTATCAGGACATAATGTAAAGAGAGGCACAACAAAATGTACCAGCTAGTTATTGTGTCAATGATCCAGTTCACTGACATTCATAGGCATTAGTTAAAAAATCAGACCAAACAGAAATGTGCTCAATTGTAAGGACATTTCCAGGCTAAAGATAAATTATACTGGCCTTGTCCAACTGGACCTTCTCTGCTGTGCGAATGCCAGAAGAGGGATATGCTGCATCTGTTTTGATGGCACACTTCCTTCTACTTTCTCACAGAAGTCGTTTGGGCATTTGGTCTACAGAATGTTGAAGTTGGAGACACCAAGGCAAAGAGCTTCAAGAGAAAGCCGCTCAACCATGTAATATCCCTAGAAATTTTTAAAAAACCACCCTAGCTTTATATTGAAACATCAAATCTTATGTAAAGGAATGAAATCATAAGCATGTGGTTGATCCCTTCTCCATATGCTTAAGGTTATCAAAGAAAGGCTTTTAAAATTGTTAAAGATAGTTCCTAATGTCTCTATAGTTAGGAAATATTGATAATTTGCAAGCCACACATTGAAACATTTTTAATCTGTCAAAATGCAATTTCATACATCAAGAAAAGAAAAAGTGCTGCTGAGAATGTTTTAGTGTATGCTACTGTGCTGGTAAATTTTTATTGACTTGACACTGATTTAGATATATCTGGGAAGAGGGAATCTCAAATGAGGATTTTTCTCCATCAGATTGACCTGTAGAAATGATTGCTAGGTATTTTCTTGATTTCTGATTGATATTGGAGGACCTAGTGAGCTGTTTAACATCATCTCTAGCCCAATATGTGTAAGGTCATCTCTAGCCCACTATGTGTAACATCATCTCCAGCCCACTATGTGTAACGTCATGTCTAGCCCACTATGTGTAATGTCATTTCTAGTCCACTATGTGTAACAGCATCTCTAGCCCACTATGCGTAATGTCATCGCTAGCCCACCATGCATAATGTCATCTCTAGCCCACTACGTGTAATGTCATCTCTAGTCCACCGTGTGTAATGTCATGTCTAGCTCACTATGTGTAATGTCATCTCTAGACTACTATATGTAAAGCCATCTCTAGCCATTACAGTGTGATGCCATTACACTGCCTGAAATACATTATGTCCTGGGCTGTATAAGAAAGGTAGCTGAGCAAGGCAAGGAGAACCAAGCCAGTGAACAGCCTTTTCTTGGACAGCTGCTTGAGTTCCTGTCTCTGGGGTCCTGCTTGATTTCCTGCCCTGCTTTCCTTAATGATGAACTATCATTTTTACAGTGAAATATTCACTTTCTTCCCCAAATGACTTTGGTCAATGTTTTATGAAAGCCACAAATAACAAAGTAGAAAAATTACTGAACAATAATTATGTGAACTTTTATGAACACTTCTTAATTAAGCTTGTTTGTAAACAACATCCTACAAATACTAGAATGAATTTGATTGTTCTGACTTTTTTATACTCCTACACCAATAATTGAAATTTTTAAATATGAGGAGGCAGAGAATTCTTGTCATCTGTATTTTCCTCTTTGTCTTATAGTCTTTAGTTTCTCAAGTTAATAGTTTCTCAATATATCAGTGTTTATAGCAATTAATAATTATGAAACTTTCTGTAGCCTTTCAAAAGCACTAGTTCATTTCAACTCGGTCTTATTTTAGGAATCAGGCTCCTCTCATTGCTACTTGTCAAGCACTACATTTTCATTGTTGGAGATTTGCTGGCTTTCCACGTTGTTCCCAAAGACATGCTTCAAGATCCATCTCTGCCCCACACTCTAATTTTGTCCTAGAAAACCTCCTTATCAGGTGGAGAAGAAACAAACACAGGATACTACTGATCTTATCAACATAAGAAAATCCATTTCCATTCCTACTTCTCACCTACCTGAAATAAATTTTGTAAATTTACTCAAAAGCAGAAGCCTTGTTTTAAAGTTTTAGATGTGTCTCTGCCATAGAATTTTGAAATGGAATAGGCCTTGTTTGAATCTGGTTAGTGTACTAAAATAAAGGATGAAGACTTAAAAACTAGGAAAAAAAAAGATCTTATAACTTCATGCTCTATGCTCTTCCCCATTACTCTTTGAGTCTACACTGGGTGGTCCATATTTTACCGATAAGCTCTACTAACAGACTGTTCAGATATGCTCAAGCTGAAATTTGCAAGTTATTTCTGTTGCCCTCTTTTTCTCCACAGTTCAAATGATTTCAAGTAAGCTCTGTGTCTTATATATTCTAATTCCTAAATATTTCCTAAGCCTCAATCCTATTTTCTACATCTGATGCCTAGCAGTATTTACTTGAAATTTTGTAATAGCATTTTGACTAATTACAAGCATTGTCACAGTGACATTTCCAATAAGCAAATCTTATAGTATCATTGCTCTCAGTATGATTGATTATAAAATTTTTAAACATACTTCAGAATGAGCAATCATGAAGAACAGAAGTGTATTCCTCATAGATTGGGAAGATGGGAAGTAAAGGTCAAGGTATTACCAGATTTATTTTCAGATGAAGTCTGTTCTTCAGAAATGGCACATATTGTTGTAATCTCCTGAGGAGGAAGGTAAAAGAGGGAGGATATTGAATCTTTACAAGGAATGTGGACAGAAAAGATAGAATTCAGTGCTTTAAGTCCTTTTGATAATGACTCTCACCCATTCATCAAATGTGGCCTTCATGACAATCACTTCCCAAAGATTCTTCCTTTTAATATCACCACATTAGGGACTATGTTTCAACATGTAATTTAGAAGTCATGAAGACTCTAATTATAGCATCTCTTCTCTAACCAAGTTTAATTTTCCATTGCTTGCTTGTATTTAGATTATCTGGTTTGCCTTTACCTCATGATGTATCACAGATTCTTGGGTTTGCATGGTAACATGTTTTATTGTATAACATCCATCCACAACTCAGATACTTACACTTGGCAAATTTGTATGCATGATTTGGATTTTAACTCAACTTGGGTTTTCTGGGAATCTCTGAGGCCCTTGGTAATGTTAGCAAAATACTTTTAATATGCTAACATTTCTATTTCCATCAATCCTTTTTTAAGTATACTATGAATACTTTTTGCTTTTTTTTTTCTTAGTTCCTAGCAATATCTCCAGGTTATATATGAAAAAAGTGACAACTAGATGAATGGGATGATGTGTTCATGGCCACATAGATTGGTAGTAGAACAAAAATAGGAATCCAGATTATCTTGCACTAGAAAAAAGTCAAGGGTTTCTCTCACTAGTGATGCCAAAGTACTGTCATGTACTAGAAAATATTGCTTTCCAGTGCCATTTGATCTGCTCTGTAGATGACAGGTAGGCTAACAACTGATATTCATAGACAAACACCTTGGAGTGTCTGTGCTGAACCATGACTGTTGTACACAATTATAACATATTAATCATGCCACAAATTTGTTCTCCATTTTAGAGCCTGTCTACCCTTCCCCTTATTCAGTTACTACTGAGCTTCCTTCCCATGAATCTTACTTAAATGATTCTGCCAACCAAGTGTGAAAAGGACTTAGTAAACATTAGTGTTAACTAGAATTTTCATAACAGGAACGTATATCTAAGAAATTAATTAAAACTAATTGGTGATTATAAAAATAAGTAATGTATTTCTGAATGGCATCTTTACACACATATGTCATTGTACTTGGCTGTCTTCTCACTGCTCTCCTTTCTACCCTTTCCACACCTCTAGCTGATTCCCTTTCTGTATTTGAAAAGCAAACCAAAGTCATGAATCTGGGAACCAAACAAGTAGACGGGGCATAATAGAGGCTGATAGAGGTAGGAGAAGAAAACCCAAAATGCACTATGTATAAAATTGTGTCAAATAACTAAAAAAACAACAATAATAATTCCAAAAACTATAAATTCAGAAGTGTACGTCTCTTGGAATGACAAATTCTGGATCATGGAAAAGCTTACTGGCCGGAATTTGTATCAAATCACAACTATTATTTTTTTCTCTAAATTAATTCACTCTTAGCTAGAATTACTCTTTAATCATTGGAAACATTGCCATTGGGGCATGACAAAAAAAGCTTGAGGTTTTCTAGTAATATTTTGTTCCCATCAAAAAGAGTTCATTAGTATTTGAGTGGTTTCCATTCTCGTTTGCAGTGAATTTACCCCTACTTCAGTTTCAAGAGGAGACAAAAATAGAAAACAATGCTGATCCAGGATGCCTGAAATGAGCTCTAGAATGTGTTTTGCAGTTTTCCCCCTTCCCTATATTTTACTTCATTGGCTTAAAATTATCTATTATGGACTCATCTTCATTAAACTCACAGAACCAGCAGAACTCGTGTACTCTTTGTGTATTTCCTATGACTTTCAAGATAATATGTACTCTAATAGTTTTAAACAAAAATAATGTTATTATGAATTACTGACAGATTGACAAAGTTTACTTCATTTGCCCGTTAACTAGAATTAAAACAGTAATACACTGACAGAAAATAATCTTTTTGCTCTACCCAGAAATTTAGCACTATGACAAGTGAATCAGTAACTAACATGGCTTCTTCCCAAATCATAGTGTGGAAAAGACTCACAAGAAAAGCTAAAATATCCTGGAGTTATAAAATATTTCACATTTTATTAAGGGTTGTGAGGGAACCATTCAATGTCAACAAACAATATTCTCATAGTTAAAACTGCATTGCAGAGTCTGTGATATGTTATGAGTAATGTATTATTAAGACATAAATCAGAAAATGCCAGCCTAAGTTGTTGTTGAGCCACATGCATTTCAGGCTCATTATGTTGTTTGGTTTTTAGGTCACATAAGTTTATGAATATGAAAATGATTTTATATGTTGCCCAATCGAGAGAGAGAGAGAGAGAGAGAGAGAGAGAGAGAGAGAGAGAGAATAAATTATAAAAGTAAGCCCATTCTCCCATGGGCTACTCAAAATTGGTTGAGATTTTTCCAGGCAATCTTTGCTCTAGCCATTAAAATGAAACATTAACCTCTCTCTGGGAGATCAGAGATGGAGCCAAAGTGGCCATAGTTCATGATGCATGCATTGATCTGTGAGAGGAGATGACATGAGAGAATGGCACTTCCCTTCAAGCAGATGAGGAGCTTAGGAAGTGAGACTGCCCCTGAATGGCTAGTGTTGAGAGCATTAGAAGACTCCATTCTAATACCTGTTCACATCAGAACACATTCAAGTACACCCCACAATTTGAATCTTATCATTAGGATGAGATGTTTTTCTTTACCTACGTAAATAAGTTTTAAATAATCATCATTCAAAATTATGCTGAAAAACTGCACCTGAAAATATTTCTACTAATGTGCCTAGGATCTTCTGCATGTTGTTTTATTTGTAATAAAGTACAAGATTTTGAGCATGATGATTTTTTATTCTCTTTATATCTGAAAAATTGCTATATATATGTATATATACATATATATATATATATATTTCACATAAGTGCTTCAATATTTTTTGTTTCACTGAAAATCAGCTTTGATACTTCTAACAAAATATTAAATTAGCTACCTATGTATGACTTGGATCCCAGTAAATCACTTTAGTTCTCTTGAAGAAAATATCCTCTATTCATTGACATAGTGCTTAGTCTAGTACTGCATTTCCTATTTTTCTCTTATTTAGCTTAAATTTAAAGAACTACTAAATTAAACAGTTTGTGAAATACTGTGTACAGTTTTGCTTTTGATGAAGCAAATCATTTGAATTTCTTTAGGTCATTCCTGAAGTTAAAATTCTGGAGAACCAGTTGCAATTACATGAGAATGATAGCATTCATTTTTATTTTATGTTTAGTACTTGTTTTATTGGTCAAAACTAAAATTACTTTTACTTTACAATTCATAAGATATACTTTTACAATTTAACTATAAATTCCATGTGCATAAAACAATCTACACATTAAATACACCCTCTCTTGAATTTTGCCTTTTAGTTGGACTATTATAAAGCTCCACTAATGAAATTTCTATGAAATATTAAAAGATACTTGATAACTGAGACTTTGTTAAACTTTCCATCTCAGCCTTCATATTCTTTCTTGATATTGGTGACAAAAATTGAGAGACTCCAGTCTTAAATTTGTACTAGTTAGACACTGCTAGATTATCCGTTCACTTACTTATAGGCCTAATGTCTTGAAATTGTTTAGTATCCCAAAGTACAAGTCAGTATAAACAAACCAAAATTGAAGCTAATATGAAGAGAAACTCTTTGTCTCTCTCCTTGTAATATAGCATAGCAAACCACTGTTGTCAGGCACTAATCTGTTACCCTCATCTTGCTCAATGATCAACCACTTCAGCCTGAATGAAAAGTTGACCTTTCCAGTAATGGCAGTATCTACTTTAGCTCAGTGAGGTGGTTTTAAGGTGATGAATTTTGTAATATGAAAGATGGTTTTAGTTTCTCTGATTTATCTGCTAATGGTTACATGTGAATATAATGGAGAGGATTGTGAACTTGGAGTGACTTTGCCTTTAACATCTCTTCCTAATGAGATTACACATTCTTTGAAGGTAGAGGCTTACCTTATTAGTATCTAGCATTCCACTCCATATGTGTGAAGATAAAAACTGAAGATGGGATCAAAAGATTATTATAATCTATTCCTTCTGTTAAATTTGACAACAGCTTAAACATCTTTCGTATAATTTAAGGCTTGAAGCAACTTTGGATTTAAATTATTTTATTCATATACTATATAGGAAGAAAAACATTTGGTGTTACTGATATTGAACAGTTTCCTAATGTCACCTTTACTTTTACATCTATCAATTCTTGACTCCACAGATCAGATTGGTAAACAATCTTTGTATACTGTTTCCTTGTGCGTTTTCCCAGCAACCCAGGAACTTTTTCAACAGTACATTTTCCACAGTCTCTTCCATGTTTCTATTCATTTCTACATTGAAATACATAAGTCCATACATTTATTTTACTGCACTTTATTTCCAGTCTCTTGGTGATGGATATTTTAATGGATTGCATTTTATTTTACAAATAAAATTAATACTTCAGTGAATAGCCTTGGGTATACTTTGCTGTGTTAAGAGTTTCAGAAAGCCATCAACCTTGAAAACTTTTGTCAGAAACACTTTTTTCTGATCTTAAGTATGTTAACCTGCCAATTATTATCACATTATACTTGATAGGGGTCATAGACATTGATACTTCAACTGGTAGTTCAAGACAGCTCTCGTATTTCTAGTCTTTGGTGATATTTGTCATATGTGGCATTACTATTGATATGTAATTTTGTCAGTCTAATTTTAAAGAATGCTAAACGTTAGTGGTCAGAAACGTGTTCTGGTGGCATGGATTCATATTTTCATAGGTTGAGCATGTTTTCACATATGTATCAGCTGCTAGAATTTACTCCTCCATGGATTATGAATTTTCCCTTTTTTCTGTTTATTAATACAAATTTAAATTGTATCTTCATGTATTGTTGATAATCATTTTTTCTCACTGCCCACATTTTGAAGTATTTTCTCCCATTCTGGTTTTGCAATTTCAGTATTTAGTTGAAATTATCTTCTATTATTCAACATTAGCTATGTAAAACATTCCTCATTTAAATTTTGATCTGTGTTGGTATTTAACTTAAAATTTCCCTTTTCCCAAGGCCCTAAAGAATTGTAATATTTTGTAGTAAAACTAGGAAATGATGTGTTCAACTTTGGGGTCTTTGTGTAAGTGGGATTCATTTTTTTATTTGAAATCATATAAAGTTATAATTTCTTTTCATAAATACAGATAACTTGTGGACATCCAACTTTGAAAGAGAAAGTTGTGAAATTACTCCACTTCTTTCAATTGTTTCCTGACCCCTTCCCTCTATCCTGTTGAATTCTCCTAATTTTCTTGGGGGGCACAAAACTCTAGCCCATGTTTGAATATAATGGTTTCCACACTCATAATGACCTTTCTAAACTAGATTACTTTCTTATTTATCAATAATCAAAAGCTAAAAGCACAGATAAGGAGATTTCAGACATTGATTTAGGTAGCAAAACAAGTCCCTTATTCTTTGTAAGCATTGGTTTTGTGATTCTTAAGTATGACAACTGAGCTGTTAGTTTTATATTATATGTTCTTATAAATTCAAATATAGGAGTTCATGTGTTTATCTGACAGCTATATAAGAAGAAGGAAAAAACACTGTTCCAGGCAAGAGAAATTTCCCTTCAAGTTGTTGGTATAGATATTCCAAGAGACCCTTAATAGAATGCAGGCTATTGCCACAGCCCTGGATTTCTTCCCAGAACCTGAAGGTAGGATGCTGTTGCTGAAGGCACAGGAGCAATGGAACTGGAATATATCCAGAAGCCTCCTCTCTGAAGACTAACTCTCATGTTGTCAGTGGATACTGCACAAGGTGCTGGAGGCGGGTGGTAGGGGGACTATCAATGGTCCTATCCAGGTATACAGTCCAACAAACAACAACTAGCCCAGCAAACTGTCACTATGATGCAGTAGTGGCAATTTATTTTATGACTAATCAGCAGTGGTCTAATTGGAATTAAGCCCCACTTGATGGGAGGGAACTCCTATGTGGTACTGTAAACATAGCCAAAATGTACATGGCTGGAATGGTCAGAGATCTTAGAAAAACAACTTACTGTGGCACACTTCCAGACCAATGTAATTTGTTACTTTATTCTAGGTGTGCATCCTTGTATTTGCAGACAGAAGTACCTTTCATCCCACATCAAGGAAGTTTGTTTTTCAAATATGGAGACTATTACAGAGATTTGGAAATAGGCTAACAAATAATACTAGTTTGTGAGATAGTTAACCCTAAGTGACACATCGTCAATGCAGCCTCTACACATAGAATGAAAGTATCCTTCACCTTTCATCAGAGAAGTTTCCTAATGCAGTAGTAATTAACATAGAAAGCCAAAATTGGCCAATATGAGTATAACAAGAGGCAGCAGACTGCTTATCCATGAATAGGAAATCTGATTCAAACCTCTACCTCCCAAGGCTCCTGTGAAGGAGGAGAAGTAAAGATTTTAAGAGCCAGGACGGGTGGAAGACCACAAGGAAACAGAGTCTTCTAGACTGTTGGTCAGTTACACATATGAACTCACAGCAATGATGACAGCATGCATAGGTCCTATGCAAGCCTCAATCCAAACAAAAATCCCAGCCTAGAAATAGGAAAGTAGGTAAGAAATTCCAGCCCAAAGTTAGGAATTTTCAGCAATTTATGGCTTCTAGGAGGGGAAAAGACAGTGTTTGACTGGGATGGGACTCCTGAGGGCCCAGTGGATAGACCCACATTAAAAGATGTTTGGGGACACAAATCAGATAATCTCTGTATATAAGCACATTAAATTGGGCAGGAGGCATTGGGGGTGGAGGCATGGATAAGGAATGGAATATAAATACCGTCATACTATATTATATTAAAAATCAAAAAAAATTAATAAGAAATAAAATTTAAAAATTATCTATTGAAATAAGGTGTCTATAGTTGCATACAACGGAAAATTAAAGAGGATTTATTGTACAGTATTTTGTTAATAATTATCAAAAGAACTAAAACTGGAATGTTTTATGCATAATTTCTCAAAATGGTTAAAGGAAGACTTGGAAGCACTAAAGAGCCTAGAAAAAATAAAAATAAATAAATTGATGAGAGATCATCAATGCTGCATTTTTTCAGCCCCACTTATTATTTTTATCAGCTTATCTATGTAAATAGACAAAATAAAATAAAAATTAGCATATCTAGTGTTTGCTTTGTATTACTACTATGAAGTGGATACTTTCAAAAGTTTCTTATGGTATCAGAAAACATGCAAAAGTAATTTGATGTGATGTCAAATACCTCTTTTTCCCACACCCTTCCCATGTTATTCAGACTGTGGCAAATGCCTGAGAAAAACAGATTAAAGGAGAAAAGATTTAATCAGTCATGGTGTCAGATGTTGGTCCATGGTTTGTTGCCTGTGCTCTTTGCAATGAGAATGTGCTGAAACATAACAACTTATTTTACAGCAGACATGAAAGAGAGACAGACACACAAACACAGGGACAGGGGCTGCCTTAGCATTCCACAGCATGCAACAGTGAGCATTTTGCACTTCCTATACCTAAGCTTTACATAATGACATAATATGAATCCACTAAGGGATCGATCTATTTGTTCAGTCAGATTCTCATAATCCATTTACCTCCTTAACATCCAATGAAATGGTCACATGGCAGCAAAAAATAACTCCAGTTCCAAGGCAACCAATGTCCTCTAACCTCTGTGGGCATTGTAGTGTATGACATGTGTGTACTTACATACATGCAGGCAACTCACTCATACACCTAAAATAAAAAAATAAAAAAATAAATAAAATATTTTTTTAATGTCATGATTTTCTCTTCAGTCACTTATTCACTCCCCCAAGCAGTCAAACTAACTAACCTCTTTGAGATCACTGCACAGACACCAACATGCCTCCAGTTCATAACTTTGAGACAGCGCATTTCACCAAGTTGCATTACCATACTTATTCTCTCACATTATAATGTTTTTTTCTAAATTCTAGAAGTTTAATTATGTGTTTTACATTTTATCTAGGCCACTGATGGTACAGTGGGGTTGTAGAAAAGTAACAGAAAAAATGATGGAAAACTTTTTCTCCTCTGTAATGGGAAGGTCCAACCTGAAGGCCCACTGGTGGAGTCAAGATTTTTGCTGGCTGTCAAGGGAGATAGGAAGTCCATTCTCGAGAATTAGTTCGCTCATTATTACAAACTGGAAATGTCGGAATCCTCTCATGATCCCATAATAAGTCTAACACAGAGGCAAAACCTGGGACCTATGGGGAGGAGTTTGTGCAGGACACAGCCACTCAGAGAAGGCTGAAACTACTGCCTTATCCGGCAGTCTTCTTTACTATCAGCCTACCATCAAAGGAAAGAGGAATCATTGCCCACAATTGGGAATGGAGGCCACCAGAGCTACGTTTTCACTGCAGGACACCTCAGCTCCAGTTCATGTATGGGAGCCTCAGCTCCAGATTAATGGGAGGGGACCAAAGCTCCAGTTCACAAGTGAGGACCACATGCTTTAGCATTTTATAAAATATTCTGCAAAGATCTGAGGATTTATGCTATTAAAATGTTAAGTAATTTTCAGCTTATTTTACGGGAAGAATACTAAGAGGAAATGATCCTTTTAAAAAGCCTAGTCTAGTGTATTAGAGAAGAGAGATCAGAAGGGGGTCTGCTTGTTTTTCTCTTCATCACTTTTTCTCCTTGGCATTTAAGTTATATTTCAAGAGGCCATCCTCTCAGGAGGGATGAATTTGCTTTGTGGACTAATAAAGCATCAGAGGAGGAACCTGAGTGTGCAGTTTAGGTACTGAGTGCTTCGGAGGTGGCAGACAATGGCAAAAGGCTGCAGTAGGATAAGGAAACTCGAGGTGAGAGATGAAGCCTTATCCATAGCTGATACGAGAATAAAAACTCGGTCAGAGAGGTGCCTCATGATTCACTACAGCAGCACGTTAGCTCATCTGGCTGCTCTCTCTGGAGAGTGTAATAACGCATGAAATGATGCTATGATTCCTGATTTTTAATCCTAATTCTTTACTCATCCACGGTTCTTTCTCATTGCCTTTGTTTAAAACTTCCAAAAGCAGTGTAGAAGTGGAAACAAGACTATAAAGGAAAACACCTTTGAAGGGCTGTGTGACAACACCTCTGTAGGTTTAACTGGCTCCCCAGCCCACTGCTCCCTCACCAAGAGATTGGCATGTCGTTAGGGACCCCTCATCCTGACAACACCTCTGTAGGTTTAACTGGCTCCCCAGCCCACTGCTCCCTCATCAAGAGATTGGCATGTCGTTAGGGACCCCTCATCCTGTGTTCTGCTTCATAGCAGGCTGTCTATTTGGCTCTTCCCTCTGCTCAGTCAGACATATCAGTAGAGACAATGGCCTAACAGATGCTGATATTCAGCCTGGATCAGCCTATGTTGGTTTTATGTTTATTAGACTGAGCTAGTCACAGCCAGATGGTTGCTGTTTGCCTTGACTGAGCAGTAGAGATGTACACAACTACAATGGCCTCATGTGTATATGTATAACCAGGTGCTGGCTTCCACAAGAGAAATGTCTCCTATATCATTACAAGAAGATTTTGGAGAATATATATACATTTTCTTGCAGTGATAATATTGAAACACTCAGGAAAGAGTTAAGTTTTTAGACAGATATGTTTTGTAAAGACACTCATCAAGTTGGTGGTTCTGGAGAAAGAAACTAAGGTGTAACTTTGTTTGCTTATTATGTTTCTCCTAATAGCAATGAGAAGCCAGTGCAGGTTTCTAAAGACCCATAAGCAAGCTGCTTCACAGGGATAGCTGTAGAAATATTTCCTGGGCAGTCAGGTATCATGCTGTTTAGAGCTTCAATATTCAAAATTTACTTCTTTATTTGTCCCAGAAGTGAAATGTTTTGAACTGACCAGTAAGAGTTCCAAGCTTGCTGTGTCCTGCCCCACTTTGGAGCCAGAAAGTTTTAGGATTAAACATTGGTTAATATCAAAGAGAAGTGGGAAGTCCTTTTTAGAGTTACATTTTAGGGTTTTTGGTCTAGTTAATGCTCTTGTTTATAATATATGAAATAATTTAAACTTTTAAAAGTTTTATTGTGTAATTATTTAACTTCATGTGTGTGTTTGTGTGGATGGTGTGTGTGGTATATGTGGTGTGTGTGTGTGTGTGTGTGTGTGTGTGTATGTGTGTGTGTAAGTCTCTTCTCAAGCACAGGTCAAATGAGGACATAAGGTCGTCTATGTCTCTCTGCTCTCTTCCACTGAGACAGAATGTCTCATTGAACCTAAAGCTTGCCTTTTTTGCTAAGCTGTCTGGTCATCAAGATCATGGCCACCATCTACCCCCCCCATACTCCAATGCTGGGGTTATGATCATACTATGTTTTTATGTAGGGGCTGCAAACTCAAGTTCAGGTCTTAATGCTTACACCAAGCAATTACTCTGGCTCAGTTCTCAGTTTCTAAATAGCCTAGCTAGACCATAAAATATCTGTACTGCTTCTACCTTACAGTACCAATCTTATTTTTCTCCTTTATTCTAGCTTGTGAACTGCTTATTCATTTTTTTCTACCTTATTTATTATGTTATTGTATTTTCTATAACAAGCATATGCAATTATCCTGTTCATAGACATTCTCACGAAATAATACCACAAAGGATATTGGAAACCTTGATCTCATCACTTGCTTATCAAACCTGGACCTCAATTGCTGTTGTAAAACGAAGGCATATGTTAGTGCCAATTTCTTAGTTGTAAGTATTTCTTGTGCAGGGCCCCTCGAACTTTTGTCCAAGCAGTTGGTAGTGATGCATATTTGAAACAACAACAACAACAACAACAACAACAACAGAAAGGACTGCATCAAAGAACTGACTGAAACAGTGAACTTCTGTTCAAAACAGTCAACTTCCACATGGAGAAAATCGAGAAAGACTGAGAAAGAGATGAAAAGCATGTTTGACAGAATACATGAGCTCTGGTGGGGTGGGGGGATAGGGTGGGGGACACAGGTCTAGATCTGATAATCTTGTACAAAATATATATTAAAAATTAAAACCAAGGCATATGAATCAATACTTTCACTCCTGGTTGGAGAAAAAAATCTTTGATAGTGATTATTAGAGCATTAAATTTTCCTTGTTTTATATTTTAATGAATGAATTTGTTAATATTATTGTTTCCATGCTTATAAATTTGATGGATGACCTAAAATATAAAGAATAACAATATATTTGGTGTCAGAATCAAGATTTGAAAGAAGAGCCAGGCATGGTGGTACATGTCCATAATATCAGCACTCTGGAGGCAAAGACAGGTGGGCTAGTGTGAGATTGAGGCCAGCTTGGTCTACATAGAGAGTTATAGGCTTGCTGGGGTGCAAGAAAGACCATCTGGTACAAAAGGACCTTCTTAGATGAGTGGTGAGAGATACACCTGACTGTAATATAAGGATACATGTTCAGCATAAAGTGAAAAAAATCACAGTTATCTAAGGGTGTGATGGATGTTTTTCTCTAGGATCTACGACCTCTTTAGCTGTGTGTTGTCAATGCTGGATGAAACAGAGTTGATCTCCTTTAAGGGAATGACATTAGAAAAGTTGTCCAGGCTTCAATGGATGGATTCACACAGAAGGACTTTTGGGGACTTGACTTGAAAGGACTTAACATATATAATAGAATCCATGTAATTCAATGGGGGGGGGCGGTGAGAGAGTTTCAGATAGGGAAAGGGGTCTAAATATGATCTAAATGCATGGAATGAACAAAAATTCGATTCTATTACAAAACCCAGAAAATATTTTAGACAAGAACAATGATATAGGTTAGAAACATTTAATCAAATAAAATTCATAACTTGATAAATACAAACATGAAGATCTTTAAATTTGGAAAGACCAACTACTTAATTTCATTATTAGAGTCATACCACTTCAAATTCCTTTGCTGGGTAGAAGTTTCTAAGAGTAATTTTTCCAATGCTGCCTAAATGGGCTTAATATGTTGTTCTACTGCTAACACTGCAAGGACTTTCCGTAATACTGCAAACCACACCCAGTGTTATTCCCCGCTCTTCTACATTGTTACTGAATGGAGTCAATACCACTTTGGCATAATTCTTCAAATAGTGTTAAAGAAGAGGATGGGAAATGTCCAAGGCCCGTTCCTACATGATGAGAATACTGAAATCAAGTTGCCCATATTTTACCAATTCTAGTCCATGAACACACAGAGATTTATTATTAAACCTTTTAGATTAATATACAGTGCCATCGGTCAGGTGAAGGGTATATCCCAGGGTCCATCCCCTCAAAGAAACATCAGTTTGAACAAAAAATAAATAGAAAAATATTTTCACAAATGCTCAGTAATCTAGGTGAGAGGGTCTAGTGTCAGAATAGAGTACATAATCAAGGAGACACATAGAAAAGTACATGCTAGACAATTTTAATTTGCCCATGTCACCTCTCCTTTCAATACTACATGAATAGATACACTGACCATATGGGCGAGAGATTGGAATGAAAACCAACTTCACTGCAGACTCAGTCCCCAAGCCAGTCCCAGTTTACCTTAATGTCTACAGTGAGAGGTCCTGTATCCCAAGACTCTAAACCAGCTTCCAGGAACTAATCCTCAAGAATAATCAATATCAGGCCTGACACAGCTGACCCATGTGCTAGCTTTGTGTGGATGTCACAAAATATCTGAGATGATAAATTTATTAGGAGGAAATATTTACTTTTTGTTCATGGATTCAGATGTTTCAGTTAATGGTCACTTTGCCTCATCACTTTGTGTGAGTGGTGTCATGGTACATCATAACAGGACCATGGTGCACTGGTGCCTACTTCATGGTCAAGAGGAAGAACAAAGAGGGATGGAACAGAGTCCATGTTCTCAATATTGCCTACAAGTATGCACCCTTAAGGACTTCATCACATTATACTAGCTTCTAGTTCCTAAAGGTTACACCACTACTCATTACAGCCCAAGCTGCCAACAAAGCTTTTACCATATGGGTCCTTGTTACATGCTTCCAAACCAAGAATCTACATTCCATACATATTTAAGGAGGTCTTGCATTAGGTTACCTTCAAAATATTGATCATTCATTACTCCTAGAACAGTAAAATAGGGAAATTTCCCTATCAACAAAGCAAAATAAATCGCCACACCCAAAGAAAAGAACATGCATGAATTGCCAAATAAAAAAAGAAGTAAAAACACTATCTTAAGGATGAGGATATAGCTTAGCTATAGTGTACTTGGTTTAAATGTACAGGTTCTGGTTTGAGCTACAGCACTCTACACACACACACACACACACACACACACACACACACACACGCACACACACACACACACAAACATCATAAAACAACTCCAGTGACTACAAGAAATCATAGAGAACATTTAAAACCAGAAAAACAATTATGAACAAAATCATAATTTCAACAATGAGTGGAAACCATAAACAGGGACATATAGAAAATCTAAAGCTGAATATTATAGTGATCGAACTTAAATTTTCACAGAGAGATTCAATATCACACAAGAAATAATCAGTGAGTTCAAAGACAGGTCATTTGAAATTCCATCAGAACAACAGGAAGAAAATCTGGGAAACAATGTCTAGAAAACACTTAATAGACCAACACTAAACAAATCAAGAAGGAAGAAAAAGTTAAAATGATTTCTTAGTTTTGTAAAACTTGATTGTGAACCTAGCATACATTCTCTGAGATTTTATCCTGTGCACTCTAAGATAATGTGTGCTGTGATGCTCTTAGGTTTATTAAGTGTTTGGTAGTGTTCAAATTTTCTGTTTCCTTATACAATTCCTAAGCTCTTTCTGTTGTTTAAAGTAAGATACATGAACCCTTTTTGATGATTATTCACTGCATATTTCTCTCACATTTCTGTTAATATTTGGTGTCCATGATAAAGTACTCCTGCTATGGATGGAGGTATAAACTTACCTGCCATAGTCTCCAATGAACTGACTCTTGTACACAATGATCTCTTTCATCCCAAGTGACAATTTTAGCTTCGAATCCCCCTTTATGTCAGCAGCACATTCCCTTGTCATCCTTTTGGTTACTGCATCATTTATATTCCTTCACATTCAGCCTGCATCTGTTCACAAAATTAAAGTGGATATTTTACATGCAGCACTCAGATGCAACTTGCTTACTTTTTATCTAGAAATCCTCCCTACATGATTTGATTGGAAATTTTAATTCAATTAATTTTTCCAGGCAATTCTTGATAAGGAGTCACTATTACCTTTTATGTTTTTTCCTTACTATTTTCATTTTTCCCTTTCTTTTCATCTTACTGTCTTCCTTTATAATGTGGTATGTTTGAGGACAGTATTATTTTATTCATCTCTCCACCATTTTACATTTAATATTTAGGAAATGTCATACATTAATACTGTATTTACATTACTCCCACATGTCCATTTCATCTCTCCGGCTTCTTTTATGTCCACCTACTCTCTATAAAATCCATGGCTTCTTCTTTAATTATTACTGATACAAACACACACATATATGTACATACCTTCTGAGTATATTTAGTGTTGCTCAAATGTATATGTGTTTAGGGCTGACTACTTCAGTTTGGCTAACTTACCAGGGAGCTCATCCCTAAAGAAAACCAATTTTCCCTTTCTCTCTCCAGTCTGTAGGTCTTCATCTTCATGTGAGACATTCATCAAAGAAGTTTCTTGTTACAGTGGGTGGAAAATGTTGTGGGTATTCCCCACTTGTCAAAATGCACAAAATAAGGGACTTGGGGTGCCCAGCCCTAATTTTTACATGTACAATGATATCCTATACACCCAAGACTCGGGAAAAAAACAATCCTGAAAGATGGGGCAGAAGGATTGTAAGAGCCACAGGTTCAGGAGTCCTGCTGCTAGAGAGCATCTTGTAGAAATGACAAGGAACTGCACCCATGAAACCTCAAGACAGATGCTTAGAGGAGAGTTGTATAATGATAATCACAATTAAAATTCTAATGTGGATAGGACAAATTTCATAACATCTTTTTATCTTTTGAATATCTCCTACTGCTTTTCCCTCTGTGGTTACCATGAAGGCTACATAAAATATTTTATGCTTCTAACAGTCTATTTTAAAGGAATCAGATTAATTTGATCACATGAAATGACTGTGTTCTAAAGTTCTTCCCCCTCTTTTTATCTATACCACTGATACTGCATATAAATGTTCTATGGAGGGCCCTGTTTCTTGGCCAGCATGGGGTGAGCCACTCTACATTATCATATCCTGTCAGAGGTCCTGTGGAACTTTACTTCAAACCTATAATAATAGACCCAGACAACCATGGATTGAAATCTTCCTTTAAGATGTTGTTTTCAAAAATTTTGTTGAAGTAATGAAAAACTAACTCAGTTCTTATGTCAATTCATATCTTTTTTTATATTTTTATAAAAAGATAAACACATTGACTTTTGTTTTACCTGAGACTAGTTTTTTGACAGAGTGGAATATAGGCAGAATAAGAAGATACTATTTTTACTCTAGAAAACTAATTTTATAGATCTTGGACATTTGAAGGAATTTTGACATTAGCAACACTCTTGAATCTCATGTAAAGAAATGCTGTCTGTAAATAAAATCCTTCCTTGAGTGAGAAAACTTGGGATGGTAACTTGGGCGGGTGAAATGTGGTCATAGACTCCCAGGACTTTAGAGTGAGACAACATGCAATATGCACTCCAGGCCTGGGAAACAGAACCATCTGAGAACATTTGAAAGCAGTATTTAACCTATGTCTCAAGCCTAATAAATGGTCTTCAATCATCTTCTAAAAGTCAAGTGAAAGTAAAAAAACAAAACAAAACAAACAACAACAAAAAAAACAATTATCCTTACCATATGATTCTTATATAAGAAGTTGGTAATTAAACCATATCTCCTTTCACATGACAATGTAAAAAGCCAAGATAATTACACTTACTAAAAAGTCTGTCAGATGTGGACCAGAAGGGGACATCCATAGGAGATAGTTTTCTAGTTTGGCTTTTCCTTTCAGTAATTTGAATAGGTCATTCTATCCTCTATTACATAAAATTTTTTTCACTTCAAAATATATCTACAGTTTTATTTTATATCCTACAGTAGGACGTCCCCTACATGTGACAACATGCTTTGCTTGCTTACTGTGGCTTCAATTTCTCTCTTTGGGTCTGAGATATTATGGGATTTCAACCCACAAAGATTTGTAGATTTACACATTAAAAGATTAAGCTGGTCACGGTGGTGCATGCCTTTAATCCTACCACTTGGGAGGTAGAGGCAGGCAGATTTTTGTGAGTTCAAGGCCAACCTGGTCTACAGAGCAAATTCCAGGACAGCTGGGGCTACAGGGAGACCCTGTCTCAAAAAGACCAAAAAAAAAAAAAAAAAAAAAAAAAAGAATGAAAGATGAATATCTTATGGCTATTTCAAAATAGCCATAAGAGCAAAAGAGATGTCAAAATTGTTGATAAAACTGTTAACAACAAGTATAAAATAAATGTAATAAATGTAGCACCAAACAATGAATGTCATATATGCAACATCATAGCTGATACCATAGTTATCAGTGAAAAACTCCAAGCTTTTGTTTGCTCCAAGATCAAGAGGACATCCAGAAAGTACAGTCTCACTATTTCTATTCTTAGTGCTGTGTGTCCTACGCAAAAGTTTTATGTAAGGAAAAGAAATGAAAGTCATCCAGATAAACTAGTCAGTTTGCTTGCAGATGATTAATAGTTACATAGAAATCTTAAATACTCTGTTAAAGACTTCTTGATCTAATGAACAAATTAAGTAAAATGGTAGTAGATAAAATAAAAAAAAATCACACAACAAAATCTTTGTGGCATACAAGGTAGTTTTTATTTTATACTTTAAAATAAATTAAAAAAGTAACAGGAGTTAAAATACCACTTGCAATAGCATTGCTGATAAAGTAAAATAATTAAAAATAAGTTTAATTAAGAAAGTAAATATATATATATATATATATATATATATTATATATATATAATGCAAATTTCGAAGGACTGATTCAAGAACTTGAAGAGATAAATAAAAGAAATAAATTCAAGGTTCTAAGTCATTAATTAAGATAATTGCCCCTTGGGCTGGAGAGATGGCCTAGCGGATAAGAGCGCCGACCGCTCTTGCAGAGGACCCGGGTTCGATCCCCAGCACCCACATGGCGGCTGAAAACCGTCTGAAACTCCAACTCCAGGAGAACTCCAGCTCCAGGGGAATCCGACGCCCACTTCTGACCTCCGCGGCATTGCACGACACGGGTGCACAGACTTGCATGCAGACAATACATTCGTACACATACAGAAATAAATAAAATTAATAAAAAAAAAATTAAAAAAAATAAAAGATAATTGCCCTTATTAAAATGGTCATATTATCAAAGCTGATCTATAGATTCCATGCTATGGAATCCTATGAAAGCTCTAATAACAGGTTTCACAAGATAGTACAAAAATATGAGAAAGTATCCTACAATCCTAGGACAGTACAAAATATCCAAAAGAGCCAAAGTATTCTTCACAAAAATAATAAACTGGAGTCATGGCAAAATCTAATTTCAAGCATTTAACAAAGACATGATAGTCGTGTATTGAATTATGCTGGCATAAAAATCAGACACATAAAACTAAAAGAATAGAGATACCAGAGAGAGATATACATATTTATGGTCAATTGATTTACCAACAAAGTTGGCAAAAGAACACAATTGGGGAAAATTATTAATCAATATTTTTGAAAGCACTAGCTACTCATCTACAGAAATATAATGTATTACTATTACTATAAACAAAATTCCACCCAATATGTGCTGATGATATGAATTTAAGGCCATCATGCTGTATGACACACCCAGAAATGAGCTTCTTGTTATTTTCTGCCAAACCTTTTGTTGACTCTGACCATGAGTGCTATATAAATTTAGTTACAAAGACTCTGAGCAAAATTTTGAATAAACAAGCAACAGAATATACCTACTTGTATTAGTCACTTTTCTGTTGCTGTGATAAAACACCATGAGCAAGGGAACTGATAAAAGGAAGAGTTTATTTGAGCTTATGATTGACGGTTCCAGGGAATCAGAGTCCCTTGTGGCAGGAAGCATGGTGGCCAGGGCTGGAGCAGCAAGCCGAGGGTCACATCTCGCAATAAGCACAGGAAGAAGAGAGAGCGAGAGGCTGGAGACTGCAAGGCTTGTTAAACTCACTAAGCCGGCGGGGGGGCGGGGTGCTGGAGAGATGACCTAGCGGTTAAGAGCACTGACCGCTCTTACAGAGGACGAGGACGCGGGTTCGATCCCCAGCACACACATGGCGGTGGAGAACCATCTGAAACTCTAATTCCAGGAGAACTCCAGTTCCAGGGGAATCTGACACCCTCTTCTGACTTCCGCGGCATTGCACGACATGGTGCACAAACTTGCATGCAGACAGTACATTTATACACATAGAAAAATAAAATAAATAAATAAATAAATAGATAAATAAATAAATAAACTCACTAAGCCTGCCCCCAATAATGTACTTCCTCCAGCACAGCCACACCTTCTAAGACCTCCAAGTACAGTGCCACCAACTGGAGACAAAATGTCTGAATACTTAAAGCCTATGGGGGGACACTCTCATTCAAACCACCACACCTACTGAGCAGTTAACAGAAATATCTACTGAGCACAGTCAAGTCAGTAGCAATCAATGCCATTAAGAAACTGAGCAGAGGCCTGGATAGACATTTTCCAAAAGAGGACATACAAATGTCCAACAAGGCTATATTCCAAAAGATCAACAGTATTAGTCATTATGGAAATGCAAATCAAACCACAATGTGATAACACCTGACCCCCTGACCCCCGTTGAATTGCTATCACCAAATCACAAAAAAAGCCTGTCATGGCAGTGCATGATTTTCTTCCCCAGACACTCAGGAGGCAGAGGCATGTGGATTGCTATCAGATGGAGGCAGGGTTGGAGTGGCCTAAATAGTGAGTTTCAGGCCAGCTGGAGCTCTGAAGTGAGATCCTGTTTCAACCCCGACCCCCCTCAAAAAAATCTCACAAAAGATATCATGTTGCTAAGGATGTGTGCAAAGGAGATCATGTATAAAGTTAGTGGATGTTCCTCAATAAATTTTACAAAGAACTGTAATATGACCCAAGAATCTTTTTGCAATAAATCTAGAAAATGAAATCAGTTTAGTAAAGACAGAGCTACACTGCTCTGTTTCAACTAAATGTCCTTTGGCAAATTAAAGGATAAAAAATATTGTATGTGCACATACAATAATATAATTCTGTGTTTCTTAAAAAAATAAACAGGGAAGAATGTAGAGAAGATTATACTGTGTAAGATAAATGAAAATATAGAGGCACATATTGTAAATATTATAAATGAAATCTAAAAGTTAAGCATATACCTATATATCTAATTGCTTGTGCTTCATTAGTAGGATCGAAAGGTTATTCCTGGACAAATTGTCAGCCCATGAAAGGAAACAGCCAGAATTGACCAGAGTCCAAGACAACAGCTCCAGAGATAATGGACTGATCTGCTTCTCATCCACCTGTGCCCCTTTTCTAAGCCCAGGGAATAATCTGCGGAAGACGGGGCGTGGTAGAATGTAAGGGCTGCGATTGGGGTGAATGGTGAAACTACAGCAATGTAGTCTGGACCCTCATTTGATCAACCTGATTGAACATACAACCCCTCACCACACGCTGGAAGGTGGGGCTGTGGGGGTTTGGGCACAACAGCCTGCAAATTGGTTTTACATGAAGGATGCTTGTACTCATGGATTATCACTTATAGCTAAAAAATGAAAAAAAAAAAACTGAGAAAAATATGCAGGACATTTATGGCAGAATGCATGATCTCGGTTGGGGTGGCAGTGGGGGGGAAGGGAAAGGGAAATATGCCTGAACTGAATTGGAAAATGATGTATGAAATGCACAAAGCATCAATAAAAAATGTTTAAAAAAAAGTTAAGCATATAGAATCAGAAGATGGCACAATGGTTTCCATAATAGATATGGCAATGAGCTTGATTGTGATAATCATTTCACAATGTGAAAATGTATTCAAAACATCGTGTGCACTGTAAATAAACTTCACACAGATAGGAATAATAACCTGATATATACTGTGGTTTTTTGAATGAGGGATGTCTCTCATAAGCAACATGTACTTGAACACTTGGGTGGCACTGTTTATAGACGTTTAGGAGGCATGGCCTTGTCAGAGGAAGCACAATGCTGGATGTGGGCTCTGAGACTTCATAACCTTGCCCCAGTATCCAGTTTGTCTCTCTCTTCTTCCTGTACTTGTGGGAGGATGTGAGCTCTCAGCTTTCTGCCTTAGATGCCTCCTGCCGGTCTCCCCATCATGATGGATGGATCCTGAGGTTCTATAAACCAAATAAATTGTTACCTTGATGTTTGAGTGAGAGTGTCCCCCATAGGTTTCAAGTATTCAGACATTTCATTCCCAGTTGGTGGTGCTGTTTTGGGAGACCTTAGATGGTGTAGCCATGCTGGAGGAAGTACATCACTGAGGGCGGGCTTAGAGAGTTTAATAAGCTTTGCAGGCTCTAGCTGCTCTCTCTTGGCTTCCAGTGCTCACTGGAGATGTGAACCTCTGCTTTCTGCTCCAGCCCCAGCCACCATGCCTCCCTGCCACATTGGACTCTTAATTCGCTGGAACTGTCAATCATAAACTCAAATAGACTCTTCCTTTTATAAGTTCCCTTTTTATAAGTTCCCTTTTTTAGTGGTTTTCAGCAACAGAAAAGTGACTAATACAGACACTTGGTCATTTTTTTTAAATCACAACAATATAAAAATAACCAATGCATACATTGCCAATAGTATAGCAAGCTATTTTTCTCTACATTCCTGCACTTCCACTAGAGTTTTATTGGTAAAACTGCTGATAGAACTTCAAAAAATTTAAATTGGAACAGTGCTTATATAAGGATAAAATTATCTGATGTTTACATACATAATTTTTCTTCTTCCATTGATGAATTTTGCTAATAATGACTAGAAAATTCAACCCTTGAAAATTAGTAAATGTGGATATAAAAGTAAAGCAAAAGATAATTTTTAAAATGAAATTATTACCTTCTTGAAGAAAATTAATACATAGTTCTTCCTACTACAAAAAATCTTCTACATTACATATCACCCACATTGGTAGCAATTAGGATCACTAAAATTCATTCTTATGCTTATTTTGCATGCATTCAGCAGCTGAATCACCTATGAATCACAAGGAAAACCCTTGAGAAATCAAACTAATGGAGGCAGGAAGAATCTGTAGAAAGGAGGGCATGGCTCTGCCATTTTTTCATGTAAACAGTTACACTTCAACATTCTCTAAACTCAGCCTTTTACACTCTTTGAACTGTGGACCTTTGTGATCAGGGAATTCAAGGTATGGAACAGGGAACTTCTGGCTTTTGTGTAAGCTCTGTCCATGGAAAACGATAGTGTATTCATTGATTCTTTGTTTTCTATCTTGAGGAATTGTGTATAATTTATTCTCCTTTATATTTCATTTGCTATACAAACATTAATTAATGACTCATTGATACAAACTAAATCATTATAGCTGTAATTAGATAAGTGACCTGGAGAATGATAAAAATTTAGAGTTTGTAAGAGGATAGTTTTCTGTCCCTATTGGTGCTATAGCTCTTTTTGCCAACCCTTTTATCTGTTCTAGATCATCAATAAGCGTCCGTGACCTCTGGTGGATGAAGCTGAAGCCCAAAGCATCATTTGTCAAGCTGCTTCATCTCCTGCCACTGATAGATACTAGAGTAGTTCTTTGGCATATTTCCAATAGAAAGTAAACCCATACTATGCTATTTTATAAGAAAATAAGTACTTTCTTTGTTTTGCAGTTGTTTTTTATTGTTTGATCCATAATTTTTAAGCTTCTCAAGAACTTGCTGCTTCTAAACACACACACACACACACACACACACACACTATGTATCCACCCAATTGTCCTTTGCTTGCAAATTAAAATGTATTATTTATTCTTTTTATTATGTGCATCTTACCAGCATTTCCTTTCCTAACAATTGATCAATAAAAGTTGAAGGATATGTGGTTTCTTCTTAGTCAAAACAGCATAAAGCTTGTTGATGTATGGGTTTTGATGAAAACATTGGCCTGCAAAATTGCTCAGAGAAATGTGAGATAGAAACAATATGAAAGATTGCTGTCTCAGTAGAAATAGTATCTTTGCTTACATTGCTTTTTAAAAATTAAGTTTGTTATTAAGAACATAACTATACTCTGGTTTCTCTTCAGACATTACAAATCTTTTGAAAATTAAAAAAGTGTAGCTAAAATCATGGAGATTACTGGGAGATTAGTACTTTATGCCAAAGTTCATGAAGTGCTGAAGCCCATGAGGTCAAAATTACCTTATTCATAGCTGAGTCCACTCCATGGCTTGCAAAGTTACTGGCAACTCATAATGCTCACTAACTTAATGGAATAGATGAATGAGTAACTGAAAACATTTGCTAAATGGTGCAAAATTCATAATATGGTTATGGTTAATTCTGGCTGGAATTGTACAGAAATTATTATCTCTATGAGCAGTATGTTCTGTCTGGAAAAAGGCATAATAGAATCGGATTTCAAACTTCTTCCTTCAGGTGATACCATAGTTTAGTACATCTAAAAATTAAAAGGTCTATATTTACCTTATTTATTTGGCAAATATATTTAAATACCCACAGAATATTAATGGGAATGATTCTAATTGTATCCTTACTTGGGAATATATGCTAACTTAACCATCATCATAGACATGAACCTAAGTGCCTAGTACATATGTCTCCTACTGAACATAATGAAGGAGCTGAAAGGTTCTGTTTGATATGCTTTCAACAGTGTCAGAGAGATCTGAATGTCTTCAAAATAGCCTTCAGTACCTATGTGATCAAAAAAATTCAAAGCCATAGATAATCTCATCTAATTCACACAAAATTAAACTCTATAAAAATAAGAAAGAGTATTGAAATGTATCAAATATTAAAATCATATTTGTTAAAATACGAGTTGCAGATTTAAGGTCATGGTAACATTAAGATTTTGGTAGGTAAGTGACTTAGAAGATTAAACAATTCATTAAAAAAATTCCAGGTGGAAAGTAAACATCTGTTAGCATGAACCAACTCTACAGTAATCAAAGGCATCCAAATTAAAGCAATGAAAAGGTACATTTAAAACCTATTAAATTAACAAACATAATTCCCAATGCTAATGAGTTTGGGTTAAGACTGGTATCTTTATACATTAACTAGTAGAAATGCAATTTGGCAAAGCTTTTGAAAAGCAATGTCACAATAGAAGACTTTGAAAAGTGTTTCTACATAATGATTTCCCAAACCAACTTTTGAATAAATTAACAAGCTCAAATGGAACACAATATTTTCATATCTAAAATGTTATTTGAAAACAAGCTTTCCTTGATGTTCTAAGTTTAGAGGAATTAAAATCAAGCCAGGCAATTTTTCAGATGCTTGGAGAGATATGTTTCATAAAATAATACAATTCAGAACTGGGGGAAAAGTTCACTGCAAAAACTAAACTATTATTTTTACAAATTCAGACTTTACTTTGTTGAAAACATAATGATATTTATGGTGATAATACAAATTTTCACTGGTCCCATTTACATCTGCTCAATCCTTGAGAGAATATACATGGGAGATTAAGACTGGTGAAAAGAAAATCAGTTTTATTCAGGAATTTCTACCTGGTTGACACAGGAATCTATCATCCTCAGTGCTACAATTTTTCATGCCTAGTAGTCCAGGCTTATAATTTCACCTGTGGAGAGAAACACTACTTCAAGGCCAGTTTGTGCTATGGAGAGTTCACAATCAGCCTGAATCACAGATAGTGTTCAATGTCAGCCTGGGATACAGATTAAGACTTTGTCCTAAAACAAAAAAGTTAAAAGAATCTGAGAACATAGCTAAATGGTAGAGCCTTATCCAGTATTGTACAAAGTCTGAAGTTTCGTAGCAAACATAGAAAACAAACAAGAAAAATCACAAACCAAACAAAATTTTTTCTTGAGGAACTCAGGTGCCAAAGGCCTTCTTAACCTGTTGGCTCTTCATTGCTCAAAGTAAATGCCACGCTTTTTGTTTTGCATTTTTGACAATCTCCCTAGTCACAGCCTGCCTGGAAGTCACTATGTGCACCATGCTGGCCTGGATCTCAGAGATCCACCTGTCTCCGCCTCCAAGGCTAGGATTGAGGTGAGTACTGACATGCCCAGTATGTGTTTATGTTTTTGTTCTCCTCCCTCTGGCTAAATCTTTCAAATGCTCTTGACCTCCTGAGGCTAGTTCAAAATTTAAAGCATTTCTGTGAGTTGAATATCATAGGAATTTGTCTATTTTCTATTAGAAGATATACAGAATTAAGGAATAAATATATTACACATTCCAATGTTATCTGAAGGTCATAAATTGCTCTAAATTCTGTAAATAAAAGCAAAAGCTATCAGTTAATGATGTAATCATTTAAATGTGGCTTTTTTGTAAATTTTAGAATGCAGGATAAGGAGAGTGTTGCATAGAATTGTCCTCCCCTGGGCAAGCTATACTGAAAAGATATGGGTAGATGTCCCCATGCTTGGTGGTATCTGCTTTCCTAGGATTATAAACTTGTTGAACTTCCACAAGAAAGGGAGGAGCTGGGAAAGTCAGCTACCCTTTCCAAACAGCCAGTGAACCTTGGCTGTATGGGGGGAGGGAGTCTAAGGATATACAGGTGGGGAGAGCCGTGTGGTGGCCCCTCCTTGCTCTCACCATTTTGTGTGGCTGTCCTGAGGTCATTGGATCCCACTGGTTGTGTATTTTCCAGTGTGACCTTAGAAGGGGGGGGGCATCCCTTCTTCTATAAATAACACATCATCCATTGCTCTATTACTAAGACTCAATAAAAATGACAGATTTGATGAAATTGCACCTCATTTTGTCATTAGGGACTGAGGGATGAAGGGGCTGGATAATGCTCAAGCCTCCCAGAAAGGATTTTTAGCAAAGAACTGACATAGGAGGATGAAGCCTCTTTTGATCAGGGGAAGGAGTTGAGCAACTGAGGAGGGGTGAAGAGAGAGTGTGCACAGAAGAACTTCTGTCATGGTGAGCTGTACCCAGAGGCCTGCTAGAAGAAGTGACAGCAGCATGGGATGTCCAGTAGATAGTGAAATATGTAATTTCTGGACGGCAATCTTTTCATAGGTGGCATAGAATGGCATGCCTATTTGAGAGAGTCTACACAAGTGTGGAGAAGCTTTGAGGGGAGCAAATTTTAAAGCCTGTGAGTAGTGCCAGCAGTGAGAGTTTTAGCCAACAAATGCAGAAGCAGACTGGCCACTGCTGTGTGTAATAAGAGATCTGGGGGCTGGAGAGATAGCCTAGCGGTTAAGAGCACCGACTGCTCTTGCAGAGGACCCGGGTTGGATCCCCAGCACCCACATGGCGGCTAAGAACCATCTGTAACTCCAATTCCAGGAGAACTCCAGTTCCAGGGGAATCCCAGACCCTCTTATGACCTCCGTGGCATTGCACAACACGGGTGCACAAACCTGTATGCAGACAGTACATTCATATACATTCAAAAATAAATAAAATTAAAAAAAAAAAAGAGATCTGCCCAAGGTGGAAACAGTAGCCTTGAGGTAGACTGAAGGTTTAAAAGAGAAATTAGAGCAGGAAAGGAAGAAGAACCTTGCCTTTTCAATATTGGCTTCGACCTTGCCAGTAAATTGCATAAGTGAGAAAAAAGGAGATAGAGGGTTTAGCTTGCCTGCCATTTTTATTTATAGCTAGGGGGTCAGAAGGGGAAGAATCTCAGATTAGATTAATAATATAAGGCCAATTCTGGGACCCCCCCCCAAACCTGAAACCCATGGGAGAAGGCAGATGTTGATGAGGAAAGGAGTAACCTAGAAGGTGAAGTTTCTCTTTAAGTTCAAAAGGAGAAAAAGCTCATGATGTTTCAATATGCTGATGAGGGCCTTAACAATGGTCCTTTGAGAGAATCCAGGGCAATCAGAGAATACTCATTACTGGAAATGTTGTAATTAGAGATTTTCAAACAAACAGTAAAGAAACCCTTTATCACCTCTCTTGTGAGGATATTGGACATGGGAAAAAATAATATTAATTTAAGTGCTGCAGAAGCATTAAAGCTGAGCAATATAACCACCCATCCCTCCTTTATACATAGGCTGCATAACCCAAGGCAGCATGGGGGGAATCATTCCCTAATGGACTGGCTTATATGAGTCATTATAGATAGTTGGTCATACCCAGTGGAGGTTCCCATGGATACCAGAGGCTGGAGGGCAACAGAGGAGAGGCAGGCACTACTGAAAGAAATAGGTATGAGGAACATAAGGTGTGATGCCCACTGAACCAGATAGGATTGTGTTCACCAGAGATTGAAAAAAAAAAACTTGATTGTGCGACAACTTCGAGATTTGTATGGAACATTAGTTGCTGTGCTGAGTCCCTTAATGGGGCGAGATATTTATAAGGTAAGAGAGGCCTTGACAGATCTAAGTGATTTAGACCAGCATGTAAAGTATGTATGTAAAAGAATAGAACAATCTAGAAGAAATATCAAAATGACAAGCAGAGCAAGAGCTCTGCTTGGCTGATTTGAAGGCAAATGTGGAAAGATTTGTGTGGAGCCCAAGTTCCTAACAAAAAAAAAAAAAAAAGAAAAAAAGCCAAATTGTGTTCTAAGTATCTTCTCGGAGGCTTTAAAAGCCAAGAAACAGTTCACAAAATGTATACAGAAGATAAAAACTGTCCCATGGATAGATAAAAAAATGCCCCCAGATTAAACAGAGTACATTTCTCTCATGGAAAAAGTTTTTTGAGGGATAAAGATAGTTTGCTCAGCCAGGGCCTCCCCCCAGAAGCTATGTGTGGTCAGTAGAGAGACAACAGGTATGGCTACAGCCAGAAACCAGATCCAGGGCCTGCCTGACCCAGGGAGTCAAGGTTGTAGCAGGGCCAGGCAGCTTGGGCTGCCCCCAATGAGTTTATTAATGACAAATATATGCAAAGAGGCTCCATGTAAAAACCCCAGGATACCAAATGGCTTCAAGAAAATGACTAAAGTTAGTAAAGAACTAATTAAATCAATGCCTCGTATCCATGCTATTGTAGCCAACATGGATCTGATGAGAAAAGAATTGATACAAATGAATAAAATCTTTCCAAGTTAGACCCTATTTATGTTTGATTTAATATATAATCTTAATGTGGGTTTTGCAGATGGAGAACTCATTTGAGATATATCAAGCATACGTGAAAAAATAAAAATGAAAAATAAATTTGTAAATGGAACAAATGCTAGGGATAGCTGTAAAATTCTTGGGAGCTTTATGGTCAGATAAGGCACAAGTGATATCCACCAAGATGGTTGAAAAAGTGTACAATAGCCTGGGACTATAGATGCCAGTGAGGAAACAGATATCTTATTGAAAGAAAATAGAGACTCCCAAAAACTGTACAACTGTTAAATAAAAATTTTAATTCCAAGCTCATATGGGTTCCCCCTGTATGAGGTATTTGCCTGGGAAGCTCTAGAGGCCCCCCAAACAATAAAGGCTATTGACACTAATAATGGATGCACAATGAAAACACACAGTAGGACCCTATTGCTGAGGAATTGGTGTGATATGAGCATGGGTAAGAGAAATCCAGCTGGGGCCATGCTGGAAACTCCCTGCCACTTGGATGTCTGGCTTCAAGGGCCAAGAGGATGCTATGCTCATCACCAGGAGAGAGTGGTCCTAAAAGTTCTTCTTAATGATGGACCTCACATGCTACACTATTGACATACCAAGCAAGATGTTCCTGCTGGTACAATAGTAGCTTGTGTGGTATATGTACAACCAGCAAATTTCCCATTGGAATTAAGGCCCATTCCTTCGGGAGGAACACACATCTGTTATTGTACTCCAAGTTGACCCCCAGTGGCATGAGGATTTATAAGCAACAGTAAGGAAGCCACTGCAATTGTTTTGTAAGATAGATATGATGCAAGCATTTTTTTATGCCCATAGGTTAACATATTATCGCATTCAATGCTTTTTAGAAGTTCCTGCTTCTATTGTGTTATTATAGTAGGAGGAATACCTGTGTAATGGACAACAGTCTGTTGAAAACAGATGATGAAATGACCTTGAGGATTCAAAGCATTGCCACAATGGCAGTGAGATCATCCTACATCTTTTACTACCTCCAAGACTCAAGGACTCTGACAGAAGAGGATGGTGGAAAGTATGTTAGACCAGGAGGAAGGGGTAGAGTATTACAGAGGATTGTCTCCACATGGTAAGGTAAACTGGAAAACTATGGACAGACACATTCTTCCCAAGCATACTGGCACCTGCTTGCCTAGGGTTATAAACTTGTTGACCAGGAAAGAAAGGGAGAGCCAGGAGAGTGAACTACTCCTTCCTCCCAACCAGCCAGTGGGTCCTAGCTGTGTGGGGGAGAGGTCTAAGTGTATATAACTGGGGAAGGCATGAGGTGGGCCCCTCTTGCTGTTACCTTTTTGTGTGGCAGCTTGAACATCACGGGACCCACTGCTTATGGATTTTCTGGTGCAGCCTTATCATCTTATCTGTAAGTAACCCCTAATCCACTGCTCTGTTAGTAAGCCCAAATAAAAATCAATGTTTTGGCAAAATTAAATATCGTTTTGTCGTTAGAGACTGAGGGAGGAGAGGGCTAGACTCAACACTGACCTCCCAGAGGAAATTTAGCAACAGACAGAAAACAAATTTACTCCAAGAACAACTCCAATTGTATAACAGTACAATCACTGTTGAAAAATAAGAGAAACTCATGATGCTGACTTTGCTACATTTCATCTAAAACCAATATTTTCTCATAGATCACGTTTTATCTATATTTATTTGTACTATTTTCTTACAATATACTATTTTAAGGCCATTTTACTAATGAATCAATGTAAGAGTTTTTTAAATGTGCACCTTGTTAACATTCTAACATTTTTCTGAATATTCTTTGTATTTTATACATTTCTTTTTTATTTTTATGCATTTTTTCATTAAATATTTTGTCATTTGAAAATCTAGACTTACTTTCCGATGTGAATTATATTCTCTTTCCATTTATCTCTATGTATCATTTAAGATTTTAAGTGATTAGCAAGGAAACTGAATAAATAGGTTCCAGATGTCTTAGGAAATGAATGTTCATATTGCTGTCCAATAAATATATGAGTAAACAGTATTTAGTTTTCTTAAATTTCTAAATCAAGATTGACCTCAACAAGATATAAATATTCAATAATTTGAAGCAAGTTGTTGTATGAAACAAAAAAGCCAACAGATAACACTGCTTTGTGAAGTCCTTTCATGGTTCCCTCTCTTCTTTATTTCAGTTTCATGTTTTCTAAAACCAGAGTAACTAAAGTGAACAACACAGAGACATGTGTGTCTTTGTACATCTATTCCCTTATAGATAATGAACAAAATAAGTATCTTTTAAAATTCTCTTCCCATCCTAGTGACTAGACGATTAGAGAAAATGATACTCTCCTCTAACCACAATTAACAGTCATTACGTCCTCAGTAAGGCATAAGGTCTCAGGGGTAGTTCCCTTAACCATTGTGGATAGTTGAAGGGTCCAATATTTGGTGGATCCCAACAGCTGCTGTGTGTTCATGGTCATAATGATAAGGTTAAGTCTGAATGGCAGCATTACATGGCCTTCTTTTTTTAATTTTTATTTATTCTTGTATGTGTATGAATGTACTGTCTGCATGTAGGATGGTGCATCTGTGTCATGCAGTGCCGTGGAGGTCAGAAGAGGGCGTCGGATTCCCCTGGAACTGGAGTTAAAGATGGTTCTCAGCCGCAATGTGGGTGCTGGGGATCAAACCTGGGTCCTCTGCAAGAACAGTCATGCTCTTAACCGCTAGGCCATCTCTCCAGCCCCTGAATGACCTTCTTAGCAATATTCTGTGTCTAATTTCTACAAGCTTTTCTGTGAAATAGTCCCATGCATGTTCGTCCCTTTCTAGGTGACTTCTTAAACAAACTATAGCCATTAATCTTTATTTACTATGTATATGCTTATATTTTTTCCTCAAATACTAATGTCTCTGAAAAATAAAAAAAAATGTTATTGTCTCTTTATAAATTATATTTAATGTATAATAACCCCATTATAGTAGAGGAGATTGACTCATTATTATGTCCCTAAACTTCCTGTGAGACTATTTCTTCTTTTTTAATATAATACTTTTATTGATGTTTTGTTTTTCATACATCATTTTTCAGTTCAATTTACACATATTCCCCTTTCCCTTCTCCCCATCCCAACATAGTTCATGCATTCTGTCATAAATGTCCTGCATCTTTCTCAGTCTTTTTAAAGTTTCTCTTTGCAGAGGTTTATTGTTTTGGGAAAAATTTAACCAATCAGTTCTTTGCCCCAGTCCTGATGTTGTTGTTGTTACCTCCCATTTGTATTGTTCCAAAATATATCTATATAAATGTCATATATGGACTAGAATTATGCCCTCCAGGAATAAACTATGCTAACTCTGAAATATGATTAGGAATTCACATTTTCCCTTTAAAATATGAATACATACCTTCCACCCATAAACATCAATTACCATGTCTGAAATAAGTGGTAAGTTAATTCTAGGGTCCATTAAGAGATTCATATTACAACAGCACAGTTGCATTCAGATAGAAAGAAATATAGCAATAATGTTTCTCAGCTTGCTTTTCAACTGGGGATTTAATGTTAGCATCCACAAATGAGCCATTCCCCATTTGTTTTTTGGAGACTGTGTTACTTCACTTAGCATGACTTCAAGTTCCATCCATTTACCTGCAAAGTTCATGATGCCATCTTTCTTTACCACTGCACAGTTCTCCATTGTGTAGATTTATCACATTTTTGTTATCCACTTTTCTGTTGAGGGGCATTTGAGCTTGTTGCAGAAATAACAAAGATCAGAGCAGAAATCAATGAAAGAGAAACAAAGGAAACAATAAAAAAAAAAAAATCAATGAATCCCAAAGCTGGTTCTTTGAAAAGATGAACAAGATAGACAGAACTCTAGCCCCATTACCCAAAAGAAAGAGCAACTCCAAATTAATAGTATTCATGATAAAAGGTAAACATCTCAACAGATAAAGAAAAGATCCAGACGATCACATTAGAATACTTTAAAAACCTATACTCTACTAAGTTTGAAAACTTAAGAGAAACGGACGAATATCTGAAATCCTGGGCATCAACAAAGCTAAACCAAGAAGAGATTGACAGTTTAAACAGATCCATAAAATTTGAGGAAATTGAAGACATAATAAAAACCTCCCAACCAAACAACAAAACAACAACAACAAAAACCCATGCCCAGATGGTTTCACAACAGAATTCTATAAAATATTTAAAGAGGTCGTACAACCTTAAATACTGAAAATATTCAGAAGGATACAAACAGAGGGAAATCTCCCAAATTCCTTCTATGAAGCCAGCATCACTCTAATACCAAAACCAAGAAAAGATACAACCACAAAAGAAAACGATAGAGCCATCTCATTAATGAACACGGATGCAAAATACTTGCAAATCGCCTTCAGACCTACATCAAAAAGATCATCCATCATAAGTTGGATTCATACCAGAGATGCAGGGATGGTTCAGCATACATAAATCAATAAATAAAACATATAAATGGACTGAAAGACAAGAATCACACAGTCATCTCAATTGATGCAGAAAAAGCCTTTGACAGGATTCAGAATGCCTTCATGTTTAAAGTTCTAAAGGGATTTGGATTAAAGGGAACATTCCTCAATATAATCAATGCCATATACAACAAACCCACTGCCAACATCATCCTAAATGGAGAAAAATTAGAAGCATTCTCCTTAAAGGTGGGAAGCCAGCAAGTCTGCCCCCTATCACCACTCCTCCTCAATATAGTGCTTGAAAATCTTGTTAGGCCAATAAGGCAAGAAAGGGAAATTAAAATACAAACTGGAAAAGAGGAAGTCAAACTATCCCTTTTTGCAGATGATATGATAGTTTACCTGAGAGATGCTAAAAACTCCACCAGAAAACTCCTAGAAACAAGAGTTTCAGTAAAGTGGCAGGATATAAAATTAACCTAGAAAAATCAGTAGCCTTACTTTACACCAACTACAATCAACTGGAGAATGGATATAAAGAGAACTTCCCACTCACAATAGCCATAAATAAATAAATAAATAAATAAATAAATAAATAAATAAATAAATAAATAAATCACCTGGGAACAAACCTAACCAAAGACATCAAAGATCTCTACGACAAAAATTTTAAAACCCTGGAGAAAAAGATTGAAGATGATGTCAAAAGATGGGAAAACTTCCCATGCTCATGGATTGAAAAAATTAATATAGTAAAAATATCCATTCTACCCAAATTACTACACAGATTCAATGCAATTGCAATTAAAATCCCCATGAGCTTCTTTACAGACTTGCAAGAAAAATCCTTAAATTCATATTAAAAGACAAAGACCTTGAATGTGGGAAAATCTAGTTAAGGCGGGCAGCATTCTAAACCAATGGGACCTCCCTGGCCACACCCATGGGGTGGGATTTAGTGAGGAAAAGGTTTAGGATTTGGCCCTGGGAGTTGAGTCATGCTGTCTATATAACCAGACATTTTAGAATAAAACTCTCTCTGTATTTGGACCTTGAATAGATAAGAGTTGATTCCAGACTTCTACTCTGGACAAAGGTTAAGCATTCACTTTCCCCCAGGCTGAAGTCCACCAGGCTTGGGAAACAGGTATGAACCGATAAAGAAAAATTCCCCTAAACCTGGTTCTGTTCCTGTCCCAAGACTGTTTCTAAAGATAACCATCTCATCCACGTGTGCCCCTTTTCTAAGCCTAGGGAAAAATCTGCGGAAGAGGAGGCACGATAGAATGTAAGGGCTGCGATTGGGGTGAAAGGTGAAACTACAACAATATAGACTGGACACTCATTTGATCAACTTGATTGAACATACAAGCCCCCCTCTGCTGGATGGTGGGACCCATGAGCTGTATGGGTTTGGGCACAACTGCTCGCAAATTGGTTTGACATGAAGGATGCTTGTACTCACAAATTATCACTTATTGTTAAAAAAAAATGAAAACAAAACAACAACAACAACAAAAACCAGAAAGATGCAGAAAAGTTATGGCAGAATGCATGATCTGGGATGGGTAGGGGTGGGGCGGGGTGAAGGGAAGGGGATATACGTCTGAACTGAATTGGAAAAAGATGTATGAAATACACAAAGCATCAATAAAAAAAAATAAAGATAACCTTTGGTATGTGGGGGCAGGTGGGCAGACCAAATCATAAGCTATAACTCTTCTATTATCCAATAAGGCTAAAAGTTACCCAAACCCCAAAAGGCCCGTGGGCCTTTTCCCTCCCTAGGTTAGCAAATAGCAACCCCTCTGTAGGTCAGCAGGTATCAGGATAATTCCAGGAAGAACTACCCTGAGTGCCCTGGCTCCGAGCCACCTGCAGACCCAAGCATGCTGTGTATCCTGCCTGTCACACAGGAGACTGGGGTTCAATTCCTGCCCTGCTCTAAGTGTATAAAACCTGTATGCAGATTGCTCGGGGTTGGTCTCTCCCCATTGTACAGGTGAACCCTGGTGCACCGGAGTAATAAACCTCTTGCTTTTGCAGCGAGTCTTGTCTCCCCATCTCTCACTCAGGTGTCTCTCAAGGGTAAGGCTCAATTCCGGTCTTACAACCTTAACATGCATCCATGTGGTGTGCTTTCCTGTGTATGTTTTCCAAATTAGGTATGCAAACCTCTAAATCTTGCCTTTTTCTTCTCTTTCTTCTCTCTCTCCTGATATCTATCTTTTGCAGTGGAGCCTTCTCTCCTGCTGGTTTCAGTGGATGGGAGGGTGATCTGGGATCATGTAGCTTTGTACACGTGGAGGAGAACTGCAAGGTTCTGATTTGGCTCAGAGAGAGTATCCCATTACCTCCAGGCATGTTCCTCCTGGCCTGGTCATTCCTGCAGGCTATAAAAGCCAGTGACTTCAAGGCTGAGTTTAATATCAAGGCTTAGTGGCCATGCTTGGCCTTGGAACCATTTTTCATAATTCTACAGGTCTAAAGTAAAACTTTCCGGTTTTAACCCCCTTCCCCCCAAGGAAAAAACTAGACTTCATCCCCTATTGTGAGGAACCAGTTCTTAAGTTACAATTCCAGCTTTAACTTGTTCATATGTAAATTTTCTCCAGGTAGCTCTATGGCTCAGCCAAGGCTGGAGCCCACTTCTTTCTGATGCAAATTAAGGCCTTTCCCAGGAACCACCCTACCAAGAGCAGTTTATTTTTTTTTCCAGATAATTTTAAGCCATGGCCACTTAATAACTTTCTCATAAATTTTGTATATAAAATCTGTTTTTAGATAAAAAGTGTATTGCTCTCTTTTCTTCTTGTGGGATTTTTTGGTAAATATTTCTAAATCTAACTCTTCCTACGTAAACCTGCTGGCTATTTGTGGATCCAGAATTAGGGTTCAGCTAGCTTTATCACTTAAGTAATTCAAATCCATTTCAGCATGCTTAACTTAAGATGTAATATTTTTACTCAATCCCCAGGTACCCTAGATATCTTTTGAGTAAAAATATGTGCACAATTAAAATTAATTTGCTGATTTATTTTTATTTTGATCTTTTTAAATTTGTTTCACCTTAAAGATTTTTTTTCCCACAGAATTCCTGATCACACTTAGTTTGTGCTCTGGCACTAGCAGCCTGCCTGCTGTGGGCATACCAGTGGCTGGACTGAGCACATGGTATCTTAACAATGTATCTAAATCATGCCCTTTCAAATTTGACTTAAAGTAACAGTTTTAATTTCAGCATTTTGGAGACAAAATAGATGGTCTTCTAGGAGAGTTTACAGGCCCTGGAGTTCTAACAAAAGAAACTTGCTTGGATAAATTGTCTTTTTTAAAGGCCTCTTTACCATATGAATTGATATTTTGGTTAATGAGAAATTTTTAAAATAAAACTGTTTTATGTTTCTTTAAGCCCATATTCAAACTGTGTATGTGTGAGTGAATGCAAGTTCCTGCTTTTAATTCATTATAATCCTATAGGTTTAAATCGAATTAGGAGCTAATTATAAACAAAGATAGATTCAACTCATAAAAAAAAAAATGTTTGTTTTATAAGCTGGGCATGATGGCACACGCCTTTTGTCCTAGCACTCAGGAGGCAGAGGCAGGTGAATCTTTGTGAGTTCAAGGCCAGCCTGGTCTACAGAGTGAGATCCAGGACAGCTGGGGCTACAGGGAGACCCTGTTTCAAAAAGACCAAAAAAAAAAAAAGTTTGTTTTATACCACTTAGTGTTAACAATTTTTAATTGGGTTTGTAGTATGCATAATAATGAGTTTAATGATAAATTGTTGTTGTTTATTGTTGATAATTGTTATTAATAGTTATAATTTTTGTTATTGAATATAATTTCTAATAATTGATAACTCAGTCTAATAAAAATTGTTCACTGTTCTTGGCTATTATTATTGACAATTATCATTCATAATAATTATTAATAATGATGATTTTGACTAATAATGGTTAATAATGATTATTGATATTTGATAATAATTAATAATGGATATAATTATTATGATGTTGTGAATGTGGATAATTGTTATTCTTCCAAAGTCCTTAATAATAAGACAAGATAAATCAGTCCAAGACTTCAAACAGCTTTGACCTGTCTACTTTTGGGCACCCTCCTCAGTCTTTGGATTTGTAAATAGGATAGGGACAGTTAGACTTGGCATAGGGATAACATAGGGATACTTAACTAGTGGAGTCAGGATAGGAAAAGAATAGGAGTAGACTTTAGGGATAGTTCATTGAAGGCAAGTGGTTGGGAATGGGCCTAAGAGGTGGCATATGGATCTCAGCTGCTTTGTGTGTTACTAGGACATTTATTCCAATTATGTAAAAATAACCCTATGACAAATTATAAAAATTTCATGTTCCTCATTGAACATCATACAATGTGGCTTTCCTCTCTTGCAGGTCAACCTAACAAACCTTTCTTTATTGTGTATGTATGTATGTATGTATGTATGTGTGTGTGTATGTATGTATGTTTGTATATGTGCATGCACACATGTGTATGGATGTGTGTACTTGTGTTCTAAGCATATTTTAATGTTAACAGCTAAAATACCAGTAAAAACACTGCCTCTGAGTTGGAACGTGGCTCTTCCTTCTCAAGACACAGATTTATATTAAACAGCCAACACATAATTTAATTTCAACAAAGGTTATGGGTTATCTATTAAAAATTTTAAAAATTCAATTTAAAAATTGAACATCTTAATGGATCTACACTGCCACCTACTGGTTACACCCTTTCAACATCTAAAACAAAGATACAACCAGGTTTTCATAGTATTAAAGTGTTAGTAAGCTTTTCGGTCTTTGGGAATAAAAAATTTTTTTAAAATATAAAAATTAAAAAAAAATTAAGAAAATTGTGAATTCCCATTAACATCATTATGGAATATTCGGCTGCCAGTTTTTGCCAGCTTGATTTTTTTTTTTTTTTTTTTCTGTTAGAGCTTCTAGGAAGCTTCTTTTGTCAGGAGCAGGAGCAGGTACAGTGCAGTCCTGCTAAGGGAAGTGGAACACAGTGCCCGCTTTGGGGACACTGTGGGGAGCTGGCCCCTCAGTGCAGACACCAGCCAGCTACTTCCCATAGCCCAACCTAAATAGTAACTCCAACTTAGGCTCTTAGCCTGGAACCACGAGACACATTTTACACTCTTGGCCATGGCTTACCACCAGACCAGTGCTAGGACAAGAATTTCACTCACACCAGCTACCCAGATAGGTGGTCCTCAAAGGGAACCTTTTTCCAACAAAATGGAATGCAGGCCTGAACACCAGCTACCCAGATTGGTGGTCCTCACTGGAACCTTTTTCCAACCCACTGGCCATCCGAATGAAGTTCAGGCTTACCTTAGCCTGTATGCTCACAATAATTAAAAAAATGGTGGCTGAACCAGCTACACTTCACCTGCCTGGAAATACTGTGCAGCAGAGGCAGCCATGTGCCTGTATATCCCAAATCTAATTGGCTGTTGGCTCTCTCCTTGGAGGAATAACCCATGGCTGATGCCACAAGCCTACATCCTCTACAGGTTAGGAGATGTCATAAGCCACAGTAAGACCCTGTTATATTTATCAGGGGGTAAAAATGTAAATCATGAATTAACATATCATCCAAACATATGTGTCTATGCCAAAGTAACCTACCATAACTATTAGTGCTGCTTAAATACCTATATATCTAATTGCTTGTGCTTCATTAGTAGGATCGAAAGGTTACTCCTGAACAAACTGTCAGCCCATGAAAGGAAACAGCCAGAATTGACCAGAATCCAAGTCAACAGCTCCAGAGAGAGAGGACAGTTTTACTTCTCATCCACCTGTGCCCCTTTTCTAAGCCTAGGGAACAATCTGCGGAAGAGGGGGCGTGGTAGAATGTAAAGGCTGCGATTGGGGTGAATGGTGAAACTACAGCGATGTAGTCTGGACACTCATTTGATCAACTTGATTGAACAAACAACCTGTCAACCTCCACTGAATGGTGGGACTGTGGGGGTTTGGGCACAACAGTCTATAGATTGGTTTTGCACGAAGGATGCTTATACTCATGGATTATCACTTATAGCTAAAAAATGAAAAAAAAAAAAAACCTGAAAGATGCAGGACAGTTATGGCAGAATACATGATCTGGGATGGGGTGGGGGTGGGGGGGAAGGGAAAGGGAAATATGCCTGATCTGAATTGGAAAATGATGTATAAAATGCACAAACCATCAATAAAAATTAAATTAAAAAAAAAATGGTGGCTGAGAATTCCATAATGATATTAACGGGAATTCACATTTTTTTTTTATTTCTCAGAAAATTTAAAAAAATATAATTTAAAGGATGAGATGTGAGAAAATTTAGTTAAGATGAGCAGCAGTCTAAACCAATGGGACCTCCCTGGCTACACCCATGGGGTGGGATATAGTGATGAATAGGTTTAGGATTTGGCCCTGGGAGTTGAGTCATGCTGTCTATACAATCAGACATTTTGGAATAAAACTCTCTCTGTATTTGGAACTTAACATGCGTCCATGTGGTGTGCTTTCCTGTGAGTGTTTTCCACGTGGATTGTCCTGGGAATAAATGCCCCCCCCCCCACCACCTTAATAGCTAAAGCAACCCTGAGAGAAAAATGCAATACAGGGAGGATCACCATCCCAGACTTCGAGCTATATTACAGGACTATAGTCATAAAGACAGCCTGGTACTGGCACAGTAACAGACCAGTTGACTAATGGAACAAAGCTGAAGATCCGAACTTGAACACATAATAAAATTTCAGCCACTTCATATTTGATAAATGGGCCAAAAATGCTCATTGGAGGAAAAGATACCATCTTTAGCAAATGGTGCTGGAAAACCTGGATCACGATTTGTAGAACCAAAGTAAACCCCTAACTCTCACCCAGTACAAAAATCAATTCCATGTGGACCAAAGACCTCAGTATGAAACGTGAAACTCTGAAGGTGATAGAAGAAAACGTTGGTAGCAATCTACAAGACATAGGAGTAGGAAAAGACTTTTTAAATAAAGCCACAGCTGCACAGGAAGTAAGGTCAACAGCTGACAAGTGGGACCTCATCAAACACAATTGATTCTGTATAGTGAAAGAAACAATCAGGAAGTGAAGAGAAGACCCACAGAGTGAAAGACTATTTCTTCTTTTCGGAAACGGAAATTTGGTCTTACGGTGGAATAGCTTTTACACACGGGTTAAATACAATAACATGGGCATGTTAATAATCTAATAATATTTGAATATTTAAGCATATTGATTTTCTTATAAATAACTCAAAAGCAATAGTTAAGAAAAAATATAACAAAGGAAGAAAATAAGTTCAATGATTGCATAATTTATACAACAATTCAATCTAAAGTATTTCTAAGTTGGGTATGTCATTTACCCATACAAATAATAGAAAATACTGATTTTTACCTTGAGATTTGCAGAGCAAATGCAAACATGTCCATAACAGCACACAAGAGCTTTCAGAACAATAGAGAATTCCAAACCTTTCTTCCATTCCCTATGTATGGAATAGAGCTTCCTTGCTAAAGTCTCTCTCCCCACCCCAATTTTATTTTTTAAATTTGCTTTGCTATTATTAAAGAAACTGGATGCCATGTCAATTCTCTTCATATCAAACTTTAACTCTAGAAAATGTAAATATAAGTTGTCAGTTTATAAACAGAAGGACAAATTTTTCTTTCAAACTGTTGTAGCAGAAGCAGATGTCAGCATAGAGCTGGGTTTAATACCTCATAAAAGAGAAAAGTCTACTCGAGAATTATAGTCAATGGGCAGAGCAACGGAATCAGTTAACAGAAAGTTGTACTATTATAATTCAACACTTGAGAGGCTAAGTCAGGAAGGTCAAAAATAGAAATGTAACATGGAGTACACATTAAAATAAAGATCTTCTCTTTTCTTTCTTTTTTTTTTTTTTTTTGGTCTTTTTGAGACAGAGTCTCCCTGTAGCCCCAGCTAGTCTGGAACTTGCCCTGTAGACCAGGCAGGCCTTTAACTCACAAAGATACGCCTGCCTCTGCCTCCCAAGTGCTAAGATTAATGGCGTGTGCCACAATGCCCAGGAGCGCCGACCGCTCTTACAGAGGACCCGGGTTCGATCCCCAGCACCCACATGGCGGCCGAGAACCGTCTGAAACTTCGATTCCAGGAGAACTCCAGTTCCAGGGGAATCCGAGACCCTCTTCTGACCTCCGCGGCATTGCACAACACGGATGCACAAACTTGCATGCAGATAGTACATTCATACATATACGGAAATAAATAAAATTAATAAAAAAAATTAAAAAAAATACATCTACTTGCTATATAACATAGGAATGTTAAGTAAAAAAAAAAATATGGAACTTGATTGGATAGGCAATGAAGGCTACATTATTTAATTTTTTTCTTGTGGCAAATTTCCTGGGAAAACAACACAAGGAAGGAGTTTATTTTGGCTAATGATTTGAGGGACTGTCTGGTTCTTCTTTGGGATGGATAGGGAAGCTGAGTAAGCTGGTCAAATTGCATTGAGTGTTACAAACCAGAAAGCACAGTTTGCTTTCTCTTTTCATTCCTTTTTTTACAATGTGACTCCAAAGCCTGAAATGCTGCCACCTACATTCAGGGTCAGTATTCTCTCCCATGCCTAACGCATCTGGAAACAATGGCCCAATCACACTCAGAGGTGTGCTTCCCTAGGTGACTCAGTTTAGTAAAACATCAACAATCACAACTCTGCCCCTTTCAACTTGACACCTAAACACTCGCTTTAAATTGTAACCTTCCACTCTGTTCTTCTCACAATGGAAAACGCACTATGACTCAATCTTTAAAATTCTCCATAATCTTTAGCAGACTTAGCTGGGCATAGTGACACAAACCTTTAATCCTCGCACAGGGGAGGCAGAGGCAGGTGGATATCTGTGAGTTCAAGGCCAGTCTGTTCTCCATAGTGAGTTCCAGGTCAGCTGGGGCTACAAGAAAACTGTTTCAAAAAGACAAAAAATAAAATAAAATAAGAAAGAAGCTTTATCAGACTTAACACTATTTAAAAGTCCAATTGCTCTTGTGACATGCAAGACAAACACTTAAAAAGCAAGCCCCTATAAAAATCACAATTTACTGGGCTGGAGAGATGGCCTAGTGGTTAAGAGCACCGACTGCTCTTGCGGAGGACCCGGGTTCGATCCCCAGCACCCACATTGTGGCTGAGAACCGTCTGTAACTCCAATTCCAGGAGAACTCCAGTTCCAGGGGAATCCAACACCCTCTTCTGACCTCCACGACATTGTACGACACGTGTGCTCAAACCTACATGCAGACAGTACATTCATACACATAAAATAATTAAATAAAAAAATCACAATTTACAAACTCTATTAATACACAGTGGCACTAAATAAACACCGTAATTTGAAAGAGAGAAATGGAGGTATAGCAAGAAAAGAGGGGATTGAAGTAAGATAGAAACCAAGCAGGACAAACAGCATAATCCACGGTTCTATGTCTGGCATATACTGCTTGTGGTGCATGTTCCAATAGACTAAAGTAGCCCCATGCCTCAAATTCTGCTGCCTGCACCACATTTAGCCCCTGGCTTAGGCCAGTCTTTTTCTGTGCTTGCAGCTTCCCTTGCTAGATGTCTTCTCTTAAGGTTCTAACATTTCATCCTGGGGTCTCCATTGCAATTTGTGCTTCATCTTCACAAAATTTACAAATGAGTTCTCGGGACCTTCTTGCAAAGAATTCAACCCCGTCACTCTACCTGGCTTTAGAAACCTCTGGAACCTGGGTGCAAACTTCTATAATGCCACCACATTTTCATTTTGCATTCTGTAAAATTACCACCAGTGGACAATTTTGATAAGTTGTGCTGGAGCTTTACATACAATATGGTCTATCACAGCTGTAGTGGCCACTGTGTATCTCAGTGACAGAAACTGGCGAAACAAGTAGGTGTTTGTTTTAGATTAGGGAATCCCTTTGATGGCATTGTCAGATCAGGTACTCCCTTTTCAAATAAATTGTATTTTCATGAATTTCTTTGATGGTGATACCTTGCCATTAAGGCATTTTTTCTATTATTCACATGCTAAGTGCCAGAGTTTTTCCTTAATTTAATTATTTAAAAAATAATTATAGTCTTATTTTTTCTGTGCCCTCAGTGTGTGCCACATTAAATGCCCTCAGGCTCCTTTCCTGGCCAAAGAATACATTTTTTTCATATCGCTTTCACTGTATTTTTGACTAAGAAGAGTAAGCATTAACCATGCCACAGCTAAGACATTTTGCTACCTTGATATTTTTCTCCAGTAAATCAACTTATTTACCTTCCTTTTAAAATCAGCTACACTCATTACTAGGACACAGGCAGAAGGAAGCCTCGTGTTTTGTAAAATGTTAAAGAAATGGCCTCTATCTCAGTTCCTTCTAAAGTCTCCTCTCATACCACCGGAGCACAATCTTTACTCTGTTACTATCTCAGCATGCTGGTTCCCTATTCACACTACAGTGGCCCATTAATCTCTTCTCACAATGTTCTAGGAATTCTCTGTCCCAAAACTCCAAACTTTGCTCCATTCCTCCCACAAACCACTTCAAATTGCAACATACCACAGCTCAGGTCTTTCACAGGCAAGAGCTGCACTCTGGGTATTATTGCATGTATTATTCATGTTTCTCGTTGCTGTGACAAATTGCTGATAAAGCAACTTATGTAAGGTGGAAACACTTCCATGTTTATGGATCATAGTCTGAAAGTAGACTCCATCATTGAGCGGGGAACATGATGCAGGGAGATCTGCTCTGCTTATGTGGGCAAGAGCATGAGGTGACTGATCACACTGTACCTTTAGTCAGTAAACAAGGAGAGATGAATACTGGTGGTTGGGTCATTCTCTTCTTTTTATTGAGTCTAGGAGACGAATAATGTGTTGTTGTCATCCATTTCCAGGTTCAGTCTTCTGTCCTCAGTCCATCCTTTTGAAAATGTCCTCACATGGCATTCAGAGTAATGTCTTTCACATATTTCCGAATCCAGACAAGTTGACAATGAGTATAAGCCATCACAGGGAAAATGTTAATAAACTAGATTCAGCAGACAAGGATGAGGCCTAGGAAGAATGCTGATCAAAACATTTGGACTAAGATGTGGCTAAGGAGGAAGGCCTAGGTAACTGTTGGCAGGGGCATCTTTATGTGCTTGTGTTTTAAGCCACAATTTTACCAAGAGATGCTCAATGGTTATTTTAACAGCCAAAAAGAACCTAAGAGTTCATATATTCTTATATTCCTTTCATAATATAGATGACTGATCTAAGTTCTGCAGAGGCTGAGTAATCTAAACAAAGTCATGTCACTGGTGGACAGCAGAACCACACTGTGTATAGATTTTCCAGAGCCTATGTTGAGAGTTGTTTCATTCAGTGTTCTTTCTTATAAGTTATGTCAGAAATTCTCCAATTTGCCATTTTAGAAAGCAATACCCTTTTTTTCTTAAGTAAAACTCTTCAACTTAGAGCTATGTGAATAACTAAAACCAAAATGCATCTATGTGTATTTTAAAGCTGCTTCAAATTTAAACACAAATAAAACACTGCATAATGCTAAGGATTAACTAAAGTATTTAATAAAGTAAAAGAGTGAATGACTTAATTTAATTTTCATCAATTATTCTAAGAATTTAATCCATATAACATATTAAACAAATTAAAGAATGATGGTTTTCAGTTGATACATGTCTCCTTAATACTCAAAGAGAATAATTCTTGCCATGCTTAAGGTTTCTTTAGTATAACAATTCAGTAACCATTAACTTTTCACAGAAGATATTTCATTCAGACACATACCTATTACAAAAGACATTGTTTCCGCAGCCAGGTGAAATATGTTGTCCTGCATACTTACATGTTTCTAAAACATTCTTAAATCATTATGTATGTTGCTTTCTTAAAATTCTCCGTATCTCAAAGAAATTCCCTCTGATATAATATATTTTATCTTGCATCATTCTACCTTTGATCTACTTTTGATTCAGCTTTTATTTTTCTTGTCAACTCAAACCTGAAATTAATGACATCACAAACATTCATTTTATGTCACTTATCCATTAAGCCATCTTAATGGAGGTTATGTCTACTTCAAAACTCAAACTACTTATTTGCCTTTATTAAGTAGCTTAGCATTTCCATGGAAAAGATACTTATTTTTAAATTGTGGATGATAATAGATTTTATCTCATTACATTTTGAAAGGATGAAGTGATTTAATTTGTAAGAAGTGCTTGGATTAGAATTAGCACATAGTAAATTACTCAACAAGTGATAGCTAGCTGTGATGTGTTTGTAACGAACTTTCATTAAATTATTCAAAGCTTGAAGAACATTTTCAATTGTACTTGTATAGCTATTTGTATGAAGTTATCACTTTTTCACTAACATGGGTTGACACTGTGCTGATCAAGTTCATTGTGTGCTCATCCTTTATTCTAAATTATACACTATCTGTTTGTCTCCTGTGGACTTCCTATCTGTCTTCACAGTGGCTGTCATGAAATGCTGGGGCTCCTTGTGCTATCCAGTCATTGTAACCATATTCTTCACATTACCAGAATAGCCTGGCTTCACTGAGAGTAGTCACCTTTCTCTGTCATTGTTTTGTATCTTAATTTTCTTATTCTTTTGTTGCCTCTTGTTTCATAAGAAAAAATTGTTCTGCTCATTGAAGTCTACCCACTTCACCTTTCATTTTCTTTCCAGTATGTGTGTATATGCACACATTTGTATGCAGATACTCACATGTAGGCAAGAGGGCAACATTGGCTGTCTTCTGTTATTCTCCATCTTACTTTTGAAGATAAATTCTCTCACTCAACCTGTAACTCATTGATTTAGCTAAATCAGCTGCACCTCCTTTCAAAGGAGACACCAATGTCTTACAGGTGTCTTCAGACTCATGATTGTCCTTCCTCACCCTCACAAGTGCTGGGATTACAAGTGTGAGCCTGGCCTTACTAGCATTATTTAGATGGTCTTTAGAAAAATCTCTCATCCATTCATATTGTGTAATGACATAATGATAAGCCCCAGTTTGCAACCTGAAAGACAGCCCTCACTAGAGTATGACTATACTTACAGTCAAAGAGACTATAAACTTTCATCCTATACAACTGTAGAAAGCAAACCAGTTGTTTATAAAATAGTTATAATGCATCATAACAGCCTAAAGTGACTAAGGCATATTTTTAGTCTTAATTTTGTTTCTTTCCAAATCGTTTTAATTTCTCTAAGAAAACCATTTGCTGAAAATTATCTAGGTGTCAGATCCTAGAATAAGGAAGTACATCTCCTAGTCTATTTTCTGTTGCTATGGTGAAATAGCGTGACAGAAAAGACACATAGGGGAGAGCTTATTTTAGTTCACATCTCCAGGTTATAGTTCACCACTGTAGGAAGTCAAGGTGGCAGGAAACACCTTGTTATATCAGATCCACAGTCAAGAGCAAAGAAAAAAATCGCTTGCTTGTACTCAGCTTGAATTCTTCATTATTACACAGTTGAGGGTCTCTGCCCAGGGAATTGACCACTGTGGGTTGGAAGAACCCCTATTAATTAACTTAAGAAAATCCCCCCAGACACATCCACAGGCTAACCCCTGGTAGATAATCCTCCAAACCTTAATTGAGATTGTCTTTTCAGGTGATTCTTTGTTATGTCAAGTTGACAATCAAACTAACAATCAGAGGACATAAAGCCATAACTGGTTCTAAGGTATTCTTTACTTATGAAATAAGGCATATGATTAATTTCACTGTAATACAAAGAGAAAGATTATGCCATTAAAGGCCACAAGTGAATTATTTTGTCTACCTAAGGCAAATCAACTCACTCTTGTCTCTTTAAAATTTCTGTTTCAGAGATACAGTAAATATCCTCCTTAATTTTGAGAGAAATTATAATAAAATGAAGGCTGATTTTTTTAATCACTCCCTCTCTCCCTTTCTCACTGTGATGCTGAGCATTAAACCTAAAGTCCCATAAATGCTACACAAGTAGCCATTCACTGAGCTTTATTTCAAGGATTCTTTCTTTTTATGTGGAATCCTAGGGATCAAACTTAGGGCCTTTTATGTGGCAAGCAAGCCCTTTACCATTGTCTTACAGTTTCAGCCTGCTTTCTTTGAATAAGTTCATCTTCTCTGCACAATAACTCTTGTTGATTTTTCTTTTTATATTTTCACTGTAAAAAACAAAACATGATATTCACCCTTCTTTGAAGAACCTTTGACCCAAGTGCCCAAAGAATATAGAAACCCAAGGAGATAGGTACAAATTAACATGTGGTCCCAAACAGACAAGTTTTCCATGCAGCAGGCTGGAGCAGGCTGGCATTGAGAACACTCCAACCCGGGTGAGTCATAGGGTCAGAACCAGATCTTGAGAAACTCTGAGCTGTGTGGGTATTTAGTTGGCACATCACAGAATAGATTGTAGCACTAGTCTGGTGGAAGAAATGTGAACGGTTACATTTGCCTGGTCTGGAAGGGAGGAGGAGACAGGAAGGATAAGCTGTCCTTATTCCAAACTCTCAGTTCCTGCAATTCAAGGAAACTATATCCCTGGATAAGAGGCGACTTGGGGCCCTGGAATTTTCCTATGAGAAAAATCCTGTCTATCTCTTTCTACATACATGTTCCCATCCCTCACCCACACAGAGATGCCTCTCTTCAATACAGGATGAGAGAGAGAGAGAGAGAGAGAGAGAGAGAGAGAGAGAGAGAGAGAGATCTGAGAGTGACAGCCTGGGTGTAGAAATACCACAAAATTTACACTCCACGTGTAGTATAGAAAACTGGTACAGAAATACAGAAGAAAAATCCCAGTCCTTCTTTGGAAAAGCCAGGACCTGCCTGGGGTACTTGCTGTCCAGAGGAGAAGCAAGAAAAATCTTAAAGGGGATAGGGTCAAGATTACTTCCAGATGCACATAGCTTGTGTCTCAGAAGTACAGGAACAAAAGCTTCTTCATCTTGTAAATGATCCCCAACACAAAGCTTTCACCAGTTTTCTCATGTCAGAAAAAGCCAAGGTTTCAGGTCTCTGTCTCCTCCATCATCTTGATGGCACTCTTGAATGTCTCAGACTCTGCAATACAGAGCTCCATGGCTACCACTCCCATCTCCTCTGGCATGTCTGAGTACCTGACCAGGGAGAAGGCTGCAGGGGCGCTTAATACTTAGCTTTATCTTTTGCCTTCAGTCTGATCTCACCCATGGTCCTGCTCATGAGCCCCTAGAGGAAGTGGTGCTTCCAGGAAGCACTGATCCGGCAGGTTAAAGTGCCCAGAAGATTCAGGAAGAAGGTTTTGCCAATGTGATGGGAGCAGAACATTCATTTCTCCTGCCAGAACCTGCATCCTGTATACTGATGCTTGGTTTCACAGAATCTGGAGGTGAAGGGTTTCTTTAGACTCTATATAATAGACTATTTTCTGAATGTTGTTGATAGTTAAATATTTATCCAACTTTTGTATATATGAGTATGTATGTGTCCATATAGAAAATAATTTTACATTTTGACTTGAGGCAGAAGTAAATTTATAGTAGAGAACACTGGCTAGAGATTAAGGAGACTGCATTTTTAATTCTGGCCCTGGAGATCACTGAACGAGTGATAAATCTCTTAATTAGTCTAAGCTTCAGTGTACTCATCAGAATAAATTGGCAAAGTTCTGGGACACTTTTCCTTCTTTGTTTACATTTACACCCTAGATGATCTCATTCAGTCATATGGCTTTAAATATCATGTTTATACCGACAACTGCCAAGTGTACAATTCCTACATGGAACTTTCTTTCCCAAAATCCATGTTCAGCATCTTTGAATCCTACTGTTACCAAATAGAGCTCTATTATTTTCAAGATTTTCATGTTCAGAAATGACAGGGCTGAGTGCTCATAAACCTCGCTTATCTTGGAAAAATGGTAAATCTAGAGTGTATGAAGCAATGTGTGTCTACCACAAATGGTGTTTATTCTTCATTAAATATTTTTCTCTTCTAACCTCTGCCTACTTATCATAGCCCAATCAGAACTCCATCTTTTCAATCTTGTATATGAGAAAACTTAGAGCTATCCTAACTGTACACAGTTTTTGATACCTCACATCCAAGGTGAGTGTACATACTCCTGGTCTTCTTTCGATATTAATTCAGAATGAAACCACTTCATAATTTTCATTAAAAGCACAGATCACTGTGACATCATCTCTCACTAGAACTTCTATCTAGTTTCCCTAATTCTACTGATACAGTCCCTGCCAATAGCTGTTTACACAAAAGGACTTCAGTGATCATTTTAAAATGCAGGTGTGATCATTTCCTGCTAGATTTAGAATTCAGTCTAATCAGAGTTAAACTCTAAATCTGCATTACACCATCCAGGATTTGAAAACTACCTCCTCAATTTATCTTTAGTTATTTTTATGTTAGCCCTTTTGCAATTTTTAATATAATATATTTAAAATAATCCATTTTTGTCAATGATGAACAAGAAAAGATATCAAAATATTACCTCCCAGTAATTAAAGTTTAATAAGTATGATTGAATTCTCTAATATCTACATAAAAACTATTAAGAATAGAATAAATGATCATTGTTGAGTACTTCATTAGAAAACTGTGATTATCAAGTGGATTTTAAAAAAATGATAAAATAAAAATTATAAAATTAAAACAATTACAATCATTGATATTAAACTCTTCAACAGGGAAAGCATGGTGACCATTTAATAAATGAATAAAGAGAGGTTTGAGGGCACATGTCTGCAAAAATTAAAAGTAAGAAGATTATCCATTTAAACCAACATTTTTAAGAGTTTAAAAACTAATTAAATGCATATTGTNTATATATATATATATTTCAAATGCACCATACATAAAATTTCTTCTGAAATAAGTAAAAAAGTGGAAGAACATTCTAAGAAGACAGAATCACTGAGGAAAGCACTATTCCTGATTACCCTCATAAGTTTAATGTTATTAATAAGAATTACTGTGGGAACAAATTTATAAAATGAGCAGCATGAAGAGTGAGTTGACTTCTTTGCCCTTTAAGGAGGAAAGAGTTGCAGAAAAATGCTCTAGGTTTAAATATAAAATACTTCAAAGACTTTCTTCATGTTTCTCCTAATCCAAGTGACAAGCAGTAATCTACTTAGAGGAAAACCACAAAAAGCAACATGAAATAGCTCTATTTCTTATAAAACTAAAAGTATCTGGTAAATTGTAATGATAGACTCACATGTACTTGGGTGAAATATAGTCAGGATTAGGCACTTCAACTTACTACATCTCCTTTAATAAGACATTCATGAGCAATAAAAGTATTATTTCCTACATTTATGAAAGGCTCAATTAGTGTTCAGTATCTAATAATATACATTGTATTATTTTATTTCTCAGCACTATAACATGTGTTATAATACAAGCTGTCAGGCCACTCTAGTTAAGAGGGAATACTGTAGCATATAAACCTGTATGTACAAACACACACATACACACACACACACACACACCACATGCACATGTACATATGTTGGGGAGAGAAAGAGAGAGAGAGAAAGAGAGAGAGAGAGAGAGAGAGAGAGAGAGAGAGAGAGAGAGAGAGAGAGAAAGAGAGAAAGAGAGAAAGAGGGAGGAACAGAGAGCCAGAGAAGCATAGACTTCATTAATGAAAGTGAGGCAAGAAAATGTGAAAGGGGTTATAAACTGAGATACTGTTTAAAAATCAATTATACCATTAGGCTGACCGAATCTTAAAGAAAGTTAAAAGAACTTGCCTTTGAAATGCTTTCTTAGTTTCCTGTAGCTGAGAGGATGTGAATGATGCCAGATATTTATATTGTGTGTCATATTTGACACAATAACTTTTGAGAATTCTGAGGGCACATTTGCAAATCTAATAAAATTGATCTAAGGCATATCTATGATATGTAATCAGAAGATGCAAGGATATTGAACACTTATTTTACTCTCTGGGTTGTCTGAAGTCCCACATGGTCTACTATATTGCTCAAGAAAATATTAAGATCTAGATTTGGTGCTGAAATTTTCTCTGAGGGTAGAAGAGTGGAAACAATATCCACCTGCTTCTCCCTGTTTCTAGCAACAAAATATGGTGTTATTTCAGCAAACTGCAACCTGAGAAAAAAGTGAGTTTACTGGATGTACTAAGAACAGTGGGTGAGAGTTTTCTTCTAGGTTTGTGGTACTGGGTGAGAGTTTACTTATAGGTGTGTGGTGCTGGGTAAGAATTTACTTATAGGTGTGTGGTGCTGGGGGACTGTTTTCTCATAGGTGTGTGGTGCTGGGGGACTGTTTTCTCATAGGTGTGTGGTGCTGGGGGACTGTTTTCTCATAGGTGTGTGGTGCTGGGGACTGTTTTCTCATAGGTGTGTGGTGCTGGGGGACTGTTTTCTCATAGGTTGTGTGGTTCTGGGGGACTGTTTTCTTATAGGTGTGGGGTGCTGGGGGACTGTTTTCTCATAGGTGTGTGGTGCTCCCACTGTCCTAAGCCCACACTGGAAGGTCTCCAACCAAGCATAGCGGATAAGTTCCATACAGCCACAGGAAAGGGAGAGAGATCCTTCACTAGGTTCTCCCAACCTACGTGGCTTTATCTGCTTCCCCAGGCAATGTGCAGCCAGGGCAAGTTGCCTGGTTGGTTGACAGTTGTGGCTGACTTTCAGGCAAGGGTTCCATGAGTCACCTCGCTCCCCAGAACAAGCACATACAACTGAGCTTAGATTTCAGTCCTATACAACAGGAGAAATTTAGGTATTGATTGTAAAATCCTTGAAGATAAGTCATAAATCATTTGTATTTGCTTACTGACAATACATTTTATAATGTTTAAAACTTGTTATTTACTGGGTACCACATACTTTTCCAAAAGCACCATAATTTTTTTTATCTATATTAACCAGTTAATAAGATATTATATTCCCTATACAAAGGAAACTATAATTTATAAATTTTAAAGATTAGCCTACTTAAGGCCATAGAGGTATTTAGTTATAGAGTTGAAATTCAAACATAAGTTAGTTTAGATACAAAATTCAAATTCTATGAGGATGATCTGTGTAGGAGTCTGAATGATAGCTCTTCCTGTCCAAAGAAACTTTTGTCTTTTATGAGGAGCTGAATATATTAATACTAAAGATTTTTTCAAGTTTGATTAAAAGATGCTGAGATGGTTAGATTGTCTTGGATATTATTTAGTGATATCATTATAGTTACAAGATTCATTATTAGCTAGAGTCAATAAGGTTATTGTCGGTGCTGGAGAGATGGCTTAGCAGTTAAGAGCACTGGATGCTCTTGCAGATTATCCAATTTTGATTTCCAGTGCACACATCCTGGTTGGAAACCATCTATAACTCCAGTTCCAGGGGAATCTAACACCTTCTGACCTCCATGGGATTGCACAGGTACATGACACAGGGGTACTTATATACATGCAGGCAACACACTCATACACTAAAATAAAATATTAATAAAAGTAAGGTTATTGTGAAAATAGGGGACCTTTGGAAATAGTATATTGTTGCTTTTGAAGGTGGAAAGAGAATCATGAGATCAGGAAGAATCTCCAGAAGAAATGCAGCTCCGAATTTTAACACAAGGTGTCTGCTCTAGTCTTCTGGAAGCCATAACTAGAAGAGAATAGAATTATATTGCTTCAAATCACTATTTATACTCATTTCATGTAGTGTCTGTGGAAACCAATACAGTTTAAACACAATTGCCCAGATGAAAAAGAGGAGATATACATGAAAGTTAATTATGAAATATTTGTGCTTCAACATTGAAGGTAATTGTTCAGAGTTGAACACCAAGAGTATGAAAAATTTCTTTTAGAACTAAAGACAGAATTTTTAATATACTTTTATTGAAGTTTCGTGTATTTCATACACCATGTTTCATTTCAGTTTAGACATATTCCCCTTTGCCTTCCTCCCACTCCACCCCACCCCACCCCAGTTCATGCACTCTGCCATACATGCCCTGCAACTTTCTCTCAGTCTTTTTAAAGTTTTTCTCCACTGAGTTATATTGTTTTGGGAAGAATTTAACTGTATCAACCTGTTCTTTGACCCAGTCCTTATGTTATTGTTGTTCTCTCCCATTTGTATTGTTCCAAAATATGCCTATATAAACATCATATATGTAACAGAATATGTTCTCTGGGAATAAACTGTATGTTAACACTGAAATATGTTTAGGAATTCACATTTTTCCCTTTAATTTTATATTGCTCTGAAATATGAATATATACCTTCTACCCATATACGTGAGGACAAAGGTGAACCTGCTGATACAGAATTAAAAGATTGGAGGGGGATCTACCAAAACCACCAGAAGCACAGGTAAGAGCTGGGTGCTTCAGCCAGGTGGATTGTTTGATTGGATTTCTTGTCTTTGTTGATCTTTGGCCCAATTGGCTAGAGTGGCTGTGGGGGCAGAGTTATCCTCCCAGCCAGTATAAAACGTGGGTTTGCTTGAGTATTGAGATCGGGGATCTCCCAAGACCACCTGCAGCATAGGTACCTGACAGCGGGCTAAAGAGCCCCCCTAACCCCGCCAACTGAACTAGGATTACCAAAGGAAGGAGTGTCCAAGTGGATTATTTGGAGAACCTTCAGAACATAAATGAAAGAGGAAAGAGTGAGTTGGACATCCAATAGAAAGCCTAGAGCTTGGAGAAGTCAACACTCCATAAGCAAGGAGTAAAGGAGAAAAACAAATCAATCAAACAGACAATGAAGGCATCTGTAGGAGGCAAGCAAAGCAAGCATTCAACACAGTGAAAAGGCATTTGGGATTCACACTGGAATACAGACAAGGAGAAGCCCGTATGCCAGGGACATGAAGAAGAGAAAACATGGGAAAGGTGCAGCATAATCTCACAACAACTCTACCAACCCTGTGGAAGATTCCTACAGTGGGATCTTCTTGGGGATGGCCCAGGACACAGATATTAGAAGTATAATTGTGAACATATTTAAAGAAGTACAAGATTATGAAGAGCAAATCAAAGAATTAAGAAAAGAGAATTGAAGAACTCAAGAAGGACCTAGGGAGAGAGAATGACAAACTCTGGAGGAACTGGAAACACTGAAAAGATTCCATGTTGAAAAAGATAAAGAAACCAACTAGCGAAGCAAAGAGCTACAGGAAGAGACTGAGAAGCTCCAAAAGGATGTGGAAATACTAAAGAAATCAGAAGAGAAAATGAAAAAGGAAATCATCCAATCCAATCAACACTCATCCAATAAAGAGGAAAGAATGAAAAAAGCCTCAGAAGTAGAATGGAGGAAGCAGCACAAAGAATATCAGACCTGGAAGATAACACAGAACAACTAAAAGCCTCAAGGAAAGATTATGAAAAATTTAAAAATACACAAAATAGAACAACCAGGAACTGTGGGACACTATGAAAAGATCAAACCTCTACATCATAGTAATAGAAGAAGGAGAAAAATCCCGGGAGAATGGTATTGATCAGATCCTCAACAGAATAATAGATGAAAATTTCCACAAACTAAAAAAACACAAACAAATACAAATACAAGAAGCACATAGAACTGCAAACAGAGAAGATCAGAAAAGAAACTCTCCATGCCACATCGTAGTTAAAATGCTAGACACCCAAAACAAAGATAAAATAATTAAAGCCACAAGAGAAAAACAACAAGTGACCTATACGGGGAAACATACGAAAATTACAACTGACTTCTCAGTGCAAACTATGAAGGCAAGAAGAACATGGAGCAAAGCATTCCCAGTGTTAAAGGACAATAGATGCCAACCCAGGTTACTGCCCAGCAAAAATGTCGATTATAGTTGGAGAGAGAAAAACCTTCCATGACATAAACAAGATAAAAGAATACATGTCCAGAAACCCAACCCTTCAGAGAATACTTACAATTTGAAGGACAAAAGAAAGGAGCAACCATCCCCAGGCACCTAGAAAGAGAAATCAATAAAAGCATAACTGCAGAAGTAGAAACCTAAACCAAAACCACAAATACTTAATAAGGCAAAAGGAAACAACACAAACCTATCAGTCGTAACCTTAAATATTAATGGACTAAATTTCCCAATCAAAAGACATAGACTGGGAGATTGGATTAGATGGATTAACCCATCGACATGTTGTCTATAAGAAACACATCTTACCTTCAAGGACAGGCACCATGTTAAAGTGAAAGGATGGAAAAAAAATATTCCATGCAAATGGTAGCAAAAAGGAAGTAGGTGTTGCTATTTTAATATCAGACAAAATAGACTTCAAAGTAAAAGAAATCAGAAGAGACAAAGAAGGCCATTGCATTTTTATCAAAGGAACAATTCACCAAGAAGATTTCACAATTATGAATATATACTCACAAAACTCTGGTGCACCAAACTTTATAAAGACAATTCTCCAGGACCACAAGTCACACACTAACCCCAGTACACTCATAGTAGGGGACTTCAATACCCCACTGAGCCCTTTGAACAGGAACTGTCTGTAACTCCAATTCCAGGAGAAATCCAATTCCAGGGGAATCTGACACCCTCTTCTGACCTCTGCAGCATTGCATGACACAGGTGCACAAACCTACATGCAGACAGTACATTCATACACATAAAAAATAAATAAAATTTTGTAAAAACTGTCCATTCTCCCCTAATTCTTGTATAGATTTAATGCAATCCCAATTAAAATCCCCAAGAGTTTCTTCACAGGCCTGGGGAAAAAAGTCCTTAAATTCATTTGGAAAAACAAAAGACCCTGAATAGCAAAAACAACCCTGAGTGAAAAGAGCAACACAGGGGGCGATCTCTATCCCAGACATCAAACTATACTACAGGGCTGTCGTCAAAAAACAGCCTTGTACTGGCACAAAAACAGACCTATTGACCAATGGAACAAAACTGAAGATCCATACTTGAGCACATACAATTTCAGCCATCTCATATTTGACAAGGGGGCCAAGAAACCACAATGGAGGAAAGACAGCATCTTCAGCAAGTGGTGTTGGCAAAACTGGATCACCACTTGTAGAAGAATGAAATTAAACCCCTACCTCTCGCCCTGTACAAAAGTCAACTCCAGATGGATTAAAGACCTCAACGTGAAACCCCAAACTCTGAAGGTGATAGAAGAAAAAGTTGGCAAGCAGAATACAGATCTACAGGCAGTATGGGAAAGACATTCTTAAATTAGACGCGCAGCTGAGCAAGAATAAGGTTGACAATTGACAAATGGGACCTCATTAAAAACTAAAAATTCTGTACTGCTAAAAGAAACATAAAAGGAAGTGAAAGAGAAATCCACAGAGTGGGAGAAACCTTCACCGAGACAAACGTCTGACAAAGCATTGATTTCCAGAATATATAAAGTCAAACAAAGAAGAAAACAAATGACCACTCAATAAGTGGAGCAAGAGCGTGAACAAAGCTTACAGAGGGGGAATTAGAGATGATGGCTGAGAAACATCTTAAGAAGTGTTCAACATCACTTATCATTAAGGAATGCAAATCAAAACCACTCTAAGATATCTCTTACTCCAATAAGCCTGGCTAGGATCAAATAAACAAATGGTTTCAAGTGCTGGAGAGTTGGTGTGGGTAAAGAGGAACACTCATCCACTGTTGGTGGGAATGGTAAACACTACAGCCACTATGGAAAGCATTGTGGAGAACCCTTGGAAGACTTGGAATGAACTTGCCACTTGACCCAGCTATCCACTCCTGGGTATGTATCCACAAGACTCATCCTACCGAGAGATACATGCACACCATGTTTATTTCAGCTTTCTCACAATAGGAGAGATGAAACCAACCCAAATGCCCCACAACTGATGGAGTGATAGAGAAAATGTTGTACATCTAAACAGTGGGTTCCTATGCAGCAGTATGGTTGGCGCACGCCTTTTAATCCTAGCACTTGGGAGGCAGAGGCAGGTGGATCTTGGTGAGCTCAAGGCAAGCCTGGTCTACAGAGTGAGTTCCGGACAGCTGAATCACAGGGAGACCCTGTCTTGAAAAGAACCAAAAAAAAAAAAAAAAAAAAAAAGATGGCATGATGAGGTTTGTAGGTAAATGGATTGAGCTGGAAGATGTCATTCTGAGTGAAGTAACACAGTAGCAGAAAAACAAAGGACGAATGGTATCCTTCATCTGTGGATGCTAGCACCAATTACATAATTGTGTGGCAAACTGAGCAATGTCAATGTGATCTGAAAACAACTTTGCTCTTATATTGTGAATCCCTTAAAATATAATTAAAAATATTAAAAAAAAAAACAAAATTGTACACTGGTGGTAATTTTACAGAATGCAAAATGAAAATGTGGCATTATAGGAGCTTGCACCCAGGTTCCAGTAGGCCTCTAAAGCCAGGTAGTGTGAAAGGGTTGAATTCTTTGTAAGAAGGTCCTGAGAAACCCATTTGTAAATTTTGTGAAGATGAAGCACAAATTACAATGGAGACTCCAGGATGAAATATTAGAACCTCAAGAGAAGACCTCTAGCAAGGGAAGCTGCAAGCACAGAAAAAAACTGGCCTAAGCCAGGGGCTATATGTGGTGCAGGCAGCAGAATTTGAGGCATGGGGCTACCTTAGTCTATTGGAACATGCATAGAACCACCACAAGCAGTACATGCCAGACATAGGACCATGGATTGTGCTGTTTGTCCTGCTTGGTTTCTATCTTACTTCAATCCCTTCTTTTCTTGCTATACCTCCATTTCTCTCTTTCAAGTTACGGTGTTTATTTAGTGTTACTGTGTATTAATAGAGTTTGTAAATTGTGATTTTTTTATTTAATTATTTTATGTGTATGAATGTACTGTCTGCATGTAGGTTTGTGCACCCGTGTCGTGCAATGCCGCGGAGGTTAGAAGAGGACGTCAGATTCCCCTGGAACTGGAGTTCTCCTGGAATTGGAATTACAGACGGTTCTCAGCCACCATGTGGGTGCTGGGGATTGAACCCGAGTAATCTGCAAGAGCAGTTGGCACTCTTAACCTCTAGGCAATCTCTCCAGACCCTTTGTGATTTTTATAGAGGCTTGCTTTTTAAGTGCTTGTCTTGCATGTCACAAGATCAATTGGACTTTTAAATAGTGTTAAGTCTGATAAAGTTTCTTTCTTATTTTTTTTTGTCTTTTTGAAATGGTTTTCCTGTAGTCCCAGCTGGCCTGGAACTCACTATAGGGAACAAACTAGCCTTGAACTCACAGATATCCACCTGCATCTGCCTCCCCTGTGCGAGGATTAAAGGTTTGTGCCACTATGCCCAGCTAAGTCTGCTAAAGATTATGGAGACTTTTAAAGATTGAGTCATAGTGCGTTTTCCATTGTGAGATGAACAGAGTGGAATGTTACAATTTAAAGTGAGTGTCTAGGTGTCAAGTTGAAAGGGGCAGAGTTGTGATTGTTAATGTTTTACTAAACTGAGTCACCTAGGGAAGCACACCTCTGAGTGTGCTTGGGCCATTGTTTCCAGAGGTGTTAGGCATAGTAGAGAATATTGACCCTGAATGTAGGTGGCAGCATTTCAGGCTTTGTAGTCACAGATTGTATAAAACAGGTGAAAAGAGAAAGCAAACTGTGCTTTCTGGTTTGTAACACTCAATGCAATGTGACCAGCTTGCTCAGCTTCCCCATCCATCCCAAAGAAGAACCAGACAGTCCCTCAAATCATTAGCCAAAATAAACTCCTTCCTTATGTTGTTTTCCCAGGAAATTTGCCACAAGAAAAAAATTAAATAATGTGGCCTTCATTGCCTATCCAATCAAGTTCCTGTTTTTTTTTTTTTTTTTTTTGTCTTTCAAAAAAAAGCTATTGTTGTCATACGCCCTTAATCTTAGTACTTGGGAGGCAGAGGCAGGCGGATCTTTGTGTTCATGAGGTGCTGAGTAGAAAGTGTATTCTCTGGTTTTTGGGTGAAATATTTGATAGATATCTGTGAGGTCCATTTGGTGTATTGTTATCTTTAGTTCAGATGTCTGTTTATCATTTGGCCTGTTGATCTCTCTAAAGGACTTAAAGGGGTTGAAGTCCCCTACTATTAGTGTGCTGGGGTTAATCTGTGCCTTGAGATCCTGGAGAATTGTCTTTATAATGTTTGGTACACTGGCGTTTGGTGCGTATATATTCATGATTGTGAGATCTTCATCGTCTATTGTTCCTTTTAATAAAGATATAATGGCCCTTTTTGTCTCTTTTCCTTTCTTTTGCTTTGAAGTCTATTTTGTCTGATATTAGAATAGCATCCTGCTTTCTTAGTACTTTGTTTGGAATAATTTCCTCCATCCCTTCAGCTTAAGGTGGTGCCTATCCTTAAATTGAGATGAAGTTTCTTGTTAGACAGCATATAGATGTGTTTTGGCTTCCTAGTTCCATTTCCTGTCCTGTCTATGCCTTTTTTTTTTTTTTTTTTTGGTCTTTTTGAAACTGGGTCTCCCTGTAGCCCCCGCTGTCCTGGAACTCACTCTGTAGACCAGGCTGGCCTTGAACTCACAAAGATCCACCTGCCTCTGCCTCCCAAGTGCTAGGATTAAAGGCGTGCACCACCATGCCTGGTAGTCTATGCCTTTTGATTGGGGAGTTTAGTCCATTAATATTTAAGGTTATAATTGAAAGATGGATGTTGCTTCCTTTCACTTTATTATCCATTTGGACTTCTAGCCTCTGATTTTACTCCTACAGTTATGTTTTCATTAGTTTCTTTTCCTAGGTGTTTGAGGATTGTTTCTCCTCTTTTCTGCCCTTTGAATTGCTTCAAGTATTTTATGAAGAGTTGGTTTTCCAGAAATTTATTCTATCATCTTGTTTATGTCATTTAAGATTTTTCTCTCTCCTTCAATTATAATCAACATTTTTACTGGGTAAAGTATTCTGGGTTGACATCCATAGTCCTTTAACACTGGGAATGCTTTGCTCCATGTTCTTCATGCTTTCATGGTTTGGGCTGAGAAGTCACTTGTAATTCTGATGGATTTACCTTTGTATGTGACTTGTTTTTCTTTTTGTAGTGTTCAGAATTTTGTCTTTGTTTTGGGTGTCTAGCATTTTAACTATGATATGGCATGGGGAGAATCTTTTCTGGTCTTGTCTATTTGGAGTCCCATGTGCTGCTTGTATTTGTTTGGGTTTGTCTATTTTTAGTTTGGGGAAATCTTCGTCTATTATTGTGTTGAAGAGCTGACCAATACTATTGTCTTGAGATTCTTCTCCTTCACTCTATTCCTATGATGTGGAGGTTTGATCTTTTCATAGTGTCCCATATTTTCTGGTTGTTCCACTTTTGTGTATTTTTAAATTTTTCATATTCTATATTTGAGCTTTTTAGTTGCTCTGTGTTATCTTCTAGATCTGATATTCTTTGTTCTGCTTCCTCCATTCTACTTCTGAGGCTTTTTCCTTTCCTTTCTTCTTGATTGGATGAGTGTTCCTTTTTTGTTTCATCCTGTGTTTCCTTTAGTATTTCCATTTCCTTTTTGAGCTTCTCAATCTTTCTTAGTGCTCCTTACTTCGTTGTTTGGCTTCCTTTTTCAGTGATTCTACTTTCTTTTGGAGTTTGTTGTTTTTTTTCTCCCTCTAGGTCTTTCTGCAGTTTGTCACTCTGTTCCTTTAGCTCTTTCCGAAGTTTGTCATTATATCCCTCTAGGTCCTTTTTGAGTTTTTCATTCTCTCTCTTTAGTTCTCTGAATTCTTCATTTTATTTAATTTCTCTGCATAGGTCTGCAATTATTCCTCTAAGATATGTTCTTTGGGTCACCTCCAGGGGGATCCCATTGTAGCTATCTCCTACAGGTTTGGTAGAGCCTGGTGCGGGATTATCCTGTGCCTATCCCATCTTATCCCTTCCTCGTGTCCCTGTCATGTGGGTTTCCCTTTTGTGATTCAAATCACAAATATCTTTTCACTCTGTTACCAGGTGGTTTTGCTTGCCTCCTTCCGATGCTTTTCTTTTTCTTTCTTCCTCCTTGTTTATGGAGTATTGACTTGTCTAGGTTTCAGGCTTTCAATTTTGTTTATATATTGGATATTGGAAGACTAAGTCACTCTTCTCTTCCTGTTCTGAAGGTTCTCCAAAAAAAAGTCCACTTGGATACTCTCTCACCAATTCCAATTGGCCCCAGTAGGGGAGCGGGTATGCCTGACTTAGCCCGGCCTGGTACCTGCCTGGAGCGACTTCCCGGTTCCCGTGCCTCAGAGCCATGGAGGCACCAAACCCGACCTGCTGGTCACTGGCTGCAAAGGTGAAGGGCGGCTCCCACTCAGACAGCCACCCCCTATAAAAGGGTTCAGAGTTGGGACCCTTTTCCAGCAGCCCAGGAAACAATCTACCTTAAAATCTACCTGCCAGGACCAACTTCCTGGTTCTTGTGCCTCAGGAGTTGGCCTGCACAAAGCCACAGATATAATCCTACTTTAAGAAGAACCAAAGTCCAGCAATGTAGCTCAATGTCTGACATTTGCTACTCGCTTATGATTTTCTGGGCTCTGAGAGGTTCTGGTAGTTCCATCTCTCTCAATCTGTTATCAATAACACACAGCTTGTCTTGTAGGCACATGTCATCCCCACATAGCACCTACCTCGAACCTTGTCAGTTGTTCCACAGTCTATCTCCAATATACTTGGGTTTCCATTGCAACTGGGGCGGTACCTTTACTATTGGCCTCTCCTGGTCTCTCTTCAGGGAGTATGAGATTACCATACAGTGCCAAGTCTCTGCTGTTCTCTACAACTCATCCATACTTTCAAAGCTAGTACCACATGGGAGACCATTACACATTATTTACCAAGTTTTGCTACCAGCTTGATGTGCAGTCTAGGACTCCATGGACCACAGCTTCTGATTGCTCACCCTGAGGAAATACTTTCCAGAAGATTCATTTCAGTGGTGACTTCTTATTTATCACAGCTGATTCTTGAGCCCCAGCTCACCAGCAGATACCATCCCAGTAAAGCATAAAAGGTTTCACTTCTACATGTTCCTAATCCAAATGATCACATGGATATCCTGGATAGAGTCTGTGCTTCCCTCTGAAAATTAACAAGCCAGGCCTCCACTGTCTGCATTTTCTTTTTTATTTATCTTCCATACTCCCAACACAACAGCTTATCATGATCTGAGAACTAATCAGCTGTTCCAGCCAAGCTTCTAATATTTTCATAATCCTCCTCAAAACACATGGTCAGGTCTGTCATAGCAACACCTTACTTTTCTGGTAGTAATTTATGTTCCTTTTGGTTTTTGGCTGGGATTTGACTCAAATCAACTTGGAAGGGAAGGGTTTGCTTTTATTTACACTTCCAGTAATAATTGTTGCATAGGACTGTCCTCTGGCTGGCAAGCTATGGACAGATGTCTTCTTAACAAGCTTGTTTCTGCCTGCTTGCCTAGCATCATCACAAGATTCTTGAGTGTTGACATTCTGTAAGAAAGGAGGGTAGGGAGAGTCAGATATGACTCCCAACCAACCAGCTGGCCCTAGATGCACTAAGGGGCGGGACTACAGGTATATAAGCTCAGGAAGCTGCAGAGAGGCTCCCTTGTCATTTTGCATACCTGTGGGGAAGTCACTATCCATGCCTGGATGGATAGGTTCCCTTGAGGGTTTAGCAGAGGGATCACTCTGACTCCCGTAAGTAAACCTTCACCCATTGCTCTGTAAGTCAAATAACCACTGGATGTCACATGGACCAAGAGAGAAGGGGGTAAACATTATTGGCACCTCCCAGCTAGAATTTTATCCTCAATTTACATACCCGACCAGGATATGACAGAACCAAGGGTGATTTGGGGAAGAGCAAAGGCATTGTCTTTGATATTAGGAAGGAGACCAAAATGGATGTGATCTGATTGAGGAAATCCCCCCAACTGAGACTCTTTCAGATAACTCTGGGCTCTGTCATATTGATGGCTGAGGCTAAATAGGAGCATTCTACCACATTAGCTGTTTCTTTGGTTTCTTACTTTTTGCTTCTGGCCATTCACAGTATTTTGGATTGAAGGGTGGTTGTGTCAGTTTTCTTGGAGAGATGTGAATTACCCTTGATTCATCTTAAATAGTCACTAGAGACAAACCAAAATAATTATTTCAAAATAGTGATTAATTTAGTGAAAGTTAGTTTATTAGTGTTACTTACAGAAGCAAGGATTGATGAAGACAGCTTCATCACTGAAAAGCTCCCCACGGCATTGATGACGACTCCCAAATGTGACATTCCCAAAGGTCTTTTCATGACTTGCAGGTAGGAGAATCTTCTTTCCTCTGAAATTACTACTGCTTATATAACCTCCAGCCACAGAGCTTGTGAATCTTATAAGTTTCAGGAAGTTTTTGAGGACATGTGAGTTGTTGACTTCCTGGTCTTCATAAGTCTTGTTGATTTCCTGACTCTTGTGGAAATTGTCTTGAGGAAGGAACTTTTCAATTTGCAGAAAATTATTGTGCAGAAAGAGCAAAAAAAATTAAGGGACAAGAAAATGAAATCGTGGTCTATCCAGTCCATTGTGTTTGCATTAAACATAAGATCTGTAAGTAAGAAAATAAGAACTTAAAATCATGCATTCCAGAACACCCAATCTTGACACCACTCTCCTGGTGCTCTATTCTCTTTTTTTTTTTAGCCTCAGAATTCATGGTACATGAATGAGATGGCAGAAACTCTGGCATTGCAAAGAGGACTTTAAATGACAGAGATTGTAAGAAAAATGCTAAAACTGCTGTAAGATCAGTTCTAATGGTCTCTGCATCTATGAAATGGTGATAAGAGAAAATCTCCTATGTCCAGACTTTAATAATTTGCACCAGGTTTCCAAAATAAAAAGTTAAAAATTGAGTAATTTAACATTATTTAGCTCTGAAAGCTAAATTGCCAAATAAAGATACTTTTAAATATTCTTTTAAAAATATTTTGTTTGTTTGTGTTCTTTCACGTTAGATATGTCACCACTTTCAGACAGGTGGCTGCAGAAGCCAGAAGAGAGCTTTGGGTCCCCTGAAACTGAACAGGTTTTGAATCACCCGTTATGGGAGCTGGGATTCAACACAGTGAAGTGCTCTTAAACACTGATCCCTCTCTGCAGCCTCATGAGTTATTCTTCTTATAAACTCTCTCCTGAGCTTGGTGATGGCCAGCTTTTTGTTCCTTCTTTAAAGATTCTTTCCTCTTTATAGCCTGTTTTTCTGTCCACATTTTCTCTTCTAAGAACATGAGTCATATTGGATTCAAGCCCACCCATTTACTTATGTCTAGAGTTAAACCCTTTCTCCAAATAAGGTAAAATTTTTGAGGTATCAGAAGTTAAACATTCAACCTTTGAATTTTGGAGGAACACCATATTCCTTGAAACACAGCCATAGTCCAGAAGACTGTAATGAGAGAATTTAATTTTTCCCCTATAGATAAATGAGTTACAGAAGAGTGTTTGAAGTATATTCTCTGAAGTTAGAAGAGTCACAGAGGCCTTATGTGTCAGAATAGCAGGTGACCTTCTGGAAATATGACAGAATTGGCTACCTGTAGACCAGCTTGAATGCTCAAAGTCTGTTGTGTAAGGAAAGCACATCTGGTTTTTTTGTTGTAGTTTGAACACAGGTTAATATAAATGTTACTGAAGATCTTGTTCAAAAGAGCAGCTATCTGATAAGAAGAATCTTCAGAGCACAAAGCTAGAGGTAAAATATCGCCTTTAATCCTAGCACTTGGGATGCAGAGGCAGGTGAATCTTTGTGAGTTCAAGGCCAGCCTGTCTACAGAGTGAGTTCCAGGACAGCTGGGGCTACAGAGAGACCCTGTCTCGAAAAGACCAAAAAAAAAATATTAGATTTTTAAGAGCTGTGGAAAGAGAGCACAAAATGATCAGACCACATTTCTCAGATAAGATTAAACGAATGCAGGATAAAATTATCATTGATAAAAACAAATAAATCAGTGAAGAATAAAATATTCATAGGAAAGAGTCTGCTTGAATTGTGAGCTCAAATCATGTGAAGTATTAGAAAATAGAAAACTATGGTGTTGCCTCTCTTGCGTATACCCAAAGAGTAGGAAACTGTTGTTATAATGGGAGCTGTGGAAGGGGGACAGAGAAGTGACTCAAATTCCAAACCCAGTCATAATATGCTTTTAATACAGAAGGAAGGAAGGAATGAAGAAAGGATGGAGGGAGGGTACGAGGAAGAGAAGGAGAAAGGAGGCTGGATGGGAGGGAGGGACAGAGACAGAGACTAAAATTTAGAAGAGGAAAGTATTAATTCCAATTAGGGCAAGTATTGTCCTGGTAAGAACAGCCTTCTCTTTACCTATTTCTTGAGTAACTACTCCCACTATAACCAGATTTTTTCTAGCTGACATGAACTCACTGAGGAGGGACGAACACAGCTGAACCTCCTAAGCCTATAAGCTGGCCCCAGGAAACCATCTCCTAGGCTTGTGAAAGCCAACAACAGAGGCATGTCTAAGAGGCATGAATACAGGCTCAGGATGTTCAATGCTAAAGGCCTAGGACAGGCCTCAGCAGTAGGGTCACATCATCACACAGTTTTGAATTTTACTAATAAGGGCTAGTGAAATAGCTCATCTGTTAACGTGCTCACCACCAAGCCTGCCAACCTGTGTTTAATCACAGGGTCTCTGTGGTGGACGGAGAAAATCAGATCCTTTAAGCCATCCTCCTGCTTTGACTTCTGTGCCATGACATGTACATGGCCCCCAACACACACACACACACACACACACACACACACACACACACACACGTGCACACGCACAAGTTCATGGATCTTACAGGTGACACTTTAACCTTGGTCAGTCTCCATTGCTCTGACTTCATACCATCACGCATGCTTCCTACTTAAGCTATTTCCAGGTGCTTGTGGCACTTTGAATGTCCAGCATAGACACTACCCCAAATTTAGAACCATCTTAAAAATATAACACACCTTTAAGGTATAGCGTATTATTCTGTGTTACAGGATTTGTATGGTGTTTATGATGACCTGGTTTCAAATCCCAATCTTTTGCAAAAACAACAACCAAAACAAAATTGCCTTTGAGGACTTTTATTTCTTCCTAAATAAATATATACCTTAAATATGTTATCAATTTCTGCAATCATTTTCTTAAAGGTACCCCTCCTGTGATCTAGCAATCCCATTGTGGGTAGCCAAGAGAAATGAAATCAGTGTGCTGAAGAACTGGCTTTCTCATTTTCTCTGAAATAGTCCAGGTACAGTTTATTCAAAGTACACATCCAATGCAAGTTAAGAGAATGTACTGTGGGCATATAATGCAGTATTTGGCTTTTGTGAAAACTAGTGGCAAGTCTTGTTATATGTGACAATACAAATGAACTAGCAGGAATTATGTCAGATGAAATAAGCTTGGCATAGGATAATTAATAATCTGCTATATGTAATGTAAAAATGTTGAACTTGTAAAAGCAGAGAAGACTATGTTGACAGGATCTGGTGTGATAGTGTGGGGGAATGAGATCAAATGTAGAGATGATGGTCAAAAAATACAAAGTTTTATTTAGATAGACTGAATGATTATAGTTAATTATTCAATTTAGTATATTGACTATATTTAATAATAATGCATTTTATGCTTGATAATTGTTTACAGTGATCTTAAATTATCTTGCCACAAAAAGTCTGTGAAGTGATATATATACCAAGAAGTTTGATTTAATGGCTGCACAAAATGTACATATATCAAAACATTCTGTACATTGTAAATGCATACAATAAATAGGCAACATTGATTTCTTTTTCAAGCACAGTAAAATGCATAAGTTTTTAGTCCTATAAATTTAGTATATTATATTGCAAAAATTAAATGGTAAAAGAACAATCATGGGATTTTCTATGTTTAATGTAGAGGCAGAGGATAATCATTTCTCCCGATAAACTTAAGAGGAAGTATGAACAAATGATTTGGTATGACAATGTTACAAATCTCACTTATTTAAAGCACCATTGCTCTCAGTGTATTGTTTCTTCTTTTGATGGGGGACTTACATAAAGTAATCCTATAAGTTCTACTTGTTGTATAAGTTTCCACTTGTGGTAGGACTTGAGGTTCTTGGAGAAAAATATATGTAGCCTTCCTAAAACCACTCAGGCTGAGTTATACCTTTTCATCTATAGACATTTATTAAATATATTTTCATCAGTTTTGGGACATCCATCAGAAATATATGAAATGTATTTAAATAATAAATATAGTAATATAACAATGACAGTGTGCTTAAGATCTAGTAGATAGCTTCATAGTTTTTTTTTTCTTGTGAGTCATTTATTGCTACTGGACAAAGTTATGAAGGCAAGATGATATTAATTTCAGTCATAAGAAAGGACGGAAATGATTGTGTATTTAAATAAGCAAAAATCCATTATAGTGGCACTTGGGAGGCAGAGGCAGAGGCAGAGGCAGAGGCAAGCAGATCTCCATGAGTTCAAGGCCAGCCTGTTCTACATAGTGAGTTCCAGACAGCTGGGGCTACAGGGAAACTCTGTCTCAAAAAAAAAACAGGCCAAAAAAAAAAAAAAAAAAAAAGAAATCCATTATAGTGCAAAAGTTTAGAAAAATAGGAACGTCTGTTCCATTTACTGAGGAGATTGAAACCACTGGTAACCCATCAAAATACCATATAAGGCTGGGGAGAAGGGCCCATGTGTAAAGAGCTTGTGACACAAATGTGAGAACCTGAGTTAGATCCCCAGATCCACTACCTAGACATGGCAGTGCACATCTGTCATCCCAGTACTCTTGTAGCAATATTGGAAGTTAGTAGGAGAATCTCCAGAACCTCCTGGGCAGCCTGGCATATGCAGCATTCAAAAACAAGAAACCCTGTCTCAAACCAAGTGAAAGGCAAAGACCGGCACCCCAGAATATCCTCCACCCTCTACATGTGCACCATGGCACATGTGCATCCAGACTTTGCACCCAGACTTGTACATAAAAACATGACCACATACACATAAACACAAAAATTGAATAAAGAATAATGATATATTTAAAATAGCAGCTGAAGCAATTTGCATTCTCAAGTACATATTCAATGCACTTTATATATTTTGTACTAGACAAATCATCATTAACATTAGGTGTGATAGTATTAACAGAAATAAAAGAATGTCTCTGTATAAATCAAAGTTATATTAGACTGATAAAATTTGCTTGTTAACCACATATATCCATAAATGTATTTAAGAAGTAGATAAGTCCAGGCGTGGTCAAGCACGCCTTTAATCCTAGCACTTGGGGGGCAGAGGCAGGCAGATCTCTGTGAGTTCAAGGCCAGCCTGGTCTACGTAGTGAATTCCAGGACAACCTGAGCTACAGGGAGACTTTATCTCAAAAGGACAAAAAAAAGAGAAGTAGATAAGAGGGCAGGGTATTTAATTATCTGATTCATGAGGGATTATTATTATTATTATTATCATTTTACCAAGTCTTCAAACTTTCATATTTAACACATGCAAACAGGAGCAATGCTAACTACCATAACCACTTGCCAATAACAAACAACACAAATCTGTAGTAGGAGTAGTTGGCATGTGGGAAGCACTAATCACAACAGCTATTAATTCTTCCCTCATTTTAATATAGTATTCCTGAGTAAAATATCTGGGTAACTTTAATATTACATGAAAGAATGTGTGTTAAAGTAAACATTAAAATGGATAGACACTTTTGTGTAATTAACTTTTAAAATCTATGGAGTCACTGCATATCTTTTTTCAATTTTTTTAATTTAAAAAAATTTTAATTAATTAATTAATTAATTAATTAATTAATTTATTTATTTATTTTCTATGTGTATGAATGTACTGTCTGCTTGTAGGTTTGTTCACCCATGTCATGTAATGCCGGGGAGGTCAGAAGAGGGTGTCGGATTCCCCATTCCCCTGGAACTGGAGTTCTCCTGGAATTGGAGTTACAGAGGGTTCTCAGCCGCCATGTGGGTGCTGGGGATCGAACATGGTCCTCTGCAAGAGCAGTCGGCGCTCTTAACCGCTAGGCTATCTCTCCAGCCCACTTCACATCTTTTTAAATACAAGTTTATTTTCCTTGACTTCTAGCTCTCACTTTGAGATTTATCCAAAGTTGGTGATACATAAAAGGCTCTCTCCATGGCGGAGAGTCCATGTAGAATTCACATGTTTACTTGAAAAAGTTAAAGCAACATAGCAGTGAACTTGATTTATGTGTAAATTGTACATGGCTAGAAAGGAGAAGAATGGAAGCTTATCTTTAGTGTGACATGAAGGTCAATGGCAGGGCAAGCATCTCCTTTTCCCTCTCCTATTCAATGACATATGGAAGCTAATGGATGTTTATGTGTGAAACGGACTGTGGGCTGAGTGGAAAAGCAGATGAAGAGCAGAGGGACATATTAAAAATTTAGCATTTTAAATGGAAAAATGGAACTTCATTTTTTGTTAGAAAAGAGCCAAGGTTTTGTAAAGTGATCTTTAAAGTATCAGATTCTCTTCATGATTTGGACAATGTATATGAATTAATGTTCCTTACATCTAAGATGCTAAAATATGATTAAAGTAATTGATGTTTAAAACCTCTCACTACACTTTTGATAATTATATGAAAATGTTAAGGGTATGGTATATATCCTTTTACACCATGACAATGTATGTGTATATTCTACATGAAGATTTTTTTAAGTGACCAACACTTTACTTTTTGTTCTATTTTAAGAGCTTTATTATTTTGATTGGTGAAAATGATTTTCAATTGTCATCTGTAGTTCTACCTTATTTTGCAGTATGGATTTATTACTCAATTTGATAGATGTAGAAAAAGCAGAAATGAAGATTATATTGCAAGGGTAGTCACTGATTAGGGAAGGTGAAGTTCCAGGCTTGCGTCTGGTTCGTTAGGCACCTCTCTTAAGCAGACCGTTGATGGAGTGAATGTCTATGGTTTATTCTCTTCACAGTTCATAAATTACTAAGTATTTTTCACCCACTCGAGTCCAAATTTGCATCCCCTGCTCTGAATAAGATGATTACACTATGTTGATCTGCCAGTGAATAATTACTGCTGAAAGGCTTTTGAGAATTCACAGAATCCTTAAAAAATGTATCTTTAAAATTAAGTGGAATGTTTTTAGACCCTTCAAATGTGGATTCTCAAATCTTGAACATTAGTAAGATTAAGTTAAATGCTTACAATGAAAAGGGCAGATCAAATTAGAGATATTTGTAGTTTGCTAGAGAGTCATATTTCAAAGAAATTTGTTTTAAGAACCCTTTATTATAGATGTCTAAAGAATCATAATCATTTTAAGAGGAAAACACAGCTACCAGCAAAATCTTTTTTTTTTTTTTGATCAGAATGAAGTAATTGTGTTTTTTATTCCAATTCTTTCTGAATTACAATTAAAGTCAAAAGCTGAATTTCAAAGGTACCTGGACTTTTTATCTTGGAACCAAGACCTCGTTTATGACCAGTTGGCTTTAAGGGAAGCTGGAAGTGGCTTCATTTCCCATAGCATACCTTGAAGGACAAATGAATGCCAGAAGAGTACTGAAGATCCAAGCGACCGCAGCTCTTGGGAAACACAAAAGTTCAGCTTAATGGTGTAGGCCAAACCTCCAAATACATCCCTCCTTGAATTTGCAGACCTAAACCTAAGTAGGACAAGCATAAGAATGGGGCTAGCAAAGCTGAGGAGAGGCAAGCCCAGGGAGATATTACCCACACCTTTCTGAATCCCAAATCAAGGAATCTTCTGAGTCACTTGAATATTATGGAGGAGAGCCAGGTCCTGGGTTTTCATTTTCTGTGGGAGGAAGAATACTCACACACTGAAGAACTTGAACAGTACATGATGATGGTATGGTTTATTCTACATCCAGGAACTGCAGCAAAGGCTTCTTTCACAGTCTCCAAGGATCTCACAGGCGAGCACATAACTGCGAGGACATGTTTGCATGGCTGCTGTATGCAATCATTTCCCTTTTGTGTGACTGTCCTGAAGTAGACTACTTAAGTGGAACAGAGTTCAGAAATATGGCTTTTGAGCCCAGGGTACAGGCACATGCCTTTAATCACAGCAGGTGGGAGGCAGAAACAGAGGCAAACATATCTCTATGAGATCCAAACCAGCCTGGCCTCCATGGGTAATTGCAAGCTCTGTCTCCAAAAAATTATCTTTCAATTTGTGCTCCAAATGGTACCAGAAAAGTAAAATTATCAATAGAGATGTTGGCCATCAAGGTGGTCATTTCACTTTTGTCATAGTGAATTTATTCCTTCATTTCAACCTTGAAGAAACTTGATCTATTTAGAAAATGCTGTGGAGATGACTAACATGTATACCAAATGCTTTCCTCCCTTGATTCAAGTGATAGAGCCACACTTCCATCCTGAGCTAAGGGAAGGAGGGAATTGAAGTTGCTTTATATAATATAGAGTGAATGTAAGTTAGAGAAATGTCATATTTTCATGGAATTTCTACGTAATGGAAACATTGATTCATTGCAGATACTTGGGGGTGGAAACTGAGAACAGTTTTAGAAAATGGTCATTGGTTAGCAGGGCGTGGTGGTGCACACCTTTAATCCTAGCACTCGGGAGGCAGAGGCAGGCGGATCTTTGTGAGTTCAAGCCCAGCCTGGTCTACAGAGTGAGTTCCAGGACAGCTGGGGCTACAGTTAGACCCTGTCTCAAAAAGACCCCCCCAGAAAGAAAATGGTCATTGCTTATAAGTCATTTAGTGGGAAGTCCTCAATAAAATGGAGAAACTAACACTTTAAGCAGGTATTCACCAAATTGCATTGTGAATCTCAGAAAGGGGAAATATTTTGCAACATTTCACAGATTTTGTTGTTTTTGTTAAAGCATGAGTTCTGCTTTTTGTTTGTTTTCAGCCTTTTAGCCAAACATTTCCTAAAACCTTTGGAAAAAAAGGAAGATCCAGTCTCTGGCAAATATTTCCCAAATGTACCATTATTTGTTTCCCCTGTTTGTCAGAGGGAACTTTTCAAGGATGATTTCAGAGTGCAGACTTCATTTCATACTGAAGAAAAAGTACTTGCTTGGCTATGTCAGGATTACCTAATGTTAATCATTCAAAATGTTTCATGGCTACAATTTTAGAGTAGAAAATTTTGCAAAAAGTTCTTAAGGATTTTCAATAGTCCTTAAGGAGATGTTTGATAAGGTATAACCTTGTGAAAAAAGAAGTTCCCCATTATGTAAATAGAAAGTTATTCCAGGGGAAAAAAAAAACAAAACTATGATGATGCTGGGTGCAGGAGACAGAGGTAGGGAGATCTCTGTGAGATCGAGTCTGGCCTGGCACACGTAGCAAATTCCAGGCCACTTAGATGTACAAAGAGATTTTGTCTCCAAAAACAAGCAAACAAGTGAAAATGATAAATCATAACAATACTTTAAAATAAGTAATTATAGAATAACCTTTAGGATCCTACCAAAAGAATTAAAAAGCAAACTTAAATTTCATGGACTAAGTTAGATAAAATTCCCCTCCTCTAGTATACTGAATAACCAGAAAGTGTTGCCCCATGAAGTCATCAGTTTTGTGCAATTCATTGTGAGGCAATCCAAAAGTGTAACTTTCATTTCCTCATCTAAATGGCAGTATGTCCATCCCTCAGGACAGGGCAAGGGAAGAAAAATTAATGTGTGAGTCTTTCAGTTTTGACCATCTATTACAAAGAAAACTTTAATATATTAAAAATGAATGACTTCTCTTGGATATGTCTTTGAGCTGAAATTGCAAGTCAAGTGTGACCTTTGTTTCAAGAGAGACAGGCAAATCCTGAGAGTCTGTACCAAGGTCTGTCACCAGGGGCAGAAGCCATTGTAGCAATAAAAGAGTTGACACACACAAAAATATTTGTAATGAGTCACTAGGCACTGTAGTTTAGCTTGTTTTGGTAAATCCTGAGCCACAATTTTGGGTGGATTTTCTAGCCTTGCATGGTTTCATATTAAAAAAAGAACTGAAATTATATAATGAATATTTAAAAATCCTCTTCTGTCTTTGACAAAATGTTACTGTTGCTTTAGGTTAGACAGGGTGTTTCTAGATTCTTGGCCTCTTGTCCTAAGAATTGAAATGAAGGCATACAAACATTGCAGAGTAGCCAAGAATCTTTATTCAAAACCAAAGTAATAGTACAAGTCGTAGTACAATGTCAATTGTGACAGCAGACCACAAGAATGAGAAAGTACTCAAGAATGCTGATTACTATGTGGGCATCCTTCTGTGGAGTTCAAGAGGAAGAGGAGGTTAGTTGCTAAGGGGCATAGATAGCATGAATAGTTCTTCACTTTAACTGACTAGCATCGATTATATAAAATTTTGGTCACAGAATCTATTCTTTTCTCATAAAACATCTAACTCTAATCATACACATGCCCCATTATGCATAGGCATAAGATGGGGAATAAGGAATAGTTTTTCATAGTGTTCATGTAGAGGGCACAGGTTGCCTTAATGCACTTGGACCCAAAACTTTTTCAGGTCTGAGCAGCCTATTGGTCACAGTTTGAAGAAATGTTCCAGAATGTGTTTGAGTGGAAATGGAGCATAATCATAAGATTTTCAAGAAAGATCAACTCATTCTACTGTTTGTAGTGCAGTTTATGTGCAGCTTAATGAAATGAAGGTAGGGGATCCCAAATTGTTGGTGCATTGCTTATGGGCCATATGTGCATGATATGTGCAGGTGAGGGTCTTGGCTGCCAAGGGCAGGAATGTGTACATAGCCCAAACCAAGTAGAATTGCTGAGGTATTCTCCAAGCTTGTTTGCTTCAACTGGTAAGGAAGTTGTAATCAGTGTAAAGTAGGTCCAAAACATGAATTTACAAGATCCTGTCTTAACTGGAAAAAGGGCCTTGTTCCCAATCTCATGTATTATGTCCTCTATTCTGGAGAAATAGAGATGAGACACCCACACACGAGAGAGAGAGAGAGAGAGAGAGAGAGAGAGAGAGAGAGAGAGAGAGAGAGAGAGCTCTATATCACTCGAAAAATGCATGTGACATTCACAAACTAGAAACACAGACTAAATGAAAGACTGTTTATCTCAGCAAGAGAGTTCTAGTGCAGCAGTTACAGTTCAAAGAGCTTCAAGATAGAATCCTTCTGTGAGGTGCTAAGGGAAATGTAAAGTCAAGAATCGAGACAAAGACAAAATCACCAGAGGAGTCTGAACACATTGGTACCTGTAGTAGAGAAAACACTCAACACAGCCAGGCTGTCAGCCAGATTAACACAAACCTTCACACTAAGGGTCTATTTAGCACAGCTCCTATTACTGAAAATAACATGTCTGGCTTTAATAAAAAATGGAAGTTGTGGCTGAGTTTGGCTTCAGGCCAAAATCCTGTATGTGATATTTCAAGCCCAGCTATAGGCAGCTTCCAAGCTCTGACTGTAGGTCTATGGTCATCACAGGGGAGACTAAGAGGAAAAAGACTCCTCCTCTCCACAGCCACAGAATTTCTGTCCTCTTTAAAGAGCTGTAATTGCACACTCAATGCCTGCTCGAAGAAGTCAGCCAGAGTCACAAGTATATTTCCATTCTGAGCGCTGGCATCAACCTTTGGAAACATACTTTCTGGAGGAATACCTTGGGAGGTTATATTTACTACCCCACTCTGGATCAGGCATTTCCTACTTCTTTGTCTGTTTCCCTCCCACAAGTCTCCTCTGCCAGTAGAAAATGTGCTTTAGGACCCGTTGGCAGAGAGATGAATCCCTCTGCCTTGTCTGCATGCCACCTGACCTTTTCTTCCTGTGGAAGAAAATCCACTAATACCATTCTGTGAGAGAAAATATGACTATAAGGGTAGATTTTCTGGGACACATTTGACATATGCTTACATTTAAGAGTGTGACAAAGGTTATCTACAGTATGGAATTGTTTTCTACTTTCTATTCTTAACCTAGTGATTATAAATTAAAGGAAAATACACTCTGTCAACGGGTTCAGAAGAGACAATAATATGTAACAGACAGAAGGCATCCAAACGTGTGTGTGTGTGTGTGTGTGTGTGTGTGTTTGGCTCACATCAATGTGCCACCTAAATAAAATATATGTGAGCAATAAATATGGTACTGAATTCCAATGGTTGGAAAGATGCTCTGTGGAATTTGCCTTCATGGGGGCAGTGGCAAGAGCAGAATTTGAGAAAGTTTTTTTACTGAAACGAGTGAATCGTCTTGCTCTGTGCTGTGAGGAAATGAGAACAATAAACAGTGAAGTCATGGAGATGAGAAGGAAAAGCTCATGGTGTTGAATACTTGATAGTGCCCAGCCACCAGCAGACATCAAAGGAAGATGAGGGAAGGAAATCAGGATAATAGTCACAGAAAGAAGATACTTGTTAATATATTCAGAAATACAGACAAAACACCAGCAATTTCATAATGTGAAAGGCAAGTAAAATGGAAGAATTATAAATGCTAAAAGATGGTATAGCTCTGATTTTGTGTTTTGTGGTTCTTATATCATAGAAAATCTAAGAATTGTAAGAATGTAAGAATTCTCTAGAAAGCTTCAAAATCATTATAACAAAATCCTTTCTTAGGTCCCTGTTAATAGCCCATTCCATGAAGGCAGTGATTCGCCCATAACGCTTCTTAGGGGCCCATGCTACATTCCCACTATCACTGTGCTTTTGACTCCCCTTGGTTAACAATGGAAGCAAAATAATGTGTGTCAGCTTTTGGAATTTTCAACCAAAAGAAAGTTGATAAGGAGCCAGTTATGGAAACACACTCCAGTAAACCCAGCATTCAGATAATCGAGGGCTGAGGTAAAAAAATGCCTGAACAACATATCAAGACAAAATAAACAAAGGTCTGAGGACTTAACTTAGTTGTAGAATTCTTGCCTAGCATATTTCAAGCACTGACTCAAAGTACAAAGAAAAATAAATGGAATTTATGGAGGATGAACTTGATGAATTTGAGATGGGAAGCGTTTAAAAGGGAGTTACAGAAACATTTGTTTGGAACTCCCATGTTGCAAATAATAGGTTTAGTGTGATTCTTTTTATAGATTTGGATAAATATAAAATTTTGTTTTGTTGCATAAGTTTCCATTCAAAATTGGTGTTCTATTTTTCCTATTGCTACCAAAAAACAATGCAAAAAATAATCACATCTGCAAAAGGAAACTGGGTTCCATGGACAAGTCGTAAGTTTGATAATCTAAATTGGCCTCATATAATTTAGGGGGAAGGGAATGTATATAATTCAGTGAGATTGGAAGGGCTGAACTTTTAACTGGTATTCTTAAAAATCTATGAACTGTTTCACATGTTGGTTTATTTTCAAAAACTAGTTTAAATTTTTCTAAGAATAGATGAAAGGATGATTCTGGTTTCCTTTTTCTTGGGCCAAAATTAAAGATTGAGTATTATTTGAAGAAGAAATATTTTTATTTAAGCAAAATAATTTTAGTAGAATATCAGACATCAGTACTCAATGTGGGTGGTACACAATGGATACACAAGAAGGCACAGAAGAGTTATCCTTTTGTCACCTATTTCGCTGCCTATCTAGACTATCACATCAAATAATTCACCAGAGAGCTTGCTAAAATCCCTGAAAAGAATCAAGTCTTGATATTACTCCTGGGTACCACCAGACATTGTTATTTTGAGATTGCTCATCCATTTTTTGTCGACTGTCATTCATTTCAACACCGTGAGTCGATTTTTAGAAAGCCCTGCCTCGTAATCTGAAGGAAGAACAAAATTCAATAAAAACCATACTTTTACCTTATGTCCTTGTGCACACTGTTAGGGACTGAAGCTTACTTAAATTCTCTCTGATCATGTTTTATAATTCACACTCTCTGAGAGGAGAGATCGAATTTCTAAGAAGGAAGCCAATTTAATGGTGTTTTTCCATTTGAATCTAGATCCTATGGTCTTGTTGGAATGCATGCTCATTATCTGCAGGCAGGTCTGTCAGTGAGAGTGTAGTAGTTAACTACCAGCTCAGTTGTTCTCTCTGATGGCCTTCGATGGCTGTCCTGGCAATAATTTTGTAAGTCTTGACTCTTTTTACTTTTATTCATGTAAACAATTTTTGTATGTACATAAATGTTTTTATTCACTTGTTTATTGATGTATATATTTACACGTATTATATGGATATGTATGCTTATAGAAAAGACTGGAATTTATTGAATAAATACTGAAAAATAGAATGCAGTATAATATTATCTATTGTGTTATTACATTTTTTTTAAATTTAAAAGCTACCTAACTTTTCCATGAATGATAAATGAAGAATTGAGATTAACTGAACTGGATAAAATAATTCTATTGAATATAAATTCAGTGTGCTATGAGCTCAAAAAGATACTTTAATTTATATTAAATCACACATTCTCTAATGTCCATCTTCAATAAAGTTTCCTTAAATAAATAATACATTTATTTCAGTTCCATGGAATTGATCTGTTCTTGTATATATTTTAGGGAATTTTTCTTTAAGCCCCCTCTCCCAACCACATCCTGCCATACCCTACCCACTGGATTTCATTCATTCAGTCATTTTTGTTAAAGCCTATCTATTCAAGTTAGTGTTCCCTCACATCCCTCAGTGAGTTCATCCACTTGTGTCTCGTTAGCTCATCTAGAGTCTCTCTCTTAAAGAAAATCAAGTCTCCCTCACTCAGCAGTCATGATCTCCCAGTGGTTATTCAGCTAATGCTGTCCCTCCTGCATATTTCTCCAGTTCTGTGCTGGGTTATTTCTGTTTGAGTCTTCTTGGGTCTTGTGCATGGTGACACCATTGCTGTAGGTTCATACGAGCAAGATCCCAGGAGCCTCTTAGAATCAATCCTCAATAATTTCTGAAATATGTTCAATTCATTGCAAAGACATAATAGAAACACTGTGGTTTAATAATGCAATGAATTCGCATATAAATATATGTGACATTAATAAGTCCCCTCTTTCTATATTTCTCCAAGTACTGTTTGAGTAATAGAGATTTTTTTTCTTCACAATATTCTCTGTTGTTTTTTTTTAAACATTTTTTATTGAGCACATTTCCTACAACATTTCTTAATCAACTTTAGACTCATTCCCCCATCCATGCCTACCCCTCATGCTCCTCCCCCCGTCAGAGCTCATGGATTCTATCATACACAAGTCCTGTCTTGCATCTTTTTCTCAGTCTTTTATAACCTTTTCAGTACACAGGTTTACTGTTTTGGTCAGTTCTTTGAATAGGTTTTTCTCTCTTCTTTTTTTTGCTCCTATTTGATTTTATATTATTCCAAAATATGCATACATACACTCCACATATAAACCAAAGTTACAAAATCTGAAAATAAACTATAGGTTAATTCCAAAGTACATTTAGAGATTTACATTTTAACGGTAGAGTTGCATGTAAAAAGAAGTATAACTTTACATTCTCTCTTTTTTTCTATAATATGAATATTAGTATTCCTATATGATAGAACACACCATAGGATTACATAATGGTAAATTATGAATGGCTGTAACATGTATCAATAAAAAGAGAAAATATTATTTTACAAAATATTTTTAACTGTTAAATATAATCTTTTTTTTTTTTTTTTTTTTTTTAACCAAAATTTTTTTTTTTTTTTTTTTTCTTTAAAAGATGTCATGCTTTCCTGAAGGAGTATTCGAAGCTCTTCCAAGCAACCATCGATCATGTCTCCGTGCTTCACACTGGGGTCCCACCCCAACATGGTAACCCAAATGAGGTCCAGCAAGCATGTGTCCTGTCTTGATCTTCCTGCACTGGCTTCCATGACACAGCGTGGGTAGTCCAACAACAGCAATCTACACTCTGAAGAGGCTGAAATCCCAGTAGCCGCTCAGTCCATACACGGGGCATCTCCATAGTCCCCATCTGGCATTGAAGGTTTGAAGGATTCTCAAGTTTTATATCTGAAATACAATTTCTCAGACCTTATTGATTATTTATTTCTGGTTATACTTTCCTTTTTGGATGCTTAAGGCCACACAGTAAGCCCAGATTAACCAAGGCTTCTGTTTTTTCAAGGTCAGTTGAGGATCTGGTCCTCAAGGGTCACTCGGGTTTTTTTGGGGGAGGGGTAGCCCCTGGCTCCTTTTGGTTTTTCAACCACCAGTTCCATCCACTTGAGGACACAGTTAGGTTTTATTAGACCAGGCTTCTCTCTTTGAAGCATGAGCAGACTTTCTTCTTTATAGGGTGGACACTGGCTGGAGTCCCATCAGTGGATCTCCAAAACCTCCCCGCACAGGGAAGACTGGTGACTCACATTTGCAGGACATTTCTGGAGATGCCCTCATGCATATTCCCCTGAGACTTAGTTGAGCTCTGAGGGCAAGGAACAAAGTTAGCCCTTAGGTCCCTCGGCCAAAATGGTATGGGCATTAAGTATGATCATTAAGCACCAGAAAGCCTAAGTTACACCAACCTGATATATCACACATATACTAAAATTGTATCTTCTGGAAAACAAACTTATTTCCATATCATATTTCTTGATTCACCTTTTTCCATCTTAACTTCATGTCACTCTGTAATATGTATTCATGTCCACCATCATATACCAAAAATCCATAGTCTGAAAATAAGTGGTAGGTTAGTTTTAGGACCTGTCTAGGGATTTATAATATAAGAGCTCGCTTGTGTTCAGATCATGGGGATTATAGCATTAATGTTGCTCAATTTGCCTTAAAACTAGGGACTTGGTGCTAGCATCCACAGATGAGGGATATCATTCATCTTTTGTTTTTCTGGGACTGTGTTACTTCACTTAACATAATATCTTCTAGTTCTATCCATTTACCTGCAAATTTCATGATATCATCTTTCTTTACCACTGCATAGAATTCCATTGTGTAGATGTACCACATTTTCTTTATCCACTCATTGGTTGAGGGGCATTTGTGTTGGTTCCAGCTCTTTGATATTGTGAAGAGAGCTGCTATAAACATAGATGTGCATGTATCTTTGTGGTAGGATGCATCTTATGGGTATATACCCAGAAGTGGTATGGCTGGGTCAGGTGGTAGGCTCATTCCTAGTCTTTTAAGGGTTCTCCACACTGCCTTCCATAATGGTTGTACAAGTTTGCATTCCCACCAGCAGTAGATGAGTGTTCCCCTTTCCCCACAACCTCTTCAGCATTTGGTATCATTTGTTTTCCTGATCCTAGACAGCCTTATCAGAGTGAGATGATATCTTAAAGTAGTTTTGATCTGCATTTCCTTAATTATTAGCGATGTTGAACACTTTTTAAGATGTTTCTCTGCCCTCTCTATTTCCTCACTTGTGAAGTCTCTGTTCAGCTCTTTACTCCATATTTTGAGTGAGTCATTTTTTTTCTTACTTGTTTGTTTTTTGAGTAGTTTATATATTCCGGAAATTAGTGATTTGTCAGATGTCTCAGCAGTGAAGGTTTCCTCCCACTCTGTAGGTTTTCTCTTCACTTCCTTGATTGTTTCTTTTGCTGTACAGAAGCTTTTGAGTTTTATAAGGTCCTACTTGTCAATTGTCCACCTTGTTTCTTGTGCAGCTGCTGTCTGATTTACAAAGTCTTTTCCTACGCCTATATCTTGTAGGTTGCTGCCAATTTTTTCTTCTATCACCTTCAGAGTTTTGGATTTCACATTGTGGTCTTTGATCTATTTGGAGTTGGTTTTTGTACAGGGTGAGAGGTAGGGGTTTAATTTTATTCTTCTACAAGTGGTGATCCAGTTTTGCCAACACCACTTGCTGAAGATGCTGTCTTTCCTCCAATGAGTCTTTTTGGCCCCCTTGTCAAATATGAGGTGGCTGAAATTGTATGCACTCAAGTTTGGATCTTCAGTTTTGTTCCATTGGTCTATGGGTCTGTTTTTGTGCCAGTACCAGGCTGTTTTTATGACTATAGCCCTGTAGTATAGTTTAAAGTCTGGTATAGAGATTCCCCCCTGTATTGATCTTTTCACTCAGGGTTGCTTTGGCTATTCGGGGTCTTTGGTTTGTCCATATGAATTTAATGATTTTAATTGGGATTGCATTAGATCTGTATATTAATTTGGGTAGAATGGATATTTTTACTATATTAATTTTTCCAATTCATGTGCATGAGAGGTCTTTTCATCTTCTGATGTCATTTTCAATCTCTTCTTCAGGGGTTTTTGTTGTAGAGATCTTTGGTGTCTTTGGTTAGGTTTGTTCCTAGGTATTTTATTGTTTTTGAAGCTATTGTGATTGGGAAGGTCTCCTTGTATTCCTTCTTTAGTTGCTTGTTGTTGGTATAAAGAAAGGCTACAGATTTTTCTAGGTTAATTTTGTATCCCAACACATTACTCAAACTCCTAATCATTTCTAGGAATTTTCTGTTTGAGTATTTAGCATCCCTCAAAGAGGGATAGTTTGACTTCCTCTTTTCCAATTAGTACTCCTTTAATTTCCTTTTCTTGCCTTATTGCCCTAGCAAGTATTTCAAGCACTATATTGAAGAGGAGTGGTGACAGGGGGCAGCCTTGCCGAGTTCCTACCTTTAAGGGGAATCCTTCTAACTTTTCTCCATTTAGGATGATGTTGGCTGTGGGTTTCTTGTATATGGCTTTGATTATGTTAAGGAATGATCCTTCCAATCCAATTCCCTCTAGGACTTTAAGCATGAAGGAGTGTTGGATTTTGTCAAAGGCCTTCTCTGCATCATTTGAGGTGATCATGTGGTTTTTGTCCCTCAGACCATTTATGCATTTTATGTTATTAATTGATTTACGTATGTTGAACCATCCCTGCATCTGTGGTATAAATCCAACTTGATCATGATGGATGATCTTTTTGATGTGGGTCTGTATTCGATTTGCAAGTATTTTGTTGAGAATTTTTGCATGTATGTTCATTAATGAGATGGATCTGTAGCTTTCTTTTTGCTTGCATCTTTGCCTGGTTTTGTTATTAGAGTGATGCTAACTTCATAGAAGGAGTTTGGGAGAATTCCCTCTGTTTGTATCCTTCTGAACAGTTTGAGTAGCAGTGGTTGTAAGACCTCTTTAAATTTTTCATAGAATTCTTCCGTGAAACAATCTGGACAGGGGCTCTTTTTTTGTTGCTGTTGGGAGGTTTTTAATTATATCTTCAATTTCCTCAAATATTATGGGCTTATTTAAGCTGTCAATCTCTTCTTGGTTTAGCTTTGGCGATTCCCAGGATTTCAAATATTCATCCATTTCACTTAGGTTTTCAAATTTAGTAGATTATAGGTTTTTGAAGTATTCCCATATGATTTCCTGGATCTTTTCATTGTCTGTTGTGATGTTTCCCCGTTCATCACGAATTCTATTGATTTGGAGTTGCTCTTTCTTTGGTTAAGTGGGCTAGAGGTCTATCTATCTTGTTTATTCTCTCAAAGAACCAACTTTTGGATTCATCGATCTTTGTATTGTTTTCTTTGTTTCTATTTCATTGATTTCTGCTCTGATTTTTTGTCACTTCTTCCTGTCTGTTGCATTTAGCCTTCCTTTGTTGTTGTCTTTCGAGGGTTTTTAGCTGCAGAGTTAACTCATTTATTTGTGCCCTTTCTGTTTTTTTTTTTTTTTTTTTTTTTTTTTTATGTAGACACCCAGGGCTCTAAACTTCTCTCTTAGGACTGCTTTTAATGTTTTGTTGTGTTGCACTCTCGTTTTCATTTAGTTCCAGGAATGCTTTTATTGCTTTCTTTATTTCTTCCTTGACCCATTCATTGTTCAGGAGTGTATTGTTTAGTCTCCATGTGTTTCTGTAGGTAGTAGAGTTTCTCCTGGTGTTGATAGAATAAATTGTTAGAATCATTCCTCAATAATTTCTGAAATATGTTGAATTCATTGCAAAGACATAAGAGAAACACTGTGATTTAATAATGCAATGAATTTGCATATAAATATACTTGACATTAATAGGTACCCTCTTTGTATATTTTTCCAAGTACTGTTTGGATTAATAGATATTTTTCTTCAATTATCACAATATGCTCTGTTTTAAAAAAATTAAGAAAAAAAATTTATATTTAAATAAAGGAAAATTAACATTGCAAAATAGCAATTTGCAATAACTTCATAACGCTTCCCCATCCTAAAGCAAATTCAAATATCTCAGGAAAAGAATGGCTCAAAAGGGGCTGGAGAGTTGGCTCAGAGGTTAATAGCACTGGATGCTTTTGGTTTCCCAGCACTCACATGGCAGCTAAGTACCATCCATAACTACAGTTCCAGGGATTAAACAACTTCTTTGACCTCTGCCTGCATTGCACTACATGAATGCACTTTTACATATGCAGGTAATACATTCATAAACATAATACAAAAATCATAAGCTAAAATACTAAAAAGAGAATGGTCCAGAAATGTAGTCAAGATGGTTGAAAAGAAGTGCACAATATTTAGCTTCCTCACACAGAAGAATCCATGTAACAAGCTCACATCTGCATTCCGAGGTGACTAACCATAGAAGAGCAGCGGAAATCATCAGGAGAAAGGTTTAATACTTGTCAGACTCAGAGATCTTGGATAATATTAATAGAAACAAAAATACACATGTTGCTGCCCTGCCTGCTTCTCAGATCGGGGAGGGATGGATCCTAAGTTGCAAGAGTAGGGGTGAAGTTAAAGTCCCAGCAAACTCAGTACAGATGCTGGTGATTCTAAACATTAGGAATTTTCATAATCATAATACGCTTGTAGCCAATTTCACATCATCTTCATGTGAACCTTCAGATGGCTATAGCCAGAAACAATTCTTGAAAAGTGAGCTATTTTATGTGAATTTGTGTTGCTCTACAGATCAGAAACTTCTGCATATTCTCATTCCTGAGAACCCACATGTATTCTGATATACTGACTTAAGATATAGCCATCTAAGGGACACAAATTAACTCCTTTTGGTGATGCCAGACTCAAGCTGCTGAACATTCTGACATACAATGTTCTTACCATAGAGCACATGTTATGAAGTGTGAATGGAGAGCACCACACCTAAGAACCAAGTTATAAGACCACTTCCTCTATGAGAACAAGGACATGGCCATATTCATGTGGCAATCTGTAAGAATCAGCATTGAAGACACATGTCCATGCTGTTCTTGCTGTCCCTCATAACTGTGATATGTTAAAGAACCTATTACTGACACCATGATTTCTACTGTCGTCACTCCCGCAGCAATACACTGAGGACATCCTGAGCAACTCTTTGCATCCTACACAGATGGACGTATCTATAGAGTACTAAGAAGAACTTTGCCAGGCTGATATTAAAATATTGCACTATGTGGGCAGAAAGGGTTAAGGTCTAGGAGAAAATACTGCCAGTCCAATCACTGAGGATAATCCAGGACACATACATCACTGAAGCAGCAGATAGGAACATCATGGTTCCTGCTGTTCCCCATCTCTATTATTCCAGTTTCTGCCAACTCTGTTTCTTCACTGTTAGGACTACTGTTAGCACTGGGTAAGAGTTACATGGAAGAAATGTTCTAGATACTACCATCATCTCTGTCTTTGCAGCATCTGGACCTATACTACTGATTGGCCAGAGGATATATGCCTGACCTCATACCACTGTGGGAGTTATCATTGCCAGAGGCCCTTAGTCAAATAGCTAGTATCACTGCTGTTTGAGAAAACTCCCACTATTGCATGGGAGTAACCATTCCCACTGCAGGAGTAGCCTCATAACAAGCTACACATATATACTTCTGTCTGCACTACACATGTATGAAGTACTACACAGTGTCCTCACTCTTGTGTCACTCACAGAGACATTGGGACTTTTCAACTCCACCATGATCAGCTATCTATCTTTTATCTATCTATCTATCTATCTATCTATCTATCTATCTATCTATCTATCTATTGTGCACAACATCATTAATCACAGGAAAAGAAGCCAGCTACATTATAGCATTGAGTTAGGAAGAGAAAAGTGAACATTGTATGACAAAATGAAACTGTAGAAATATATTTTCAGCAGAAAGATGCTTAAATACAAGCAAATGCACTGCAAGTTGTAGAGATAACAGATCCAAGAGATTCTCAATGGTGAACATCAGATAACAGGACATATGAAATGGTAATATGACACGTTTGAAAGGCCATAACCATGTAACAACACATAAATAAGATGTTTAGGGAGATCTCCCAAGACCACCTGAAGCATAGGTAAGAACTGGGTGCTTCAGCCAGGCAGATTGTTTGATTGGATTTGTTTTTCTTTGTTGATATTTGGCCAAATTGGCTGCTGTGGCTGTGGGGGTGGAGTTATCCTCCCTGTTGATATAAAAAGTGGGTTTGTGTGAGTCTTGAGATTAGAGATATCCCAAGACCACCTGAAGCACAGGTACCAGAGTGCGGGCTAAAGAGTATCCCCCCCATGACTGGGATTACCAAAGGAAGGCATATCCAAGTGGATTCTTTCTTTGGAGAACCTTCAGAACAGAAAGGGAAGAGTGAGTTGGACGTCCAACAGAAAGTCTAGAGCTTAGAGAAGTCAACACTCCATAAGCAAGGAGTAAAGGAGAAAAACAAATCAATCAAACAAACAACAAAAGCATCTGAAGGAGGCAAGCAAAGCAAGCCTTCAATACAGTGAAGAGGCATTTAGGATTCACATTGGAATACAGGCAAGGATAAGCACATATGCCAGGGACACGAAGAAGAGACAACATGGGAAAGGTGCGTGATAATCCTACACCAAGCTCTACCAAACCTGTGGAAGCTTGCTACAGTGGGATCCCCCTGGAGATGGCCCAGGACACATATATTAGAAGTGCAATGTGAAAATACTTAAAGAAGTACAAGACTATAAAGAGCAAATCAAAGAATTAAGAAAAGATAATGAAGAACTCAAGAAGGACCTAGAGAGAGAGAGAATGACAAACTCCAGAAGGAAGTGGAAACACTGAAAAGATCCCATGCTGAAAAAGATAAGGAAACCAACCAGCAAAGCAAAGAGATACAGGAAGAGATTGAGAAGTTCCAAAACAAAGTGGCAATACCAAAGAAATCAGAAGAGGAAATGAAAAAGGAAATCAAACACTCATTCAATCAACAGGGAAGGAATGGAAAAAGCCTCAGAAGCAGAATGGAGAAAGCAGAACAAAGAATATCAGACCTGGAAGATAACAGAAAGACTAAAATCCTCAAATAAAGATTATGAAAAATTTTAAAGTACACGAAAGTGGAGCAACCAGGAACTGTGGTACACGATGAAAAGATCAAACCTCTGCATCATTGGAATAGAGGAAGGAAAAGAATCCCAGTTAATGGTATTGATCAGATCTTCAACACAATAATAGATGAAATTTCCCCAAACTAAAAGAGGACAAACCAATACAAATACAAGAAGCACATAGAACTCCAAACAGACAAAAAGAAACTCTCCACGCCACATTATAGTTAAAATGCTAGACACCCAAAACAAAGACAAAATCCTTAAAGTCACAAGAGAAAAATAACAAGTGACATATAACAGGAAACTTATCAGAATTACAATTGACTTCTCAGTGCAACCTATGAAAGCAAGAAGAACGTGGAGCAAAGCACTCCCAGTGTTAAAGGACAATAGATGCCAACCCAGGTTACTATACCCAGCAAAAATGTTGATTATAGTTGAAGGAGAGAGAAAAACGTTCCATGACATAAACAAGATGAAAGAATACATGTCCAGAAAAACCAACCCTTCAGAGAATACTTGAAGCAATTCAAAGGACAGAAGAAAGGAGCAACCATCCCCAGGCACCTAGAAAGAGAAATCAATAAAAGCATATCTGCAGAAGTAGAAACCTAAACCCAAACCACAAATGGATAATAAGCCAAAAGAAAGCAACACAAACTATCAGTCATAACCTTAAATATTAATGGACTAAATTCTCCAATCAAAAGACATAGACTGGGATATTGGATTAGGAAACAGAACCCATCGTTATGTTGTCTACAAGAAACACATCTTACCTTCAAGGACAGGCAGGCACCACCTTAAAGTGAAAGGATGGAAAAAAATATTCCAAGCAAATGTTACCAAAAGAATGCAGGCGTTGTTACTTCAATATCAGACAAAATAGACTTCAAAGTAAAAGAAATCAGAAGAGACAAAGAAGGACATTACACTTTTATCAAAGGAACAATTCACCAAGAAGATTTCACAATTATTAATATATATGCACCAAACTCTGGTGCACCAAACTTTATAACGATAATTCTCCAGGACCACAAGTCACAGACTAACCCTAGTACACTCATAGTAGGGGACTTTAATACCCCACTGAGCCCTTTGGACAGGTCACCAGGACAAAGAATAAACAGAGAGACACCTAAACTAAATGATATAATACACCAAATGAACCTCACAGACATCTACCGAATATTCCACCCTAATTCCAGAGAATACACTTTCTACTCAGAACCCCATGAAACATTCTCCAAAATCAACCACATACTGGCACACAGAAGAAACCTCCACAAATACAAAAGATTGAAATAGTTTCATGCATTCTATCAGACCACAGTGCAATAAAGCTCAATGTCAACACCAGGATAAGCCCCAATATCTACAAGAACACATGGAGACTAAACAGAACACTCTTGAATTATGAATGGGTAAAGGAAGAGAAAAAGAATGAAATAAAAGCATTCCTAGAACTGAATGACAATGATAATACAACACAGCAAAACCTATGGGATACCTTAAAAGCAGTCCTGAGAGCAAACTTTATAGCCCTGGGTGCCTACATTAGGAAAACAGAAAGAACACAAGTGAACGATCTAACAATGCAGCTAAAAGCACTTGAGAGGCAACAACAGATGAACCCTTAATGCAACAGATAGGAAGAAATAACAAAAATCAGAGAAGTCAATGAAATAGAAATCAAGAAAACAATACAAAAAATCAATGAATGCAAAAATTGGTTCTTTGAAAGAATAAACAAGATAGACAGACCTTTAGCCCAATGAACCAAAAGAAAGAAGGAACCACCCCAAATAAATACAATCCATGTTGAAAAGGGAAATATCACAAAAGAAAAGGAAAAGATCCAGAAACTCATACAGGAATGCTTCAAAAACCTATCCTCTACCAATTAGAAAACCTAGAAGAAATGGATGAATATTTGAAATCCTGGAAATCACCAAAGCTCAACCAAGCAGAGATCAACAGCTTAAACAGACCGATAATACATGAAGAAATCTAAGAAGTAATAAGAAACCTCCCAACTAAAAAAAGCCCAGGCCCAGACATTTTCACAGCAGAATTATATAAAACATTTCAAAAAGACTTACTCAATCCTTGATCGTTTTTCTGGGACTGTGTTACTTCACTTAATATAATATCTTCTAGCTCCTTCCATTTACTGCAAAGTTCATGATGTTGTCATTCTTTACCGTGGCATAGAACTCCATTGTGTACGAGTACCACATTTTCTCTATCCACTCATCAGTTGAGGGGCATTTGGGTTGGTTCCAGCTTTTTGCTATTGTGAAAAGAGCTGCAATAAATACAGCTGGAGCTAGAAGATATTATATTAAGTGAAGTAACACAGTCCCAGAAAAACAAACGACAAATGGTATTCCCTCATATGTGGATGCTAGTGCCAATAACCCAGTTATAAATATTTCTTGTTGAGAGCGATGCATATTAAAAGAACAACAACAGAAAGACTGCATCAGAAAACTGACTGAAATTGTGAATCAGGAGGGTTGGGAGGGGCGGGAGAGGGACATGTGTCTATATTCAGTTAATGTATATTTAATTGACATGAGTTCAACAAGTATCCAATTTTGCCCAGACTCTGTCTACAGGTTACATGGTGTTTTAGGACTTAGTATAAGTAAATATGTGTTTATTAAACAACATTGGTTTAAAGGTTCTGATAAAAACAGTAATGCACCTGAGTTAATTGGAAATATAAATTGTTGGTTTCCACATTTGTTTTACTTAAAATCTGTATAATAATAACTTTGGGATTGGCGCATACAAATGTTCTCTATAATTTTTCTGTTGTACAGAATCATCTTGTAGCATTCTCTTTTACCTGTAGGATGATTTAACTTAAAAAATTAAGTTTTCTTCCCAAGTTAGCCACAAACGGTCACCCAAAACAGTTTGGGTGAATTCGCTGAAATCTGTGCTTTGATTCCAACATATAGGTATGCGTAATACAACTGCCTTTTTGAGACTCATGGGTCAAAAAACAAAAACCTAAAATAAAAAGGTGGGATACAGATATATATGAAACCTTTTTGTCAAAAACTTTGCAATTCAAATCTTAAAACTAGCTACAGGAAAAAGATTTGTATGTTCCACAGGTCAAAATGTCACCAATTTAAAGGCTGAGAAAGAAAAGATAAAGCTTTGCATTGTGTAGGATGTACCAGGAAGTGCCAGCAGAAAGGTTAGCCTGTCTGAATATTGAACGGAAGAAAAGCCTCAGATTGCTACAGACATCAAACCCCTCTCTAGATTCTACTTGTAACAACTATTTATAATGAGTCCTGATGAAACTTACCTTCTAGATGCCTCAAAGTTTTAATAGGAGAGACTTTCTTACCTCCCCTCCACAGAACAAGGAGAAATATGATGATGATGAAGTCCTTCTCTAAATGTAAATTGGAGCCAAATGTTATAGAGGTAATCTCTTATAAAACTGGTAAAACTGCCTTATTTAATTGACTAATAGACATAGGAACTGTGAAAAGGATTATTCTCTATTCAGAACCAAATATAATACTAAAGTCTCCTTAAGCTATGCACTTAAGCAAAATATATTAATACAGGAGAGCTCTGATATCAGCAATGAATTATTCTACCAAGGAGATGTTGGCCAGGGGGATCCAAGCCCCCCCCTCCAAAGGCAAAGGCTTCTTGCCTGTAAACTGGGATGCCTGCAAGAAGAGAGGCAGTAAGGCCCTGCTGTTGAAGACCCGATGTAAGCATGAGAAAGATGTATTGAGACCATACTTTCAAATGTACAGTTGGTCTCTGGAATACCAGAGAGTGTTACCAAAGGCCACTAAACCAATAAAGCAAATATAGGTCTCCTTGAGTCAAGTAATACTCCTCTTTCAGCACCAGCTACACCTTACCTGCTTGGAAATACTGTGCAGCAGTGGCAGCCATATGCCTGTATATCCCAAATCTAATTGGCTATTAGCTCTCTCCTTGGAGGAATAACCCATGGCTTATGCCACAAGCTTACATTGTCTAGTGGATAGACGAGGTTATAAGCCACAGTAAGACCCTGTCATATTTTACAGAAAAAAAAATGTAATTCATGGCTTAGCATACCATCCAAACATCTGTGTCTATACCAAAGTAACCTACCATAACAATTAGTACTGTTTAAATACCCATATATCTAATTGATTGTGCTTCTTTAGTTGGATTGAAAGGTTATTCCTGGACAAACTGTCAGTCCATGAAAGGAAACAGCCACAATTGACCAGAGTCCAAACAATAGCTCCAGAGAAAGTAGACTATTTTGCTTCTTGTCCACCTTCTTGCTCCTTTTCTATGCCTAGGGAAAAATCTGAAGAAGGGGGGACGTGGTAGAATGTAAGGGCTGTGATTGGGGTGAATGGTGAAACTACACAATATAGTCTGGACACTTATTTGATCAACTTCATTGAACATACAAGCCCCCCCAGCTGGATGGTGGGACCCATGGGCTATGTGGGTTTGGGCATAACTGCTTGCAAATTGGTTTTACATGAAGGATGCTTGTACTCATAAATTATTACATATTGTTAAAAAATGAAAAAAAATAAAGAAGTAATAGAAAAAACAACAAAAAGACTTACAACCTTTATTACTGAAATTCTTTAGAAGGATACAAACAGAGGGAATTCTCCCAATTTCCTTCTATGAAACCAGCATCAGTCTATTACCAAAACCAGGAAAAGATCCAACCAAAAAGAAGAACTATGGACCCATCTCACTGTTGAAAACAGATACCAAAATTCTAAACATGATACTGGCAAATCTCATATAGACCCACCTCAAGAAGATCATCCATCTTGACCAAGTTGGATTCATATCAGAGATTCAGGGATGGTTCAACATATGAATATCAAAATAAATAAATAAAGAAAATCAATAAATATTTTCAAGCATACAAATGGACTAAAAGACAAAAACCACACCATCATCTCAATCGAGAAAGAAAAAGGCTTTGACATCCCTTCATGCTTAAAGTCCTAGAGGGAATTGGATTGGAGGGATCATTCCTCAATGTAATCAATTCCATATACAGGAAACCACAGCCAATATCATCCTAAATGGGGCAAATGACAGAAACATTCCCTTTATTTTTTTTTCTATGTCCAAATTTTTTTTGTATTTATTTATATTTTTTTTACATAAATTTAATTTATTTATTTTTAACAAATCTAGACCCGTGTTCCCGCTCATTCCCCCACCCCGCCAGAGCTCATGCATTCTGCCAAACATGCTTTCCATCTCTTAGTCTTTCTCAATATTTTCCATGGGGAAGTTGACTGTTTTGAGCAGAAGTTCACTGTTTCAGTCAGTTCTTTGATGCAGTCTTTTCTGTTGTTGTTGTTGTTNTTGTACTCTGCAACTTTGTTTAAGAAAGTTTTATTTATTCAAGTTTGAAGTAAGTTTTATTAAGAATCTTCATACATGCATTTAATGTGTTTTGAGCAAGTCCACTCTCCATTCCTCCCCTCCAGTTCTCCCCACCCCTCCAACATTTTTCCTTCCCAACTTTCAATTTCCTCCTTTTTTTTTTTTTTTTTTTTTTTTAAAACTCATTGAGTTCATTTACGCTGTCCTTATGTGCAGGGATTTATGGCTCCCCCCTGAAGAATGAGTTGCCTCTTGTGGCCTGTATCCTTGATGATTGGTTCTCCCTCCCCTCAAAGTCTTCAAACTCCAATAGTTTATTATTTAAGGTTAGGACATATTGTCAATCTCTGCTCTCTACACTAGCATTTTGTCTGACTTGATTCTGTACACATCTTTTGCATTACTGTCCTAAGAGCTATTGTGAGTTCATAAGTGCAACTGTTATGTTGTGTCCAGAAAATACTGACTCACTATCATCATTTACTACTTCTGGTACTTACATTCTTTCTGCTTTGTCTTCTTTACTTATCCCTAAATTTGGGAGGAGAAGATGTGATATATATGTCCCATTTAGAACTGAAAATTCCAAAGTATCTTATTTGCTTCATGTAGACAAGTTTTACATTTTTTAGCAATCTCCATATACTGAAAAAATAGGCTTCTTTAAGGTGGGATGAGATACGTACTAATTTATGGACACGATACATAAATTAAGAGTCAGTTTAATACTATGGTCCATTGTAGTTATAATAGTAGTAGCTTCTCCTTAAAGCCCAGGCTAGGTTTGGTTTCATTTGTTGTTGTATCTCAAGGTTTTTAAGCTGCAGTGTTAGATCATTAATTTGTTTCTCTTCTATTTTTAATGTGGGCCCTTAGGGCTATAAATTCCCTCTTAGGACTGATTTTAATATCACATTTTTTTTGTTTTGTTTTGTTCATTGTTCTTTTTTTTAGTTCCATGATATGCTTTATTTCATTCTTTATTTCTTCCTGACCCACTCATTATTCAGAGATTGTGATTTTTAACCTCCATGTGTCTTATTTACTAGTAGGGCTTATTTCTTGGTGTAATTATTGAACATTATGCACTGTGTCTGATAGAATGCATGAAATAAAATCCATCTTTGTATTTGTTAGATTCTTATTGTGTCCCAGGCATGTGGTCAATTTGGGGAAAAAAAAATTTCATGGTGAGTAGAAAGTATACTTCTTGGTGTGGGTTGGCAATATCTTTGGATGTCTGTGAGGTTCCATTTGGGATTGTAATTGTTCAGTTCATGATGTCTCTTCTGTTTATTTTTGTCCAGTTGATCTCTCCAAGCGAAATCAGTGAGATTGAAGGCCCCAGCCTATTAGTGTGCTGTGATTAATCTGTGTCTTGAAGGTCCTGAAGGATTGTTATTATAAAGTTCATACACCAGAGTTGGTGCCATAAACATTTAAGAATTCTGAAATCTTCCTGGTTAAATTGTTCCATGATAGTTATTTGGCTCTTTTTTTTTTTTTTCTTGTTACTGATTTTACTTCTGAGGTCTATTTTGTTATTATTAGAATAGCCACTCCTGCTTGCTTTTTGAACCATTTGCTATGTAATATTGTTTCCCATCTTTCACCAGATGATGTCTGTCCTTAGGGTGAGATGAGTTTCTGTTAGACAGCATAAGATGGTTCAATGTTCTATAGCCATTCTCCAGTTATGTTTTTTGGATTTGGGGGTTTAGAGCATTAATGTTTAAAGTTAGTCTATTGATATGAGTTTCTTTTTGTGTGTGTGTTGCTTCTTTTCAACAGAATAAATAGAAATGAATTTCCCCAAACTGAAAAGCAAGGCAAGCCAATAACAAAAACAAGAAGCACACAAAACACAAATAGACAAGATCAGAAAATAATTTCCCACACACCATATCATAGTTAACAACATAGATGCTCTAAGAACAATAGACAAAAATAGCTGAAAAGCCAACAAGAGAATAATAAGTTACATATAAAGGGGAAACCCATCAGATTTACAGCTGAGCTTCTTCAATGTAAAGATGATGGAAAGTAAGAACATGGACCAAATTATTCCCAATGCTAAAGAACTTAGATGCCAACCCAGATTACTATACACAACAAAATGCAATATAGTGTAGAGGAGAAAAAAAAAATATTTCATACATAACAAAATGTGAAAGAACACATGTCAAATAAACAACTAGAAAAATGTGAAGCAATTCAAAGAACAGAGGAAAGGAGCAACATCCCCAAACAACCAAGAAGAGAAAATTAAAGCAAAAACATAACAAGAGTAAATAAATACTAGAACACAGAATGGCAAACAAAAAAAAATAAGTTGAAAAGGACATCTAGCATTTTAACTATTAACATGATATTGGTGGAAATATTTTTCTGGTCTTGTTCTAATTTGGTGTTCTATGTGCTCTTGTATTGTCATGGGTTTGCCTTTTTTCAGTTTGGGGAAATTTTCTTCTATTATGTCTGTTGAAGATCGATCAATATTGTTGTCTTTGGCATTCCCCTCTCCTTCCTCTATATCCTATGTGGATTTTTTTTCATAGTGTCCCAATTTCATGGTTGTTCCACTCTTTTTTTTAAAATTTTCTTAATCTTTACTTGAGGATTCTAGTTGCGCCATGTTATCCTGTAGGTCTGATATTCATTTTTTCTGATTCATCCATTCTGCTCTGAAGCTTTTCTCCTATCTTTCCCTGCTGATTGGATGAGTGTTGAATTTCCTTTTTCATTCATCCATGTGATTTCTTCAGTATTCCACTTTCCTTTTGGAGCTTTCATCTCTTGTACTCCTGCTTCGCTGGTCATTTTCTCTTTTTCATTTCAGCCAGAGATCTTTTCAGATGTTTCCACATTCCTTCTGACTTATTGTCATACCAATGGATTAATGTGTCTCACAACTCTCACCAGAGAAGTTTCCACATGCAACAGATGGTGTTGACATAGATATCCACAACTGGCCAGCATGCGGAGAATAAGAGGTTGTAGAGTCATTAGGAATCACTTTAATATGATAACCATTTAGCAAAGAAATGAAGCATTAGTTCTCTCCTAAGGTCTGCGACCTGTCTTTAGGTTCCTAGACTTCGATACAAATGTCAGCAATTGTTGTTATCCTAAGAAGATGAATTGATTACTTGCTTTAAAGAAGTGAATTATATTCACTTCTTGATGCCATATAAATTCAGATTGTCATAAGGAATAGAAAAATATATATTTTTGAAACTGATACATTTATCACACACACACATGCACACACACACACACACACACACACACACATATATATATTATATATATATATATAGTATATATATATATATATGAAGTTTATAATATATGTGTATGTGTGTGTATGTGTGTATGTGGAATAGTCAATTTATACACATATATTGTGTGTAATATGTGTGATGGGATTTATTAGATTAATTTGACCAGGATAGAAGCCAAGTGTTCCAAAAATGTTTTCTGCCATACAGGAGAGGCTGAGAACCTAGTAGTTGCTCTAGTAGTTGCTCAGTCCAGGAGCTACCAGTGCTCAAAAGTGCCAATATGGTGGCTGAAAGCCCAAAGGATTCCTTTAGGATCTGGTAGTCTTTCAGTTTATGTTGAATTGCAGAAAATTGGATCTATTGTGATGAAGCAATTTCACAGCACACAAGATAAACTTGCAGTGAGAGAGAAGGTGGCAGACAAAAAAGAAAATCTGCCTCTGCTGTGACTTTTTATATGAGTGACTATTAGAAGGTAACACCCACGATTTAGGCTGGTCTCCAGCATCACATAAAATAAAAATAATTCTCATTTCAGTTCATTCCAGTTCCATGTCAAGTTACCAACCAAGATTACCATTGCACAAGGCCACCCTTGTCAACTGGACAACCAATTGCATTTTTAATGTCATGTACAATTTTCAAATGTAAAACAAGCTAAGGTCATAATTCTGCCTAACATGTTGTAACATTCCCACATACAATCAGAAATGAACTGTGTGTTTTAAATAGGTGTTAAGGTTGTTGAGGAATACTAATCTTTTCATATCTCAAACCTAAATATTACAGAGAGATTATAGAATGTAACCATTTACACATAAATATTTATCCGTTAATTATATATTTTTAAAAAGGGAAACAAAGCTACATAGACAATATCCGTTTAATATAAGGGTATACAATTGAAGTCGTATCTTGCCATGTCAGTTGCTACTGTAGTTCCCTAGAAACAGAGATGAGTAAGTTTGATGACTTTTCCTTCCAATACCATGCATAGAACCTACCAGCACTATGAATTCTAGCCTAATGGATCTGCTAATGAGTATGAGGCAATAAAGTCAGCATCCAGCTGATTTCTCATTTTTGTCTTGTTCCTCATGAATGTAGTTTTTTTCAGTTATAAAGTCATACCATGCAGTTCTGGTGGGTAATGAAGAGCAGAAGTAATTACCAGTACTGCCAGATCCCCGGTCAACAGTTTCTGGAGAGAAAGACAATTCCTGGCTTCTTGTATTTCTTTATTGCCTTCTTTGTGTAGAAAATCTGTACACTGATGAATGCGGAACAACGAAATTCCTCACTGTTATTGTATTCTAGCTTCTATTTTCATTCAGGTCCAATAGCTTTTGTTTATATAAAACTGATTGTTCCAACATGTTGTAATCATAGATTTGTGATCATTATATATTCTTAACCAAATTTACCTGCACAAAATTTACTATGGTGGTCTTCTTTGTCTCTTTTAGCAGGTATTCTGTTAACCAGATAGTAATTTTAAAAAAGTCTGTTTGCCAAGACTATATCCTTTAATTAGGTAAATAGACATTTGCAATCATATATAGACATGATATCATTTTGTGGATATTATTCTTTTCTTACTTGCTCATCTTTGTGGAGAGTTTATTTTAAGATGATGTGATGTTTACTAAATGTCTATTACTTTTTTGTGTATCTACTGTTCCAATGGGATTTTGAACTTTCATGTGTTTCCTTAATGATGGTTTTCTTCTTTCACTTACAGATATAAGAGTTCTTTAAGGGATGTTAAACTGGTCACAAATTCTGTCCATTTTTGCATCTCTTGTAGCATGCTCTTTTCTCTCTTACTTCTAAAGGACATACTTGCTGATTATAGTATTCTTTCTTGACAGTTATATAGGATTAGGAATATGTCAATTTAATACCTTCTGACCTGTCAGGTTTCTACTGAAAAATCTGTTGTTGAGCAAATGAGGACACCCTTAAATGTGATTTGGAAAAATTTTGCGCATTTTGAATATTATTTTTGTCGCCCTTGTACGTTTTTACAAGTTTCATCTCATTAAATTTTGGTTAGGATATTTTTTCTGATATGTGCATTTGAAAGTTCTTATAACATGCTATTATGTCCTACTACAAGCAGTCCTCAAGATAGGTGGGAATGCGAGTCTGGAATTATTTATTTCAGTAGGGTATTTATACTCTCAAATGTTCTCAGAACCTTTATGCGGTATGTTATGGAGCGTCCTTCATTTGAGCTGATCGATAATGTAACGTGAAGCAATCTAAATTATCAAGTTCATGTCTTAAGAGGCAGTGCCTTCAACAATCTAACTCTCTTGGCATCTTTCTTTGTCGAGAACTAGAGATGATTAAAAGACCCTGCATTCATAGACTTAGAATATTTTATTACTATGTCACTCGTGATCAAGGTCGTGCATCTGTAAACTTTCAGCCATATAGATTATTTGATTACTAATGCTCCTCACAATCTAACCACTTATTATGGTATACGATGATATCTTTGCATGGCTCTTTGATATAAAATGTCTACCTCTTGGGGCTGGAGGAGATGGAGCTCAGTGCTTAAGAGCACCATCTCTAGTCTCAAGTCTAGCCGATTGGCGGCGCACACCTTGAAAACTGCGCTAGAGCTACTTGTAGGGCCTAGCATGCTTAAGAAATGGCAAGGCATAGCATCATTGATGTCATCAAGGCCAGCCGGTCTACAGAGCAAAGTCCAGGATGGGGGCTACAGGAGACCCCTGTCCAGAAAAGACAAAATAAAAAACTCCTAATCTCTTTCCTTAAATTATCTGCATGTTAGGTACATGTATTGATCTTTCTAATTCTTCAGTTAAGTGTATCATTGTGCTCTCTAATGCTGCAATGATATATATATATATATATATATTTATAATATCATTATGGTAGTTATTGACATTTATTTATAGTTAGGATGTCACAATGTAAGTTAGGCACACTTTGTTTGTCAGATCACCATGACATTTAGCTCAGTTTGCTTCAGTACGTAAGGTTACTTGGATGTGGTTGCTAGCATCCACAGATAAGGGTACCATTTTCATTTGTTTTTCTGGAACTGTGTTACTTCACGTCACACAATGATATCTTCTGGATCCAATCCATTTACCTACAAAGCTCATGATGTCATCTGTTATTTTACCGCTACATAGAACCAAGCGTGTAATGTAATAACCATTTTCTCTATGCCATTTGTTCTAGGTTGAAGGGCATTTGGCTGGTTTTCCACTCTTCGCTACTATGTAAGAAGCAGCAACAAAAAAAAAAAAAACATGGCTGTGCATGTATCTCTGCGTGTGAGTCTTGAGGGTACTACAGCCCAGTGGTGTATGGCTGGTGGTGGCAAGTTCATTCCAAGTCTTCCAAGAGTTCTCACATCTGCTGGTATCCATAGTTGGTCTGAAACAAGTTTACATTTCCCACCAGCAAGTGGTATGAGTGTTCCTCTTTCCCACAACCTTCCAGCACTTGGTACATTTGTTTTTCTGGTCCTAGCTCAGGCTGATTTTGAGAGTAAGATGTATCTTAGATGGTTTTTGATTTAGCATTTTTTTTTTTTTGATCTTATATATATTTGATACTTGAGACATCTCTTAAGTTCTCGCCTTTCTGAATTCCTCCTTCGCTGTGAATTCTCTGTTAGTTCTGTTGCTTTCATCTATTTAAGATGGGCAGGTTGTGTTTCTTACTGTTTGTTTTTGAGTAGGAATTTTATAGTTCTGGAAAATCAATGCTTTCGTATCAGATGTTTCTGTGTGAAGTTTCTGTCAAGGTTCTGCATTTGGATTTCTCTCACTTCCATGCATTGTTTCTTCTTGATGTAAAGAATGCTATTGAATTTAATGAGGTGCCCATTTGTTTCAATGTCGACCCATTAATTTCGTTGTCAGCGAGCTGCTATCTGATGTTAGATAGCTGCTGTTGCCACATTTATTGCCTTGATAATGGCTGCATGCTAGGTTTGTTGGGTCGGCTATCATCCCGAAGGGTTTGGGGTTTCACGTTGAGTGTCGTCTTATTACATCCATACTGAGAATGACTTTGTAACAGGGGTGAAGAGGAATGGGGTTTAATTATCCATCTACTACAAGTGGTGTCCACGTTTGATTGCTCACGAGGCCACCTGCTGAAGTTGGACTGTCTTCTCCATTGTGTTTTCTTAGCACCTGGCTTGCTGCCAGAATCCATTGTAGATGGGCTTGAAATAGATTAGTGCTTCGAATGTTTATAGCGATCTGTACAGTTTTGTTCCATTGGTCAATCAGGTACTGTTCCCTGCTGCGTAGTATCCGCAGTGTGCTAGTTTTTTATGACTATGAGAGCCCTGTAGTAGTAAACATTATAGTTTTAAGTCTGGTACTAAAGATTCGGGGCCACCCACACTGTATTGACTGCTTTTAGAATCAGGGTTGTTTTGTGCTAATCAGGGTCTTTGGTTTTCCAAATGAAATTAAGGACTCTTTTCCCAAGCCCATGAAGAAACTCTTGGGATTTTAATTGGATTGCATTAAATCTATAAAAGAGTTTGGTAGAATGGAACATTTTTACTATATAATTTTCCCAATCCATGAGCATGGGAGGTCTTTCCAACTTTCTAATGTCTTTCTTCAATTTCTTTCTTTAAGGTTTAATTTTTGTAGAGATCTTTGGTGCCTTGGTTAGGTTTGTTACTAAGTATTTTATTGTCTTTGAGGCTATTTTGAGTGGGAAAGACCTCCTTGAATGCCTTCCTCAGTTGCTTGTTGAATTGTTAAAGAAAGGCTACTGATTTTGTTTTCTATATTTAATTTGTATCCTGCAACTTTGCTGAAGCTGTTAATCTTTCTTGGAGTTTTCGTTGGAGTATTAGCATTCCCTTAAATAAACAAATATGTCATCAGCGAAATAGGGATGGCTTGACTCCTCTTTTCCAAATAGTCTCCTTTAATTTCCTTTTCTTGCCTTATTGCCCTAGCAAGTGTTTCAAGAGACTATATTGAAGAGGCATGGTGACAGGAGCAGACTTGCCTAGTGCCTACTTTAAAGGGAATGTTCTGAGTTTGATGAGGTCCCATTTGTCAATTGCGACCTTAATTCTTGTGCAGCTGCTGTCTGGTTTAGGAGTCTTTTCCTACACCTATGGCTTTGTAGTCTGCTGCCAACTTTTTTTCTATCATCTTCAGAGTTTTGGTTTCACGTTGAGGTCTTTAATCACCGGAGTTGACTTTTGTACAGGGATGAGAGGTGTAGGGTTTAATTTCATTCTTCTACATGTGGTATCAGTTTTGCCAACACCACTGCTGAAGATGCTGTCTTTTCTCCATTGTGGTTTCTTGCCCCCTTGTTCAATATGAGATGGCTGAATTATGTATGTGCTCAGATTTGCTTCGGTTTTGTTCCATTCGTCAACAGGTCTGGTTTTGTCCAGTAACAGGCTGTTTTATGACTATAGCCCTGTAGTATTAGTTTAAAAATCTGGTTATAGAGATCCTCCTGTGTAGCTCTTCAAACTCAAACTCAAACTCAAAAGCTCTGTACATCAAAGAAACAATAAGGAAGATGACGAGAAATCCAACAGGAGTGGGAGGAAACCTTTCACTGCAGATACATCTTAGAAAGCATTGATTTCCAGATATATAAACTACTCAAAAAACAAAGAAAGAAGAAAACAAATGACCCGCTCAAGATGGAGCAAAAGAACTGAACAGAGACTTCACAAGGAGGAATTAGCGATGTCTGAGAACACCTCAAGAACTGCTCAACAACACTAATCATTAAGAAATGCAAAGTGAAAACCACTTTAAGATATCATCTTACTCCAATTAAGACTGGCAGGATCAAAAACAAAGATATCCAAGTGCTGGAGAGGATGTGGGGAAAGGGGAACACTCATCCCTCTGCTGTGGGATGTAAACTCATAAGCATATGGAAAACAGCAGTGGAGAACAACTTAAAAAAAAAAAAAGACCCAGCCATACCACTCCTGGGCATGTACCCTCAAGACTTACGCCACCAGAGATACATGCACGGCCCATGTTTATTGCAGCTCTATTCACAATAGCAGAGGAGCTGGAACCAACCTAAATGCCCCTCAACTGACGAGTGGATAGAGAAAAGTGGTACAACTACACAATGGAGTTCTATGCAGCAGTAAAGAAAGACGACATCACGAGCTTGCAGGAAAATGGCTGATAGCTAAAGGACATCATGCTGAGTGGATAACAAAGTCCCAGAAAAACAAACGACGCATGGTATCCCTCATCTGTGGATGCTAGTGCCAATTACCAGTTTAAGCATTTCTTGTTTAGGGCCCTCTGAGCTTTTGTCCAAAGCAGTTGGGCATAACGCATTTGGGACTACACAGGAGGGATCTCTATACCAGATTTTAAACTATACTACAGGGCTATAGTCATAAAAACAGCCTGGTACTGGCACAAAAACAGACCTGTTGACCAATGGAACAAAACCGAAGATCCAAATCTGAGCACATACAATTTCAGCCATCTCATATTTGACAAGGGGGCCAAGAAACCACAATGGAGAAAAGACAGCATCTTCAGCAAGTGGTGTTGGCAAAACTGGATCACCACTTGTAGAAGAATGAAATTAAACCCCTACCTCTCACCCTGTACAAAAGTCAACTCCAGGTGGATTAAAGACCTCAACGTGAAACCCCAAACTCTGAAGATGATAGAAGAAAAAGTTGGCAGCAGACTACAAGACATAGGTGTAGGAAAAGACTTCCTAAACCAGACAGCAGCTGCACAAGAATTAAGGTCGACAATTGACAAATGGGACCTCATCAAACTCAGAAACATTCCCTTTAAAGTTAGGACCTAGGCAAGTCTGCTCCTGTCACCATGCCTCTTCAATATAGTTCTTGAAACACTTGCTAGGGCAATAAGGCAAGAAAAGGAAATTAAAGGAGTACTATTTGGAAAAGAGGAAGTCAAGCCATCCCTATTTGCTGATGACATATTTGTTTATTTAAGGGATGCTAAATACTCCACCAGAAAACTCCAAGAAACGATTAACAGCTTCAGCAAAGTTGCAGGATACAAAATTAATATGAACAAAATCAGTAGCCTTTCTTTACACCAACAACAAGCAACTGAGGAAGGCATTCAAGGAGACCTTCCCACTCAAAATAGCCTCAAAGACAATAAAATACTTAGTAACAAACCTTACCAAAGGCACCAAAGATCTCTACAACAAAAATGTTAAACCCTTAAAGAAAGAAATTGAAGAAGACATTAGAAGATGGAAAAGCCTCCCATGCTCATGGATTGGGAAAATTAATATAGTAAAAATGTCCATTCTACCCAAACTCTTGTATAGATTTAATGCAATCCCAATTAAAATCCCCAAGAGTTTCTTCATGGGCTTGGGAAAAGAAGTCCTTAATTTCATTTGGAAAAACCAAAGACCCTGATTAGCCAAAACAACCCTGAGTTAAAAGAGCAGTACGGGGGTGGGGGGGGTCTCTATACCAGACTTCAAACTATACTACAGGGCTATAGTCATAAAACAGCCTGGTACTGGCACAGGAACAGACCTGTTGACCAATGGAACAAAACTGAAGATCTATACTTGAGCACATACTCTTTCAGCCATCTCATATTTGACAAGTAGGCCAAGAAAACACAATGGAGAAAAGACAGCAACTTCAGCAGGTGGTTTGGCAAAACTGGATCACCACTTGTAGAAGAATGAAATTAAACCCCTTCCTCTCACCCTGTACAAAAGTCAATTTCAGATGGATTAAAGACCTCAACGTGAAACCCCAAACTCTGAAGGTGATAGAAGAAAAAATTAGCAGCAGCCTACAAGGCATAAATGTAGGAAAAGAGTTTCTAAATCAGATAGCAGCTGAGCAAGAATTAAGGTCGACAATTGACAAATGGGACCTCATTAAATTCAATAGCTTCTTTACATCAAAAGAAACAATCAAGGAAGTGAAGAGAAATCCCACAGAGTGTGAGGAAATCTTCACCACAGAAACATCTGACAAAGCATTGATTTCCAGAATATATAAACTACTCAAAAAACAAAGAAGAAAGAAATGACCCACTAAATAGATGGAGCAAAGAACTGAACAGAGAATTCACAGAGGAGGAATTAGAGATGGCTGAGAAACATCTTAAGAAGTGTCCAACATCATTTATCATTAAGGAAATGCAAATCAAAACCACTCTAAGATATCATCTTACTCCAATAAGCCTGGCTAGGACCAAGAAAACAAATGATACCAAGTGCTGGAAAGGTTGTGGGGAAAGAGGAACACTCATCCACTGCTGGTGGGAATGTAAACTTGTTCAGCCACTATGGAAAGCAGTGTGGAGAACCCTTGGAAGACTTGGAATGAACTTGCCACCCTACCCAGCCATACAACTCCTGGGCATGTACCCACAAGACTCATCCCACCGCAGAGATACATGCACAGCCATGTATATTATTGCAGCTCTCTTCACAATAGCAAGGAGCTGGAACCAACCCAAATGCCCTTCAACTGACAAATGGATAGAGAAAATGTGTACATCTACACAGTTGAGTTCTATGTAGCGGTAAATAAAGATGACATCATGAGCTTTGTAGGTAAATGGATGGAGCTAGAAGATATCATGGTGAGTGAAGTAACACAGTTCCAGAAAAACAAATGACAAATGGTATCCCTTATCTGTGGTTGCTAGCACCAATTACCTAATTGTATGGCAAACTGAGCAATGTCAATGTGATCTGAAAACAAGTGTGCTCTTACATTGTGAATCCCTTAAAATATCATAAAAAAATAAAAATAAGATGTTCAATAATATATATATATATATATATATATATATATGAGCATTAGAGCACAATTGAACACTTAAATGGAATTAGAAAGATAATACTGTACCTACATGAGAAATTTAGGAAAGAGATAGAGTTTTTTTTTTGTCTTTTCTGGACAGGGTCTCCCTGTAGCCCCCATCCTGGGACTTGCTCTGTAGACCAGGCTGGCCTTGAATGCACAAGATCTGCCTGCCTTTGGCTCCCAAGTGCTAGGATTAAAGGTGTGCACCACCACGGCCTGCTTGAGATAGAGATGGTGCTCTTAAGCACTGAGCCATCTCTCCAGCCCCAAGATAGACATTTTTATAAGAGCCAGAGATACATCTTAGAAATGAGGAGCTTAGTAAGTCAAATAAATCTAAGGTTGAAAGTTTCAATAGACTTGATACAGTGAAAGATAAAATATTCAAGCTTGAAGAGGGTCTTTTAATCATCTCATTCACAAAGAAAGATCAAAGAGAGTGTTCAAAGCTTCTGGGGCACTGTTAAATGAACAAATAGGAGCATTTCCTAAACTCCAAATAATAGGGTTCTGAGAACATTTGAGAAGTATAAAACCTACTGAAATAAATAATTCCAGACTCGCATTCCCCCTATCTTGAGACTGCTGTAGTAGGAATATATAGCATGCTTATAAGAACTTCAAATGCACATATCAGAAAAATATCCTAACCAAATTTATGAGTGAAATTGTAAAAAGTACAAGGCAAAGAAATAATTTCAAAATGCGCAAAATTTTCAAATCACATTTAAGGGTGTCCTCATTTGCTCAACAACAGATTTTTCAGTAGAAACCTGACAGGTCAGAAGGTATTAAATTGACATATTCCTAATCCTATATAACTGTCAAGAAAGAATACTATAATCAGCAAGTATGTCCTTTAGAAGTAAGAGAGAAAAGAGCATGCTACAAGAGATGCAAAAATGGACAGAATTTGTGACCAGTTTAACATCCCTTAAAGAACTCTTATATCTGTAAGTGAAAGAAGAAAACCATCATTAAGGAAACACATGAAAGTTCAAAATCCCATTGGAACAGTAGATACACAAAAAAGTAATAGACATTTAGTAAACATCACATCATCTTAAAATAAACTCTCCACAAAGATGAGCAAGTAAGAAAAGAATAATATCCACAAAATGATATCATGTCTATATATGATTGCAAATGTCTATTTACCTAATTAAAGGATATAGTCTTGGCAAACAGACTTTTTTAAAATTACTATCTGGTTAACAGAATACCTCTAAAAGAGACAAAGAAGACCACCATGTAATTTTGTGAGGTAAATTTGGTAAGAATATATAATGATCACAAATCTATGATTACAACATGTTGGAACAATCAGTTTTATATAAACAAAAGCTATTGGACCTGAATGAAAATAGAAGCTAGAATACAATAACAGTGAGGAATTTCGTTGTTCCGCATTCATCAGTGTACAGATTTTCTACACAAAGAAGGCAATAAAGAAATACAAGAAGCCAGGAATTGTCTTTCTCTCCAGAAACTGTTGACCGGGGATCTGGCAGTACTGGTAATTACTTCTGCTCTTCATTACCCACCAGAACTGCATGGTATGACTTTATAACTGAAAAAAACTACATTCATGAGGAACAAGACAAAAAATGAGAAATCAAGCTGGTGCTGACTTTATTGCCTCATCTCATTAGAGATCCATTAGGCTAGAATTCATAGTGCTGGTAGGTTCTATGCATGGTATTGGAAGGAAAAGTCATCAAACTTACTCATCTCTGTTTCTAGGGAACTACAGTAGCAACTGACATGGCAAGATACGACTTCAATTGTATACCCTTATATTAAACGGATATTTGTGCTTTGTTTCCTTTTAAAAATCATATAATTAAGATAAATTTTATGTGTAAAATGGTTACATTCTATAAATCTCTACTGTAATATTTAGGTTATGAGATATGAAAAGATTAAGTATTCCAAACACCTTAACACCTATTCTAAAACACACAGTTCATTTCTGATTGTATGTGGGAATGTTACAACATGTTAGGCAGAATTATGACCTTGCTGTGTTTTACATTTGAAAATTGTACATGACATTAAAAATGCAATTGGTTGTCCAGTTGACAAGGGGTGGACTTGCAATGGCTAATCTTGGTTGGTAACTTGACTGGAACTGGAATGAACTGAAATGAGAATTATTTTATTTTATGTGATGCTGGAAGACCCAGCCTAAATGTGGGTGTTACCTTCTAATAGTCACTCATATAAAAAGTCACAGCAGAGGCAGATTTTTCTTTTTGTCTGCTCACCTTCTCTCTCACTGGCAAGTTTATCTTGTTGCTGTGACATTGCTTCATCAACAATAGATCCAAGTTCTTCGAATTCCAACATAAACTGAAGACTACCAGATCTAAAGGAATCCTTTGGGCTTTCAGCACCACATTGGCACTTTTGAGACACTGTAGCCTCCTGGACTGAGCAACTACTAGAGCAACTACTAGGTTCTCAGCCTCTCCTGTATGGTGCAGACATTTTTGGAACACTTGGCCTCTATCCTGTAAATTAATCTAATAAATCCTCACACACACTTACACACACATATATGGTATAACATTCCACATACACACATACACACACATACACATATAGTATAACATTCATATATATATATATATATATATATATATATATATATATATATATATGTGTGTGTGTGTGTGTGTGTGTGTGTGTGCATGTGTGTGTGTATAAAATGTATCAGTTCTAAAAAATATATCATTTCTATTCCTTTAGACAATTCTGATTTATACTGCATCCTAAGAAGTGAATATTATTCACTTCTTAGAATGCAGTATAAATTCACTTCTTAGGATACAACCAATGCCTGACATTGATATCAAGTCTAGGAACCTAAAGACAGGTCGCAGGACCTAGGAGAGAACCTAATGTTAATTTCTGCTAAATGGTTATCATATTAAAGTGATTCCTAATGACTCTACAACCTCTTATTCTCCGCATGCTGGCCAGTTGTGGATATCTATGTCAACACCATCTGTTGCATGTGGAAACTTCTCTGGTGAGAGTTGTGAGACACATTAATCCATGAGTGACAATAAGTCAGAAGGAAGTGGAAACACTGAAAAGATCTCTGGCTGAAATGAAAAGAGAAAATGACCAGCGAAGCAAGGAGCTACAAGAGAATGAAAAGCTCCAAAAGGAAGTGGAAATACTGAAGAAATCACAGGATGAAATGAAAAAGGAAATTCAACACTCATCCAATCAGCAGGGAAAGATAGGAAAAAGCTTCAGAAGCAGAATGGATGAATCAGAAAAAAGAATATCAGACCTACAGGATAACATGGCGCAACTAGAATCCTCAAGTAAAGATTAAGAAAATTTAAAAAAAAGAGTGGAACAACCAGGAAATGTGGGACACTATGAAAAAAAAATCCACATAGGATATAGAGGAAGGAGAGGAATGCCAAGACAACAATATTGATCAGATCTTCAACAGAATAATAGAAGAAAATTTCCCCAAACTGAAAAAAGACAAACCCATGCAAATACAAGAAGCACATAGAACACCAAATGGACAAGACCAGAAGAGAAATTCCCCATATCATAGTTAAAATGCTAGATGCTCCTTTCAACTTATTTTTTTTGTTTGTTTGCATTCTTGTTCTAGGTATTTATTTACTCTGTTATGTTTTTGTTAATTTCTCTCTTGGGTTGTTTGGGGATAGTTGCTCCTTTCCTCTGTTCTTTGAATTGCTTCTAGCATTTTCTCTAGTTTTGTTTATTTGACATGTGTTCTTTCACATTTTGTTTATGTCATGAAATATTTTTTCTTTCTCCTTCACTATAATTGGCATTTTTGTTGTGTATAGTAATCTGGGTTGGCATCTAAAGTTCTTTAGCATTGGGAATAATTTGGTCCATGTTCTTACTTTCATCACTTTCATTGAGAAGTCAGCTGTAATTCTGATGGGTTTCCCTTTATATGTAACTTGTTATTCTCTTGTGGCTTTCAGTATTTTGTCTTTGTTTTGAGCATCTAGTGTTTTAACTATGATATGGTGTGGGGAAATTATTTTCTGATCTTGTCTATTTGGTGTTTTGTGTGCTTCTTGTTTTTGTATTGGTTTGGCCTTTTCAGTTTGGGGAAATTCTCTTCTATTATTCTGTTGAAAAGAAGCAACACACACACAAAAAGAAAACTATCAATAGTAACCTTAAACATTAATGCTCTAAACTCCCCAATCAAAAAACATATACTGGGAGAATGGATTAGGAAACAGAATCCATCTATATGCTGTCTACAAGAAACTCATCTCACCCTCAAGGACAGACATCATCTTGGTGAAAGGATGGGAAAAAAATATTACAAGCAAATGGTACCAAAAAGCAAGCAGGAGTGGCTATTCTAATATCAGACAAAATAGACCTCAGAGTAAAATTAATCAGAAAAGACAAAGAGGGCCATTATATCCTTATCAATGGAACAATTAACCAGGAAGATTTCAGAATCTTAAATGTTTATGCACCAAACTCTGGTGTACTGAACTTTATAATAACAATCCTTCAGGACCTCAAGACACAGATTAATCACAGCACACTAATAGTGGGGACTTCAATACCTCACTGAGTCCCTTGGAGAGATCAACTGGACAAAAAATAAACAGAGAGACATCAGAACTGAACAATACAATACACCAAATGAACCTCACAGACATCCACAGAATATTCCACCCAAACACCAAAGAATATACTTTCTACTCAGCACCCCATGGAACATTCCCCAGAATTGACCACATCCTGGGACACAAAAGCAATCTCAACAAATACAAAAGGATTGAAATTATTTCATGCATTCTATCAGACCACAGTGCAATAATGTTCAATATTAACACCAAGATAAGCCCTACTAAGTATAAGAACACATGGAGTCTAAACATCACAATCCTGAATAATGAGTGAGTCAGGGAAGAAATAAAGAATGAAATAAAAGCATTCATGGAACTAAAAGAAAATGACAATACAACACAACAAAACCTGTGGAATACATTAAAATCAGTCCTAAGAGGGAAATTTATAGCCCTAAGGGCCCACATTAAAAAAATAGAAAGAGAACAAATTAATGATCTAACACTGCAGCTAAAAACACTTGAGAGACAACAACAAATGAACCCTAAACCTAGCCATGGGCTTTAAGGGAGAAGCTACTACTATTAATATACTAAATGGACATAGTATTAAACTGACTCTTAATTATGTATCGTGTCCATAAATTAGTACGTATCTCATCCCACCTTAAAGAAGCCTATTTTTTCAGTATATGGAGATTGCTAAAAAATGTAAAACTTGTCTACATGAAGCAAATAAGATACTTTGGAATTTTCAGTTCTAAATGGGACATATAATATCACATCTTCTCCTCCCAAATTTAGGGATAAGTAAAGAAGACAAAGCAGAAAGAATGTAAGTACCAGAAGTAGTAAATGATGATAGTGAGTCAGTATTTTCTGGACACAACATAACAGTTGCACTTATGAACTCATAGCTCTTAGGACAGTATGCAAAAGATGTGTACAGAATCAAGTCAGACAAAATGCTAGTGTAGAGAGCAGAGATTGACAATATGTCCTAACCTTAAATAATAAACTATTGGAGTTTGAAGACTTTGAGGGGAGGGAGAACCAATCATCAAGGATACAGGCCACAAGAGGCAACTCATTCTTCAGGGGGGAGCCATAAATCCCTGCACATAAGGACAGCAGTAAATGAACTCAATGAGTTTTAAAAAAAAAAAAAAAAAAAAAAAAAGAGGAAATGAAGTTGGGAAGGAAAAATGTTGGAGGTGGATAGGGGAGAACTGGAGGGGAAGGAATGGAGAGTGGACTTGCTCAAAACACATTAAATGCATGTATGAAGTTCTTAATAAAACTTACTTCAAACTTGAATAAATAAAACTATTCTTAAACAAAGCTGCAGAGTACAAATGACATTCTTTACAGTCCTGGAAAAAAATCATAAATTTCAGTGGAAGTGCATAAATCCTGAATAAGAAAAATTATCTTGAGAGAAAAAAATGACAATGCTGTATGCATCCCAATATTTGATTTCAAGACATAGAACGAAGCCATACAAATGGGAAGATTAGATATTCACATTGGAATCAGACACCTACCCAAAGGGAACGGACATCCGGGAAGCCTACCCATAAATAATAGCCAAATGAGTGATAACAAAGGTGGCTTAGACATAGGGTGATAAAAGTACAATCACTTCAAGAAATGGTGTTGGGAAAACACACAGAAGACTGAAACTTGACCACTGTCTCTCATTATGTAAACAAACAAACAACAAAAAAAAAAGAACTAACTGAAAATAATGGCATCAACAATCTAAACATAAGACTTCTCAGGAACTACTAGAAGAAAACAAAGGAAAAAGTGCAAGACATTGTGTCACTGTCAATTTTTTTTCTGAACAGAAGATTGGATGCACAGGAAATAAAACCAACACTTGACAAATAGGCTTATAACAAACTGGAAAAAAGCTTCTTTTCGGCAAAGAAAACAACAGAATGAAGAGAAAACTATAGCGTGAAAAATATATATTTGGTAACTATACCTCTGACTGGAAGTCCAGAAAAATCATAGGAGTTCAACAAATTACAGCAACAACAGAAATATTCTAGTTTATATGGGAAAATAACCAGAATAGACATGTATTCAAAGATGAAAAAGTATCCAGAGAATGCATGAGAAACATGTTACACATTATTAGTCATCAAGAATATCCAATTCAAAACTATAACCAGACGACATTCCAAACATGTGAGAATGACTCTTGTGAAAAAAAAAATATCTGGTGACAATGGAAAGAGAAAACAACAATTATCCTCATTGTAAATCAGAAAGTAAATTAGCATAAACATTCCAGGGAGCACCAAGAAGCTTTGTCCAAAAACTAAAAATTGATCTTCCAACAGAACCAACTACAATACCCATAGGGGGAGGTATTAAAACAATGAAGTCAACATACCAAAAGTTGGCATGTGGTTATCTTGGCACATTTACCAAAGCCAAGATACAGAATCAGCCTAGGTGCTCACCCTCAGATAAATGAATGAAAAGAAGGTAGTGTATTTTTCACAATGGACTATTATTTATCCATATGGAAGAAAAACTAAGTGACTGAAAATATTCTAAAACCAAAACAAGACAAGCAAGGCATGCTCTTATACATGGAAGTTAAAAATCACTAATAAATATAGAATGGTAATTATTAGAGATTGGGAAATTTGTTTGTGGAGGAGGAATGCAGAAAAATGCAGGATAAATTTAATCAATGTATGCTGTGTACATATATGGAAATGTCCTACTGCACCCCATTAATAGGTAAAATTATCTGACTTAGTAGAAAATGTTAAAATCTTGAAGTAAGAGGTTGAAGAAGACATTAGAATATGGAAGGGCTTCACATGCTCATGGATTGGAAGGCTTAATATAGTAAAAATGACCATCCTACACAAAGTAATATACGGATTCAATGCAATCTCAATTAAAACCCCCATGAGTTTCTTCACAGACTTAGAAAACAAAATCCTAAAATTCATGTGGAAAAACAGAAGAATCCAAATAGCAAAATCAACCCTGGGCAAAAAGAGCAATGTAGGGGGGGATTATGATACCAGATTTCAAACTATAGTACAGGGCTATAGTCATAAAAACAGTCTGGTACTGGCAAAAAAACAGACCTGGAGTTCAATGGAACAAAATTGAAGATCCAAACTTGAGCACACACGATTTTAGCTACCTCATATTTGACAAAGGGACCAAGGAGACTCAATGGATGAAAGACAGCATCTTCAGCAAATGGTGCTGGCAAAACTGTATCACCACTTGTAGAAGATTAAAACTAAAATCCTACTTCTTGCCCTGTAAAAAATCAACTCCAAATGGATCAAAGACCACAATGTGAAACCTGAAACTCTGAAAATGATAGAAGATAATGTTGTTAGTGACCTACAAGATATAGAAAAAGACTTTCTAGATCAGATAGCAGTTGCACCGGAAATAAGGTCAACAATCATCAAGTGGGATCTCATTAAATACAGAAGCTTCTGTACAGTGAAATAAACTATCAAAGAAATGAGAAAATCCACAGAGTGGAAGGAAACTTTCACCAGGGATGCATCTGATAGAGCATTAACATCCAGAGCGTATAAACTACTCAAAAACAAAGGAGTAAGAAAACAAATGACCCAATCAAAAGATGGAGTAATGAGCTGAACAGAGACTTCACAAATGAGGAAGTAAAGATGGCTGAGAAACATCTTAAAAAGTGTTCATTGTCACTAATAATTAAGGACATGCAAATTAAAACAAGTTTAAAATCTCATCTTATCCTGGTAAGGCTGCCTATGATCAAGAAAACAAAAGATACCAAATGCTGGAGAGGTTGTGGCGAAAGGGGAGTGCTCAATTAATGCTGGTGGGAATGCAAACTCATGCAACCCCTATGGAAAACAGTGTGGAGAACTCTTAAAAGACTCAATATGAACCTAACACTTGACCCAGTCAAAGAACAACTGGGTATATACCCACAAGACTCATCCTATTGCAGAGATACATGCACAACCATGTTCATTGCAACTTTCTTTACAATAGCAAAGAACTGAAAGCAACACAGGTTTCCTCAGCTGATGAGTGGATAAAGAAAATTTAGTATATCTACACAATGGAGTACTATGCAGCAGTAAAGAAAGATGACATCATGAATTTTGCTGTTAAATAGATGGAACTAGAAGCTGTTATGGTAAGTGAAGTAACACAGTCCCAGAAAAACAAAGTACTTATGGTGTCCTTCATTTGTGGATCCTAGCACCAAATCCTTATTTGTAAGGTAAACTGAGTAATTTCTTTTTTGTAAATACCTGATGTTACTATAAAAAAGGACATTAAAACTGGGCGTGGTGGTGCACACTTTTGATCCCAGCACTCAGGAGGCAGAGGCAGGCAGATTTCTGTGAGTTCAAGGCCAGCCTCCTCTATATAGTGAGTTCCAGGCCAGCTGAGATTAAAGGGAGACCCTGTCTCAAAAAGACCAAAAAAGAAAAAAAAAAAAAAAAAGGGACATTAAAACATACATTCCGTTGGTATATAATTTAAGAAAGAATGTAATATTTCTTTCTTACCTGCCTGCAACTCTACTGTAAAAAATGAATCCCTAAACATGTTTTGGAATTAACCTATAGTTTATTTTCAGATGTTGTAATTTTGGTTTATGTGTGGAGTGTATACATGGATACTTTGGAGTAGTAGAAAATTAAAAGGGAACAACAACAAAAAAAGACTTTTTTCACAGAACTGCCTGAAACAGTAAACTTCTGGCCAAAACAGTAAACTTCTGCAAGGAAAAAATGTAAAAAAAGACTGAGAAAAAGATGCAAGACATGTATGGAAGAATAAATGAGCTCTGGCAGGGTCGGAGTCACGGAGGGGAGAATGGGTCTAAGATTAAGAAACGTTGTATGGGGCTGGAGAGGTGGCTCAGTGGTTAAGGGCACCAACTGCTCTTGCAGAGGACCCTGGTTCAATTCCCAGCACCCACATGACAGCTAAGAACCATCTTTAAGTTGGGTGTGGTGGCACACGCCTTTAATTCTAGCACCTGGGAAGTAGAAGCAGGCAGAGCTCTGTGAGTTCAAGGTCAGCCTGGTCTACAGAGTGAGTTCCAGGCCAGCTGGAGTTATAGGGAGACCCTGTCTCAAAAAAAATGTTGTATGAAATACCCAAAAGTTTAATAAACAAAGAAAAATGTGTAAACGAATTGGAAATTTTAACTGTAGTTTAGCACACTATAACTTTTGCCTCTTTATACTGATAATTTGATAATTTGCAATGGGTGTCCTTTAGCAAGAACTGTCTTGAATTAGTGCACAATAAGTAATATATTTGAATGTATGTTCTTCCTTTTTAAGCAATTTCTCACTTCACAGAAAATATGCATGCTTTATCCATCACACTGCAAATAAAAGTGTTATAGTGGTTAAGAGGAAGGTAAAATCACATTTGTATTAATACATATTTATTATCACAGATCAGCAAATCAACAGGTGGCTCACAATAATCACTTCCATGAAGACACAGAATCCATTTTCTGTTCCTGACTAGCTTGTGACTCTTTTCTCAAAGAATGAAGCATAAGCACAGTGAATGAGTTCCAGGCCAGCTTGAGGGGGCTCGGCAGCTTGCATTTTCACTTTCATGATGTCCAGATATGAATTTCTGGCCAAGATTGTTGAATGGTGAGAATGACCCAAGTGCTCCGCAGGCATTCCAAACATCACAGCAGAAGAACCTTGTGAGGGAAAGAAGCTGGCTTCCGAGCTGCCTCAGCTTGCAATTAGGAGCAGCCTTTCAGAGCACACTGATAACCTCAGCCACCCACACCAGGCGGGGATGTGCCGCCATGTTAGAAAGTACAGGGGCTGGAGAGATGGCCTAGCGGTTAAGAGCGCCGACTGCTCTTACAGAGGACCCGGGTTCGATCCCCAGCACCCACATGGCGGCCGAGAGCCATCTGAAACTCCAATTCCAGGAGAACTCCAGTTCCAGGGGAATCCGAGACCCTCTTCTGACCTCCGCGGCATTGCATGACACGGGTGCACAAACCTGCATGCAGACAGTACATTGATACACATACCGAAATAAATAAAAAAAAAAAAAAAAGAAAAGAAAGTACAAAATCATGAGGCATACTGAGAATAGAAAAATCATTGTGCTTAGCCAATAAATTTTGAAATATACTATAAGAATCTATAAAGAATCTATAAATTATAACATTTATAAATTAATAATTTTTGTTCTGTGGTAAGAGGACCAACCTTTCCTGTATCTAATGTCGTGAGTTGGAAAACGAGGATAATTAAGCAGAAAGTAACTTGGGGGAAATGTTAGTTGTATCAATTAAAGTACTCTGAGCTGCAAGTACAAAATTCAAGTGCTGCTCTAAGAACACAGGCTTCTCTGAATTTCTTTCTCAAACACTAAGCATTTGAATGCTGTCTTTATTTGGTGTAGGGGTCATTGCTTTCCTGTGGATGCTGTGACATTATCATAGCTTATACTAACAGATAGATAGATAGATAGATAGATAGATAGATAGATAGATAGATAGATAGATGATAGATAGATATAGATGGATGATAGATAGATGATAGATATAGAGAGATGGAGAGAGATAGATAGATAGAGAGAGAGATAAACAGATAGATTTTTTTCTCCCACAGTTCTAGAGTCTAGAAGTTCAAATTTAATTCCACTGTGTTAAAGTCAGGGTTTTAGTGGAACCATGCTTGCTCTGGTACTGGTCTCTGTTTCTCAAGTCTTCTAAATTATCTATTTGGTGTCTGCTTCCAGTTCGCATTGTCTAACCCTATGAGTCTAACTTCCTGATCTCACCTTCTTTCCAAGATATGCTTGATGGACTTTAAGGCCAATTCGGACACTCAAAATACCCCACGTATTTTGAAAACCTCATAAGCAGGGGCTGGACAGATGGCTCAGCGGTTAAAAGCACCAACTGCTCTTGCAGAAGACCCGGACTGGATTCCCAGCACCCACATGGTGGCTAAGAACTGTCTTTAACTCCAGTTCCAGGGGAATCTGAACCCCTCTTCTGACCTCTGCGGCATTGCACGACATGGGTGCACCAACCTACATGCAGACAGTAGACTCACACAAATAAAAAAAAATAATAATAAATTTTTAAAAAAGAGTGCCTGATTACTGCTCTTGCAGATGACCCAGGTCCAATTACCAGCACCCACCTGCCCACTAACAACCACCTGTAACTCCAGTTCCAAGGCATCTGGTGCCCTCTTCTGGGCCCCATGGTTATTGCAGGACATGGGTGCACTTACATGAAGGAAAACACTCATACACATAAAATAAAACATTAAAAAATTAAAATCAGCAGTAACATTTGGAGTATACAAGGATTAGGACCTGTTGCCTTTGGAGACCAAAATTCATACCAATATTTATGGTAAATTGATAGGCCCTAATAGATAATGAAAAAAAATTATCTGAATTACAATGATGAAGTCTCATAGATATTTATCTCACAGTCTCTCTTAAGCTATTTTTAATATATAAAGTCTGGAAACAACAGATTTTTCATATTTTTCTGATAGAGTTTTATTTGGATCTATTTTCTTTTGCAAACACTGGAAAAATAAAAAAAAGATTTTCAGTTAAGGTAATCTCTATTACCTAACCAATATAAAAGTCTATTATGTAACATAGTATTAAACTGACTCTTTCAACTGCTTAGAATAGCTGGCTCAGCAAGAGCTCAACATGACTTCAAATCACTGTAGGTCATACATTTCCAGATGCATCCCTAAATATCTTAGACTACCAATATTTTCAGTCTTTGATGGGAAATCCACTATATTGAGCTCTGAGTTACTGAGATACTATATATGCCACTTATAATTACAATTCATGTGTTATATAGAACATGTGCCCCTGTTGTATAAAGTCTGAAATCAATGAAATATAAACTCTTGGCACTATTTCAAGAAGTGTCCCACATACGTGTTCTTAATTTGGGGGAAGGAGTTCTGCAAATAACAATTCAACATTCTTCTCTTTTTCACAAAGTCCATGTTTCTATGTTCATTGTGTTAGAAGTGGTGTGGAGGAAATCATGGGCAATAATGCATGAGAGATGCTTATGGTATGTGCCCAAAGGAATCTACTGCAGGTTTAGTTTCATGGGATGAATACAAGAATATTTGAAGTCTGGGAAGATGGCTTCCAGTAAAGCATTTTCATGCCAGCCTGAAGACCTGAGTTCAAATCTTCAGCGTCCACATAAAAAGCCTTGGTCTGCAGTCCCAGCTCTGAGAAGAGACAGGATGATTCCTGGGCTTGCTCACCTGACATTGGTCGTGAATCAGTGAAGCATCTGTTTCAGAGCAAGAACTTAGCTCATAATACAATGTGGAAAAGAGGAAGACACAACATCAGTGTCTAGCCTCCACATGAGTGCAGGCACACACACACACACACACACACACACACATCTAGATGTGCACCTGCACACACTCCCCCCACAACACACAAAACAAAAAGGAAATCGTCATCTATGACAACACTTTTGGATTTCTACCTGTACACCAGCTGCATCTTCTGCTCCCACTTTTATGGGTGGACACACTCCGCTCTGCCTTCTCTGCCACAATAAACTGAAATGTCTGTGCAAATGTGAACAAAAATAAATGCTTCCGCTAAGGTGTTTCTTTCCAATTATAAAATTAACTAAATCAATGACAGAGACAATGTAAAGTCCAATGAGAAACTTTGGTAGAGTTCCACAAGCAATTTTGCATTTGTCATAAGTTTACTCACAATGAATATGATACATCCATCATCCTGGTCATTGACCAAGGAAGTGGTAACAGTCTAAATTTTGTCAGAGTCTGATTAACAATTTGGTACTTGATTTTTCTCTTCAAAGGGTTATCCAGCTAACTCCAGATTTACAGTTACCTTAGAGAAAACCTCATTATCATTAGTAACTAACACAGTTTGTGTGTAATTCATATGATAACGAAGGATATTTATGTATGATAGAGATGTTCAATCTGTTAATTTTTATTTATTTATTTATGTGTATGAATGTATTGTCTGCATGTAGGTTTGTGTACCCGTGTCGTGCAATGTCGGAGAGGTCAGAAGAGGGTGTTGGATTCCCCTGAAACTGTAATTCTCCTGGAATTGGAGTTACAGACAGTTCTCAGTCGCCATGTGGGTGCTGGGGATCGAACCCGGGTCCTCTGCAAGAGCAGTCGGTGCTCTTAACTGCTAGGCCATCTCTCCAGCCCCAATCTATTTCTACTATTAAACAGTTTTTTGAAACAAATTTAGAAACCTTAGACATTTAAGATCAATTTCACATTTACTACTCTTTTTCTGAAACTAGTTTAGAAATATTTCATTTATTTATTCTTTATTTTATGTGTATGAGTGTATTGCATGCATGCATACATGTGAGTGCATTTGTGTTGTGCAATGAGTGTGGAGGTCAGAAGAAGGCATCTGATCCCTGGCACTGGAGTTATTGTTGGTTGTTAGCCACCATATGGGTGATGGGATTTGAACCTGGATCCTCCTCAAGAGAAGCAAGTCAGTGTTTTTAATTGCTGAGCTATCTTTCAAGCCCTGAAAATACTTTTCAAAGAAATTAAAATTTGTTCCTTCTTAGATGGGAAGGCATCTATAATAGCAGATCTCAGATCCTCTGAAAAATAGTAATAAATTTAGATTATGTGTTAAACAGTACTACTGGAAAATTGTTATTTATGAACATTGATTAAATATTCTGTAGCCAAAGTATTCTAAATATTTTATTGAAGCACAAAATAATTACTTTTTATTTATATTAACCCTTTTTCCTTTAACATAATTCATTTATATGTTAATTGCTCATGGTTCATGATTTTGAAATCAAAACCTCCTTATCATGCACAAGTAGCCTAAGTTTTCACAGGGATTACATAGAAATCATGTTTGTTAATAATAATAAAACTACTTTTTCTTTTTCTTTGGTCTTTTCAAGACAGGGTCTCCCTGTAGCCCCAGCTGGCCTGGAACTTGCTCTGTAGACCAGGCTGGCCTTGAACTCACAAAGATCTGCCTGCCTCTGCCTCCCGAGTGCTAGGCTTAAAGGCATGTAATGCCACGCCCGGCGGGAGTGTTTCTTAGTATTTCTTATAGAAGGCTTCTTGAGCTTTTTAGTCCAAGCCTTTTCTAAAATATTATACAGTAATTANTGTGCGCCACCACACCTGGCTTAAAACTACTTCTTTTTTGTTGTTGTTGTTTTTTGTTTTGTTGTTGTTCGTTTGTTTTGTTTTTGTTCTTTTCAAGACAGGGTCTTCCTGCAGCCCCAGCTGTCCTGGAACTCACTCTGTAGACCAGGCTGTCCTTGAACTCACAAAGATCTGCCTGCCTCTGCCTCCCAAGTGCTAGAATTAAAGGCGTGCACCACCACGCCCGGCAAAACTACTTCTTATATAGAGTTGTTGCAATAAAAAAGAAAATGCGATCACAAGCTTTTTTGTTTTTTGTTTTTGTTTTTGTTTTTGTTTTTGAGACAGGGTCTCCCTTTAGCCCCAGCTATCCTGAAACTCACTATGTAGACCAGACTGGTCTTGAACTCACAGAGATTCGCCTGCCTCTGCCTCTCACAAGTGCTGGAATTAAAAGTGTGCACCAACACATGTGGAAATCAGAAGCTTTTAATGATTCTACAAGTGCTGACAGGAGATTGAGCAGGAACTGGACAGATACTAGAGTAATAGGGGTCATTTCACATCCCAGGACCTAAGAAAACCTCTTCTCTAGGAGGCCACAAGGAAGTTCCAAAACAAGTGTGCAGGCATTGTGCAACCTGGAAGTGCTTGGGACTGTATACAGAGGATTGTTCATTTAAATAAAAGTATCAAAATAATATAATTGTTAAAACACTTTTATTTGTTCTCTGAAAATAGAAAAGAAATACTTGCCCGTAAGCAAATATATAACACATTTATCTCAAAGAACTAAACCCACTAGTTAGAGAAAACTAGAATGCTTTTCCTGATACAGTGGATAAGTGGTCTAATGGATCTTTTCATAGATACATGGCAGAAAATATGGTAAGATGGAAAGGACAATTGGACAGGGCAAAAAAATTGAATGGAATGGTTTTACCTTTCAAGAAGTAAGGCCTGTTTTGCACTTGGCTTCTCTGTTTGCTGTTTCCTTTTGATACCCGTTCTAATGAACCCTGACAGTTGAAGTATTATAAACAGATAGTTCATAGTCTCATTCAGGAGAGATTTGTTTGAAAAGCAACAGTGCAATTTTATCTAATGTATTTGGCCAGATCCCTATTCTGATATAATCATTCATGCATACAACTGACAACAAAGAACACAGACCTCCTAAATAAAATTATTAGAAGCAAAGAGATAGTGCATGATGAACATATTCTGACTCTAGGGAAAACATAATGTAGTTGTACATACAAAAATAAATTCCAGTTAGTATTCTCAATTGTTTTCTGTCGACATTTCCTACATGAGGAAAACAAACTCAAACTGGGTAAAGTTTAGAAAGGAAAGAGAAAGAAAATAAATTTAGAAGACTCTTTTCCCTCATAATCATCCTGGTTGAGCCAATCTGTTATGATTAATACCATCACTTTGGCAAGATCTAGAATCCTAGGAGACAAAGTTCTGGACCTGCTTATGAGGGATTATGTATATGATATTAGCCTATGGTCATGCTTATCTAGATTTAGGCTAATTGATTTGGAAATATTTACCCTAAATATGGCTGAAATAATTTAATGGGCTGGGTGGGGCCCAAATTTTATGAAAACTAGAAAAAGAGCTGATAATGAGCACTGATGGCTTTCTCCTTTCTAAGTGTGGATCCATGGTGACTAGATACATTGAGTCCAGGCTGTCATGGCTTCCCTGCCATGTCCCCTGAACTGTGAACTAAAATAAACCTTTAGTTCCTTACTTGTGTAATCTTTAGCAGGTACAATGAGACAAGCATCTAATACACAGCCCTAGACAGTTAGGTGACACATTCCTTTTATCACAACCCCTAGGAGGTGGGGGCAGGAGGACCAACATTTCAAAGTCAACCTCAGCTACCTAGGGAGTTTAAGGCCATCCTTATATTTTTATTTAGGGGCCCCATATGAGGCCTCTTAATATGAAAATAAAGCAACACACACACAAATTCAGAAATCTTCAAGCATGTATGAATGCACATGTAGAAGCATTCAGATGGAACAATACAGAGGCCTCCTCAAATAGACACTGAATATGTATACTGAACTATGCCTTCCAAACCTTTTCAAAATTATAAATATGACCACCTACAAAACCAAGTGCAGAAATAAACATAAAATTTGTAGGAGACTGAATGCATATTTTATAATTGATGATCATTTGTGCTAAGAAGTAGATTATGTCTACAAGTTATAAATTAAGCAAAAGAAAGGTAAAATTTGTTTCAAGCAAAAACTGCAATTATCAGACTATATAGAGATATTTATTCTAATTAAAATGTATGGAGGAGGATGAAGAAAAATACAAAGCAATGGTATTCATTTAGTTAACAAATACTTCTTCTAGTTACTAACTAGACTTTATATATCAAACAAGAGAAATCTACAGACAATAGACTTGAAATGTTATAATTATAGCTCCTCATTCTTTGTAGTAAGTAATAAACTAGAGGATGTTTGTTTATATTGTAGATACAAAACCAGGGTAATTTATAAAACCATATGGTTTATTGAGCCCATGGACTGTTGAAGCCACAGAAGAACCAATTAGGCTGAGAGCTAAAGAAAAGAAAAAAAATGGAACAGAAAGAGGACAAATGCACTAAACTACCAGCAGCCAAGCTAGAGTGAAAGGCAAGGACTAATGGGTGAGTAAGCAAATATTGGCTCTACTTAACTAACAATTTTGGATGTTTATGTGTCTGCTTTCCTCAAAAGCATTTAAATCCAGGGAGTTTTAGTTACTCACTCACCTCAGAATTTACACAAATACAAAGAATTATCAGACAAGGAATAAAATTAACAGGTTAAAAACTATTGGAGAATATGTGAAAAGCACACAAGGAACTGGAGAATTTTAGCAGAAGATACAATCTAAGAAATAACCAAATAGAAATGTGTGTATAAATATATTGTGAGCAAGAATGAGAGATGGAGAGAGAGAGAGAGAGAGAGAGAGAGAGAGAGAGGAGGAAGAGGAGAATGATGAGAAGAAGAAGAAAAGAAGAAGGAGGAGGAGGAGGAAGAGGAGGAAGAGGAGAAAGAGGAGAAAGAGGAAAAGGAAGAGGAAGAGGAAGAAGAGGGGGAGATTTAACACAAAGTGCAAAAACTCATTAAATTTGATTATATAGCAGCGTAATTTATTCAAATAAAAATAAAAAACTGTTTTGAACAGGGAAAAAGAACACACTATCCAAGACATAGAAAGTAATATTGATATTTAAACAGTACTAATTGTTATGGTAGGTTACTTTGGTATAGACACAGATGTTTGGATGGTATGTCAATTCATGATCTACATTTTCTTCTGTCAAGTATGGCAGGGTCTTCGTGTGGTTTATAACATCTCCTAACCATTAGGAGCTTGTGACATCAGCCATGGGTTATTCCTCCAAGGAGAGAGCCAATAGCCAATTAGATTTGGGATATACAGACATATGGCTGCCACTGCTGCACAGTATTTCCAGGCAGATGAGGTGTAGCTGGTGCTGACGGAGGAGTCTTGCTTGACTCAAGGAGACCTATATTTGCTTTATTGGTTTAGTGGTCTTTGGTAAAACTCTCTGGCATCCCAGAGACCATCTGACTAGAGACCAAGACATCAGCTCCAGAGAAAGTAGAGTGATTTGCTTCTCATCCACCTGTGCCGCTTTTCTAAGCCTAGGGAACAATCTGAGGAAGAGGGGGCATGGTAGAATGTAAGGGCTTCGATTGGGGTTAATGGTGAAACTACAACAATATAGACTGGACACTCATTTGATCACCTTGATTGAACATACAAGCCCCCCCTTTCAGGATGGTGGGACCCATGAGCTGTGTGGGTTTGGGCACAACTGCTTGCAAATTGGTTTTACATGAAGGATGCTTGTACTCACAAATTATCACCTATTGTTAAAAAAAATGAAAACAAAACAAAATAAAAAAGCAGAGAAAGATGCAGAAAATTTACGGCAGAATGCACTATCTGCGATGGGTAGGGGTGGGGTGGGGGGGAAGGGAAGGGGATATATGCCTGAACTGAATTGGAAAATGATGTATGAAATACACAAAGCATCAATAAAAATAAATTTAAAAAAAAGAAAGTAATATTGAATGAGCTCACATAACATAACTATGATCATATGCAAGGAAAAAGGTGGATGTGGCAAAATAAATATTTGATGAGAGAATGCATCAAAAATTTCCAAAAATAATAACAAAAAACAACAAGCCACATACCTAACAAGATCCAGTAACTTCAAGAAGAATGAATGCTCCACTCTCAGAATTAAATTTAAACATATTTGCTGTGTGTGGTGCACTCCTTTAATCCTAGCACTTGGGAGGCAGAGGCAGGCAGATCTAGGTGAGTTCAATTCCAGCCTGGTCTACAGAGTGAGTTCCAGGCCAGCTAATGCTGTCTCAAAAAGACAAAAACAAATTTTAATAAATCAAAAGTCAAATATAAATAAAATAGCCGGGAGCAGACTTTAGGAACTCAAACCTAATTCTAGCACTCAAGATGCTGTACTAGTGCTGGGCTCCAGAGGGAGACTGTCAGAAAATGAAAAAGAAGGAAAGAGAGAAAAATGGACAAGAAGACATGGAAAAATGGTCAAGTTCTTACGGCAAATACTATATTAATTGCCAATGCCAGTCATGACACAGAATACAACTGGATATCTATAGATATTTAATGTTATTTAACAAGGGCAGTTTAAAATTTTAATGTAGAACATTTAAAAAACCCATACAGATAATTATGACAGCAGAGATGAACTCTATGTGTGCACATTAGTGAAGGTCTCAATATTAAATATAAATGTATTTATAGTTAATTACTTTCAAAATTATTAAATCTCTATGTTCATGCTACTTCTCTGGAAATCATAACAAATATAAAATGAAGAAGCAGTGCCAATTTTATACAAATTTTTCTAGAAAATTAAACAGGGAACATGACTCAACTCAAATAATTAGACAAAGAATTGCTATATAACCAAGAAGAGACTACTTAAAAAGAAACCTATAATTCTACCTTCCTATTTAGCAATAGGAACATGCAATAGTCTAATATGAAACATCAGCAAATCTTACCTGATAGCATTTTATTATTAAACTTTTTCCATAGGTCATATATCATTTCTCATTTGAATCTAGAGTCACTTCCCTTTCCATGCCCCGTACCCCACTCGAGTCCCTGCACTCTGCCTTACATGTCCTGCATCTTTTTCTGAGTCTTTCCAGAGTTTTTTTCAGTTCTTTTGTTGTTGTTCTCTCCAACTTGTATTGCTACAGTATATATATATATATATATACATAGTTATATGTATACACAAATATATACAGATAGACAGACATACACATATCACTTGAATTGGAGGTTTTCTATTTTCCTAAAAGATTAATTATGGTATTGTGTTGGGTGTGGTGGCAACACATTTAATCCCAGCACAAGGGAGGCAGAAACCAACTTAGTCTACATAGTGAGTTCAGGCTAGTTGGGGTTACAGGGAGACCTGGTCTCAAAACAAATTAAAACACAAGAAAAGTAAATAAGTAATCACATCATTATTACACAGAGTTAGTACCATAAAATGCATGGATGTCCTACCATGAAATCAGTCCATGTATCCATCTTCTTATTTTGTCATTTGGAGAGTCGTCCTCATCTTCCAATGCACATCTTTTATTATGACGATATTATATATATAGAAAAGTTCACAAAATATATACATAAAAACATCAACACACTCACTATATGCACACTGTTCCTAAGAGATTAAATGTGAATACGTATTTTTTACAAAGAGATACTGTCCTGCATCTTTATAATGTCTACACTTCACTGATTGAAATAGATTCAGAAAGTTGCAGGAAAAATAATCAATGAACTTATACGATTTCCTTTGCATATATTATTGTTGGTTGGACTCTTTTAATACAATTTTCATTATCTATTTAATTCGTTTTAACATAAAATTATAATTATGACTGTCTGTTGCGTGACATTCCAAATGAGGCTATATGTAAATGAAAGAGAAGAAGGGAAACTTTCCAAATACATAGCATGGAGTTGGAAAAAACTTGCTGCCAGAAGAGTTGTTTCTCTCATTATTGCCTGGATATTAATTGGGATTTGGCATAAATTCTTAACTCCCTCTTGTGAATACTTCATTTTGTTAAGAGTGTTATGGCAAGAAAACAGCACCTGTTGGTGTAGATGATCACAAAACTCGAATACTATACATTTGCCTCGTTTTCCCAAAGAAAATTCATCTTCGATTTATACACAATTGGATCATATATTATATTTTAGGTAAAATTATTTAAAATGTGTAAATGATGTTATACTGTTTATAACAAGGTTAGAAAGAAAGCTTTACCGAAACCAACAACAAACACGCAAACAACAGAGGCATGCGTAAAGTTGGCTAAACATTAGAGCATATAACTGTTTCCAAAAAAATGAAAAGCTCACTTAGGTAATGCAGAGAGTAGAAGTAGAGAAAATGGCAAAGAGGGCCAAGGTAAAACCCACCATGAATTTGAAAAACTCCGAAATTCTTGAATTGCTTTTATTCTATTCATTTTCAGACTCCTCCACACCATTGCATTTGTAGAAAGCATTACACTAAATTAAAAATTTATAATAACCTCTCTTTTACTGGATGCATTTCGAAATAAGATATTTAGCCCTAGTGAATGTTGTGTCTTTTTATAAAATCCTTAATTTATAGCTTGCTGTCTCCTACATGTTGCTTTTTCATGTAAATCACTGAAGAAGTAATTAATTTTTATTAAATCATTTGTTTAGACAAGTATATTACATTTGAATCCTTTGAGAATAACATTTCAGTTATTCATGTGTTGTTAAAGACAAAAGTAATACATATTCATGGCAGTAATAAAAATTCAAAATATACAAAATAAAATGTCAAAAAGTAATACCTTCTGCTCTTCGAAGTTTCTTGAAACGTTTTCAAGATTCAGTCATTAAAAAGGAATGCATGTGCTAGAGGATGAAGGTTTAGAAAGAAGCACTAAAGCTAAGATGTTTAAGGCTCAGGTAGCCTGAGCTTTCCATGCTGGAGAGATGATTGGCAACACCACAAACATTTTGCCAAACTTTTAGATTTATTTGTATTTTGGGATCCAGCAGTTGAGGTAAATCTCATAATTTTAGCTAAACATATAAAAATACATACATTTAATAAATGCCATAGTATGACCAACAAAGTAATATTAACATTTTTATCTAATAGAAACAAAACTATTGGGGCTAAAAAAAAATGGTTCAGTAAAGTGCCATCTGTACATGTATGAGGTGCCAAGTTTGAATCTTTAGCATCCACATGAAATGCAACTGGCTTAACTGTCATGTTAGTGGTAAGGGAGTGGGGAGGGAAATAAGCAGAAACCAGGAACTCTCTGTCCAACCAGTCCAGCCAATTCAGTGAGTGAGAGATCTGTCTCAATAAACTAAGGTGGAGAATGATGAAGAAAAGCACCCGCTATTCACCTCTGTCTTCAACATTGAAACATTCACATGCACATAAATGCATGCATCCACATGCAGGAACACACACACACACACACACACACACACACACACACACCCCTTGCCTTATCAGTTCAGCATATCAATGGCCTCTGTAATACTGCATGAAAAATTCTCTGCATCCAATGATTTGGAAGATCCATCATTCAATGTCACTTACGACAGTACCATAGGGATGAGTAGTTCTTGAAATGATGCCTTCTCTTGCACTGAGAGACTTAATTTTACAAGGATCTGGTGACCCCATTATGAGTTTGGAGGATGCACAGATCGATGTCACTTAACAAAGAGCATACACATACACAGTATATTTACACCCACTGTATATTCGTTACTTTACTGATGCTGTGCAGAAACAGTATGACAATGAAATTTTATTTGGCTTATGATTCCAGAGAGATAAGAGTCCACCATGGCAGGGAGACATGGCAGCAGAGGCAGCCAAAACATACAGCTCAGCAGTCATCTTTTCAAGCAAGCATAAGGAGGAGAGACAAACTGGAAATGGGACATGGCTCTTGGTAGGAATGAAACTTTGCCTGGCTCGATGCAAGGACCTGTAAGACCTGTTCTGAGGATCCTCTGAGAGTTATCTAATAACTCTGTGGACATTCTGTTGTCTCTGTGAGTTATCTGTAGCTCCATGAGGTCAGGATATTGCAGTGTTTTTCCTGCCTTGCCTATCGCTGCAAAGTTCCAGAACAGGATGGTCCATTCCCTTGAGGTACTGAGCAAAATGTCACAACTCTAGTTTACTGGTTGCACAAACAGGAGCCAAGGTGAGTTGCCCTTCCCTTCCTCCTGCCCCCCACTTCCTTGCCCAGAGCACAGTAGCTATTAGTATATAAACACACTGCTGGCATGAATAAAACGGGGTCTATCTCCCAGACCATTTCTCCCACTGAGTCTGTTTCTTTTATTTCCCATTGGGTAATTTCTCGTGGTCCCCTCCCCTTTCCTTTCTGGAAGCTCAGTTTAGGAACTGTTAGCCTGCCTGAAGGAAACATCTCTGAGGGAAGCTGCCATCCTGGCTCTAGGAGAGAAGTACATCCTGTGGATTGATTAAAGGAACAACAGATGATATATATTTAACCAACAGCTCTCCACTCCCAAAGCCCCAGTGGCATGCTGCTTCCAACATGGCAACAGCTCTATTAAGTTCCATGACTTTCTGAAAACTGTGCCACCAACTGAACAAGTGCTCAAATACTTGAGGCTACAGGAGATGTCATTCAAACCCCCAAACTATGTGATGTATAATGCATAATTAGAAAGTTAATATTAAGAAATAATACTGGAACTAAAGAACCTATGTTTGCAAAGGAAAGTAAATTGGCTGCTATTGAAATCTATATGCATTGTGAATTTAGTTTTAATTTGACATTGTGAAAAGACACAAATGTGTTCATATACATAAATCATGGAAATAAGAAAGACAAAAATATTTGTTTAATCTTTCATATTGTCTTACTTTCTAAAATTTCATCGTTTTTTTTCGGTATTGAATTTTCTCGACTAATTCTCCACATTTCCTATCAATGTCTTCTTAATATGTAGTTATATCAGATGCTATACTTATAATTTCTAGCTATTATTAATGAACAAATTGAAAAGTAACTCTGTGACTCATTTGTACATAGATCAATATGTATACAATGATTTGATATAAGCAGATAAGACCTTATTTTTAAAATTCAATTAGTGGATGTGTCATCTGAGTGTATCATATACCCATGTCACCCTAAAATACAATAATTTTTATATTCTAAATGTTGTGTTGTTGTTGAATAGAGATATTTTTGCTGTATGTCATTCATTGAACAATACAGTAAGACATTCTTTGCATCTAGAGATGACTTAAAATATACCCAAGGTTGCACATAAAAAATCTCCTGGTAGAACAGCATAACATGCTTGAGTTTCTATGGACTTTGTCACCTGGAAGGAGTCTTGTAACCAACCATTTGTGGATGCTGAATGAAAAAACAAAAGAACTTTGAACATATATGCTGATGAGGTGTTATTATATTTAACCCCTATTGCAAATTCCTTTAGCTTATTTTGTATTTTATATATTTTTATATTTATATATAGTAGTTTGAATTGTATAAAATTTATTTTTGGAAAATTAAAAGTTTCCACCCATCTGTATCCAAAATATTAAACATGTGTGTATATGTATGTGCATGTGTATGTGTATGTACATGAATGCCAATGTTTATCTGTGAAGGTCAGACTACAACTTTCAGCAGCCAACTTTCTCCATCTATGATGTGTGTCAAGGGTTGTTAGACTTAGGGTAATGCACATTTAACTTCTGAGCTATGTAATTGACCTTATTAATATTTTTATGTGTATGAGTATATTGCCTGCATGTGCATAAGTACACCCAGGTTGTGCAGTGCCCAAGGATGTCAGAAGAGGGCATTAGATCCCCTGGAACTGGATGGTTGTGAGTGCTAGGAATTGAACCCGGCTGCTCTGCAAGAGCAGCCCGTGTTTGTACTGAAAATATTTTTTACATGCACTATATTATTACTATATTATATAGTAATTATATATATATATTACTTTTATTGATGCTCTGTTATTTCAGACATCATTGTTTTAATTCAATTTAGACATATTCCCCTTTCCCTTCCTCCTACTCCACCCTAGTTCGTGTATTCTGCCATACATGTCCTGCATCTTTTTCTCAGTCTTTTTAAAGTTTTTCTCTGCAAAGGTTTATTGTTTTGGACAGAGTTTAACTATATCAGTCTGTTCTTTGACCCAGTCCTTATGTTGTTGTGGTTCCCTCCCAAATGTATTGCTCCAAAATATGCCTATATAAATGTCATATATGTATCAGAATTATGTCCTCCAGGAATAAACTGTATGTTAATTCTGATATATGTTCAGAAGTTCACCATTTTTCCCTTTAATTTTATATTACTCTAAAATATGAATATATACCTTCCACCCATATACATTAATTATCATGTCTGAAAGTAAGTGGTAAATTAAGTCTAGGGCTCATTAAGAGTTTCACATTATTACTTATTGTTAAAAAAAGAAATAAATGAAAGTAAATGTAAAAAAATAAAATTAAATTAAAATAAAGAAAAAAAGAGTTTCACATTATAACATCACAGTTGCTTTCAGATAGAAATATAACAATAACTTTTCTCAGGTTGCCTTTCAGCTGGTGATTTGGTGTTAGCATCCACAAATGAGGGAATTATTCCCTGTTGGTTTGGGGGGACTGTGTTATTTCACTTACCATAATGGCTTCAAGTTCCATCCATTTACCTGAAAAGTTCATGATGCCATCTTTCTTTACAGCTGCATAGAACTCCATCGTGTAGATGTACCTCATTTTTGTTGTCCACTTCTCAGTTGAGGGACATTTGGGTTGGTTCCAGCTATTGTGAAGGGAGCTCTGTATTAAATATAGAAGTGCATGTATATTTATAGTAGGATGAGTCTTGTTATACCCAGGAGTGATATGGCTGGGTCAGGTGGTAGGCTTATTTTCAGTCTTTTAAGTATTCTCCACACTGCTTTCCACAGTGGTTGTAGGAGTTTACATTCCCACCAGCAGTGGATGAATATTCCCCTTTCTCCCCAACCTCTCCTACATTTGGTGTCTTTTGTTTTCTCTTCACTTCTTTGTTTCTTTCCCTGTACAGAAGATTTTGAGTTTGACGAGGTCCCACTTGTCAGTTGTTAACTTTATTTCCTGCATGGCTGCTATTTGATTTAGAAAGTCTTTTCTTACTCCTATGTCTTGCAAATTGCTACCAGATTTTATTCTATCTCCTTCAGAGTTTTGGGTTTCATGTTGAGGCCTTTGATCCACTTGGAGTTGATTTTTGTACAGGGTGAGAGGTAGGGGTTTGATTTTGTTTTTCTACATATTGATCCAGCACCATTTGCTGAAGATGCCATCTTTCCTCCAAAGAGCTTTTTTTCACCCCTTTATCGAATATGAGGTGGGTGAAATTTTATGAGCTCAAGTTTGGATCTTTGATTTTGTTCCATTGGTCAATAGGTCTGTTTTTGTGCCAGTACTAGGCTGTCTTTATGACTATAGCCTTGTAATATTGGCTGAAGTCTGGTAAAGTGATCCCCCTATATTGCATTTTTCGCTCAGGTTTGTTTTAGCTATTTGAGGTCTTTTGATTTTCCAAATGAATTTAAGGATTTTTTTCCCAAGTCTGTGAAGAAACTCATGGGGATTTTAATTGGAATTGCTTTGAATCTGTATGTTAATTTGGGTAGAATGGACATTTTTACTATGTTGATTTTTCCAATCCATGAGCATGGGAGGTTTTTCCATTTTTTGATGCCATCTTCAATCTCCCTCTTCAAGGTTTTAAAATTTTGCTGTCTTTGGTTAGGTTTGTTCCTATGTATTTTATTTTAATCTGTCTTTTTTTATCTTGTTGAAACAGCTACTCTTTGATGCTGGTCAGATGTACTTTTTTTGATAAACATGGGTAAATTACTTAGTTCTAGTACAAATAGTTCTCTATAGGTATTATTTGATTTTTTCAAAAAGCTGAAGCATATATATATATATATATATATATATATATAATTATTTTTAGCATTTTTAGTTGACAATTATTTATTTTTCTTTTGATGACATATCAACTCTAGTTGAAGTTGTCATGGATATTTATATAGATCAGATTTATGCATAATTTTTCAAGAATTATATTAATGTTAACTCATAAAATTCAATAGGCTTAAATATTTTGGAAAAAATTTAGTTTAAAAATTTTATACATAAATTTATATTCAATATATAAAGCTCAAAGACCTATCTCTCCAAACAATTAAAATAGCTTAACTGATAATGAAAACTGAGAAGCTTTAGGGAAATAGAACTGATTAGCCAATACCATCTATACAACTTCTTAGCTGTATCTTTAGGTGGAGTTGAAATGATGTCAAGTAACTCAGACAGCAACTTGATAATAGGATGAATCATTTATGGTAAGTGTTTCTTTGGAAAACTGAGCACCTCCTAATCATGAGCCAGAGAGGGCATCCTCACCACAAAGTATTGCAAGTATGTGCAGAGTAATTTGCATAGATGATGACTGGGGAATCACATCACATCTGCAGTTCTGAACTATTATTGTGGAGAGTGTTGTTGAAACTTTTATCCATGCTGTAAGTTGGTTTGGAATTAAATCAAATCATTCATTGGAAAGGTTACACATGGTTTCAAATACTTTTCTCCTGTCATTTTAGGTTTGATATTTTTTAGATTTATATTCCAAATTAATTCCCCATCTTTGTACTGATAAGGTTGTGCAAAATTTCACTATATTAAGAAGTTTTCACTTTAATTAACTTGAGGAAAACTGAGGATTGAGACAATAGTTCAACTCTGCATAATGTAAGCACATCTGTTCTCTTCCACCCATGTTACTAGATGAGTGCAGTTAAATTTTTATTAGCTACCACACTAATTTTTATGATCATATTTCCTTTACTAGACACTACAAAGACACTGAAGGAGTCTATTTTCCCATAGTTCACTATCATCTGAATTTCCTTGTACTGGCCTTGCATTTTCCTTTTTGTGAACAAACCATGGATTGTGTTTCTCTGCCTCTTTGTGGCTCTGCTATTTGAGGAACACAATGCTCCTTCAAGCACTTCTTGACCTATAATGCTGTGACTTCCTGGATCTTTTTTAAAGTTTTTCTTTTTGACCTTCGGCTCTCCAAAAATGTCTCCTTTCTCTTACCTGCTTTCGAAGCTGTCTTCAGAAACTTGACTTTAATCCTTAGTTGATGCCAGCTCATTTTCTTTTGGCTTGCACTCTCTGTATTAATGGCTTCCTTCGAGTCTCCCTTTCCCCCTCATGTTTAGACTTCACACATAACTGTTTGCTCTGTAATAAACACAATGTGTCTTCCTGACTGCCAGAGTCTCATTTCCCTGCCACTTGTTTGCTGTAGCTCTTATCTCTGTTGTTTTACATTGTGCCCCTCGCTTTTTCTCATCGCCTCATGAAATATGTCTTCTTTATTTTTCATATCTATTCTTAAATGCTCTTATTTCCTTTGTCGTTTCCAACCCCTTGCAGATAATGTGAACTCAGAAATGTATTTCATATTTTTCTTCAAACAGATGTAGCAAGGCATCCTTTATTTGATTATCAAGAAACATTCTAAAGAAGTCTGAATAGCTTTATTCCTTTTTTTTCTTTTTTTTTTTAATTTTAATTATTTATGTGTACGAGTGTACTGTCTGCATGTAGGTTTGGGCACCAGTGTTGTGCAATGCCTCAGAGGTCAGAAGAGGGTGTCGGATTCCCCTGGAACTGGAGTTCTCCTGGAACTGGAATTACAGACGGTTCTCAGCCGCCATGTGGGTGCTGGGGATCGAACCTGGGTCCTCTGCAAGAGCAGTTGGCGCTCTTAACCGCTAGGCTATCTCTCCAGCCCCGGCTTTATTCTTTTAATCTCAATGATTGTACCCATTTAGACTTTGATTGGAAGTAGTTTAAAAAGGCTTTAAGAGGTGCTGGAGCGATGGACTAGTGGTTAAGAGCGCCAACTGCTTTTACAGTGGACCTGGGTTCCATCCCAGCACCCACATGGGGCTGAGAACCATCTTTAACTCCAGTTCCAGGGGAATCTGACACCCTCTTCTGACCTCCGCACCATTGCATGACATGGTGCGCAAACCTACATGCAGACAGTACATTCATACACATAAAAAATTAATAAAATTTAAAAAAGGTTTTGGAATGTTCATTTTGGCAACTAGTTCTGTCACCGATTTTGGTTTCGAAGAAAATTCACTTTTTTCTTTCTGTTTGTGTTTGTTTTTCTTTAATTTCCAGTAATCTCAGTAAGTATAATGCATGTGTTTAGGTATAAATTAAATATTTATAAAACATTTTACTGAATGTCTGTCACCAACATAATAGAATCTCCAATTAGTAATTACTATTTTTTGATATATAATTTTTCTGAGGATCTCGTGCCTCTTTCTAATTATACACTGTTAAGATGTACTTAGCTTCAAACTGATCACTATTTAGACACACTTTTCTAATTGTACACACCTCTCATTCACAGCAAAGTTATGCATAAGGCAGCTTATCTTTCCTGTGCCAGTACCCTATTTTCTAATTCTATCTCCTAATGCAAGTCTCTAACCATGTGCTAATTTAACCATAATTGTTCATTTATTCCAATTTGCCCTAACTAGGTCACCATCTCTCCCGTGCTTACTGTCTCATTATAAAAAAGCAATAACAAAATTTCGGTTTGACCTACTAGTTGCTTAATCTCATCAATAAGTCCTTGGAAGGGGGTTAAAATGTACAGCTTTGTTTGTTGCTCTCCAACATAAGCCTTTCATTAACCCCCTCAGCAATCAAAATGTTATAGTAGCAACTTTCTACTATGAAAATTAAACAAATATTATGTAATTTTTTTTATTTCTGGAAAGTTGTGTTAACATCTCTAAAAATGACCCTGAGAACTTCTCTCTCTACAGTAATCTTTCAAATTTTCTCCTTTGCTCCATCAGGGCCTTGCATAATTTAATTTCTTTGGCACTTCTTTGGAAATCTAATTAATTGTGGCCCTTAAGAAAGAAAATTGGCAAATAAAGGTTTAGTGGCATTTATCTGTAGTCCCCATATTTGAGGAGTTTGAGTCAGGAGGATGCTGAGTATGAGGCTAGCCTGTGCTAAATTCTGAAACTTTGTCAAAAACAAAGGAGGAAAGAAGAAGGAAGGAAGGAAGGAAGGAACAAGAGGAGGAAGGTAAAAAGAAAAAAAATACTTGTAATAACAGCATGTGTTTTCTTTTTCCTCATCTTCTACTTTACCTCCAATCTGCTTCATCTTCCATCCTTTATCGTTTTGATTTCTGTCTTCTTTTCACTTGTGGATAACTAGCAATCTTTTGCTCAACTTTATTCTGCCCAGAGAAGCTGGACTCGGTATCTTGTACCCCATTATTCTTCCTACCTTTCTTCTGGAAGCTTTATATCAAGTGTTTACCATGGCTCCTCCTTGCCTCACATGTTAACTGCCCACCTTCCACTGCAGCTGCGCATGGCCCTGTTTCTCATTCTGAAATCTGTTAACTGTGGACCCGTTTCTCATTCTGAAATCTGCTAACTGTGGAGATGTACCAGTTTTCACTAAGGATATCCCTTAAAGACACAGCAGATTTGTTTTAATGGTATTTTTTTTCTATGTGAAAACTTATTCCATATCCCAAAATAACACTGACAAGAACCATGTTACTTTTATTGTCTCTGAAAATTTCAATAATATATACAATGAATCTTAATAATATTGATTATATCCTTCCCCTACTCTCTCCCTCCTACTTCCTAAAACAGTGTCACCAACCGAGGACAAAATAGTCAAATATATAGAAGCTGTGGGGGACATTTTAATTCAAACCATCACAGCTACCCTCCAAAGAAAGGTTATTCCCCATCTCCCATCTCCCATCAGCTGCCAAAATAGATGAGCTGTCTTCTGCAAAGAAGTGTCAACTTGACTTACACTCTTATTCAGTCATACCTTGAAAAACTTGAATTATATCTTCACTAAAGTAGAGTTCAAAGAAGTAGAGAATTAATGCTTTAGTTCATATCTTTACTATAGGAACAAGTCCCAGAAATAGTAGCTAGATGTCTTTACTTAGATTGTGCAACACAGATAATGCTAGATTTTCATGATTCAAGACTCTTCCATGCTTATTACAAATCTATTAGAGGGCAAGATGTAGTGGATTATGCATTTAAACCCAACACTTGAGAGACATATGTAGGTAGATCTCTTTGAATTCCAAGCCAGCCTGACTCAGTGGTCTATAAGTAAGTTCCAGATCATCCAGGGATATTTATTAAGACCCTGTCTCCATTAAAAATAAAAAAAAGGTAGAAGTGTGCTATGTCCCAGTGACACAAATAACGTTTTCCACTCAGTATCCTAGATTTTTATAGCATACCTGTACCTATTAGTTTTATGTGAACTAGCATAGTATCACAGATAATCATCTTTGTCTATCATTTTGATTTAAAGGCTGTTCACATTCTCGTACAGGCTTTCTCTAAACATATTGAATATTCCTTGAGAATGTAATTGTAACATGTTTTTCAGTGCTGTCTGGCTTGACCTCATCTGACACACACTGGGCTGACAATTGAGAGCCCATTCACAGAACAGCATGGGAAAGTACAAGTGTCTTGCTGAGCCACAATGCACTTTTGCAACGTTGCAAATTGCAGTCTGCAGGAAATGACAGTAGTCCAAGAGAAGCTGTCCTTTGTGAGACTTGGAAGAGAAAGTCAAAGGCTTCACCATGCAGAATCTTTTATGATTTTATCCCTGATAGTGAAGAAATCCTATAATGAGTGTTTCTTCAGTCATTTCTGAGACGTTGAAGGTGCTTTGGTGTATTTACAGGAATCTTGCTTTCAGCAAATCCTAGGAAGACATGCTTCTCAGAATTTTTCATCATATAGCTTTGATTAGATGTCAGCTCTAGAGGCTGGGCCCTGACAACCAAGGCTAGGGCTTGTCTAGGAGGCAGTGGATGTTTTATCAATTAAACAGTAAGCTCCTGGGAATCAGAAAGCATACGACTTAAAGCTCACATACTACTTTGCTGAAGAATATATGGCATTTCTTCATAATTGAAAAAAATCTCCCACAAAGCAAAGGGAAGATAAGAATTATAGGTGTCTTTTGCATTTAACATTGGACATCTAGACTATAAATTTTCAGATCAGAATTTTTGAGTTGTATGAAACTATTCACACCACAACTGAGGGAATTTGCAAAGAAAACTACATAGACTGAGTTCCACTGAAAATGACTTTTGAAAACCAAGTGGCACGCACCTTTAATCCCAGCACTCAGGACTCAGAGGCAGGCAAATGTCTATGAGATTCAGGCCAGCCATGTTCTACGTGGTGAGTTCCAGGTCTCCAGGCCGGCTGGGGTCATAGGGAGACCCTGTCTCAACTGAGAGAGAGAGAGAGAGAGAGAGAGAGAGAGAGAGAGAGAGAGAACTTTTGTAGAGATATTGGCAAATTTTCTTTCTCTTCATTTATCATGAAGCTGTAAAATGTAATTACAATAGCAAGAAGAAGAGGCATGATTAATAAGATCATCTAGAGCTCTAATTTTAGACTGTTTTTTTTGGAAGGTTCAGACAGAGAGAAGGATTATGTGCTGTAATTAATAGATTGGTGTTCAATAAAGAAAGCAAACAGTCTGGCCTTGTCCAGCAATAAACAGTGTATCTGAAAGAACCTAAAATGGAATAAATATAAAAATAGAACTTTTAGACAAGGTAAGTACAAGGGTTTTTCTTGAACACTTATAAGAGATTGTTTCCAACAAAGTCCAGAGTGTGATCTGTGATTTGCATAAAGATCATATTGTAATGTCTCTCTCTCTCTCTCTCTCTTCCTCCTCTATAATATATATATATAATATATATATATATATATATATATAACTTTTCTATTTCAATATGAATTTTCTTATTTAGAATTAAGCTATGATTGGTTATACTTTAAATTTATAGATTGAATATATGATTCAGAGTGTAAAAATGAGAGTTATGTGAACAAGAAAAATTTAACTCACACTTCCAGCAACATATTTTTAGGGAAAAATCACATAAACATTAGACAATAGTCTTACTTCTATTTAGTGTATGGTTCTGAAAAGAATTAATTTACACTCAGATAAACAAACCAGTGTTCTTTCTATTGCCAGAGGTTTTGTTTCAAAACATAGGTCAGTTTAGGGCTGAATTATGCTAATATTAAAGAAAAATGCCATCACTGTTTGACACTGAACTTATAATTTGGGCAGTTTGGGGCTTTGGTGTTTATTCTACAGATCTCATTTTATTGCTTTCAATTTTTCTTTTTTCTTTTAGTGTTCCATATTAGGCTTTGTCAGCAAGTAATTAACGTTAGTGTAATATCTGAAAATGTGTCTATCAAATATCTCTGACAACTTTAATATCTTCTTTCTGAGTATACATAGAGGTAAACTACACATACAACTAGGCTTTTGCAAAGGTATTACCTGAGTATTTATGGCTATAGGCATGTGAACTGCAAAATCCTTTTCTTTCCAGGTCTTAACCTCTTGCACAACCTTCAGGATTTCCATGTTCCCTAATTTGTCAGCTGGGTATAGAGACTACGGCTGAGTGTGACAGTGCTCTGCTATTCATTTGGCTTTATTTTTCTTCTGAAATATTTTTATTGATGTTTTGTGTATTACATACATCATTTCTCAGTCCAATTTAGACACATTCTCCTTTCCATGTCCCCATGCCACTACAGTTCATGCAGTCTGCCACATCATGAACTTTGCCAGTAAATGGATGGAACCAGAAGCCATTATGCTAAGTAAAGTAACACAGTGCCAGAAAAAATAACAACGAATGGCGTCCCTCATTTGTGGATGCTAGCACCAAATCCCTAGTTGAAAGGCAGGCTGAACAACATTAATGTTATATTTCTTTTATTTGAAAGCAACTGTGCTCTGAATCCCTTAACGGGCTCTAGAATTAACTTACTACTTATTTTCAGACTTTGTAATTGCAGTATATGGGTGGAGGGTATGTATTCATATTTTAGAGTAATATTAAATAAGGGAAAATGTGAACTCCTAAACATATTTGGAAACAACATACAGTTTATCTTCAGAGGTCATAATTTTGGTATATATATGATGTATATAGGCATATTTTGGAACAATACAAATGGGAGGGAACAACAATGACAAAAGGACTGGATCAAAGAACGATTTGGCTTTTTTTAAAAGAATGAATCGTAAGTTGTTTTATTGTCATATTCTTCTTTGGAAATACCCCCTTTAAACTACAACACCAGCAAAGTCAAGAAAAAAACTGTGTTTTTCCACATGTCCAACCAAAACATAACAGTTTTGCCAGTAATGGTGACACATACTTTTAATTGCAGGTCTCTGGAGGTAAAGGCAGTTGGATGTCTTTGAGATAGAAGCCTGGTCTACATAGTGAGTTCCAAGCCAACTGGGGCTGCAGGGAGACCCTATCTAAAAAAAAATAAACTATCTCAAAACACACACACACAAATGTTTGAGGTCAAATTGGGCTCATGAGAACAAATTTTCTCTGTTACTCAAGATTATTTTATGTAAATTATGTTGCAAACCCTGAATGACATCACAAAGGACTAGGATACAGGGCAGACCAAAAGCTCCTGAATGAAAGCTGATGTTACTTAACCAAGGGTTGTATGTTGTCCATTAATCCTTAGCCTTACCATGGACTTACCTGGAATAGAGCTGAAATTATTTTGCAAATAGATTTTACATTTTGCTATTCAGAGAAACAGAGCCAGAGTGGTGGTCTGTGGGTTGTCCCATTTATTCCCACGGTGAGCCATGTAGAAAACACATGGGAATGCACAACACAAGGATTCATTGCAAGGTATGCAAATACAGAAAGAGCTTTATTAAAAAATTGCTGGGTTTTATAGCCAGTGTGACTTCATTTCCCAAGGCCAAATCCCAGACCTTTGCATCACCATATCCCACCTCATGGACGTGGCTGGGGAGGTCCCCTGACTCCGGTTTATACACTCGGTGGCACTAGTTTGAGTGCTAGCCCATTTATACCTGACTGACTTTTTCCATAGTGATCCACTCCTTTAATCCCAGCACTCTGAAGGCAGAAACAAGCAGATCACTGTGAGATCCAGGTGAGCCTGGACTAGTCTACATAGCAGGTTCAAACAAACAAACAAACAAACAAAGTCAAAAAGTAAACCCAAACTAAAACTCCAAATATTTATAGTATGTTTTAACTACATTTGTATTTGAATTGCCAAATGCAAATTTTTAATTTGTTCCATATCCATACTTTACCCTTTGAAGACTCTCTCATTTTCCTCCCACTTGACAGCACCTTCTGGGACTCAATTACCCAAATTGTTTATGGCATTAGAAAGCCGGAAGAATTTCAGTATCAAGTAACAGGAGCATGCCATTTGTGAACACGAAATACTTTAATGCTTCCTGTAAGTAGCTCTACCACTCAAGTAGCAAATGTGCTTTTTTTTTTTTCCAAAGTGAACAGTGAAAGCTCTTCCAACCCATCTTCTCTGCATTCAGATGAGCTCAAAGCGAACTACATCAGGCAGCTGTGCTTGTAGCCTGGCTCTTCTGGACACTTTAGAACATTTAGACATTTAGATGAGTTAAAGGAGACAAGTCTCATGTTGCTTCAGAATTCAATGACAAATCACTCATATGTATGAAAAACATAGCAGCCCACACAATAAAAGCCCTATGTCAAAATGGAAATGTGGAATGGATGTGTTTTTAAGTTCTCTGTTGCTTCTCTAGTAATTTAGTGATTTAATACAAGACAAAGTTCTCATCTCTCCATTTCCATGGGTCAAGATTCTGGTACTGATAAAGCAGCTTCTCTGCTTATCTCTCTGTCTGAAATCAAAGTGTCAACTGTGGCTTCACTGCATAAGTGAAGCTAGAGGACTCTTTCTTAATTCAATGCCCCTCAGAGGAATTCAGTTTTTTCTGTTTGTGGGATGAAGGCTCTGTTTTATTTCAGGGTGCAAACTCAGTGTCTTTCTCAAATTTCATCATTCACTATCCTCAGTTCATAAAGTGACTGATGGGTTTTGCTCTTAAACTGAGCAGCAGTGAGCACATCTGGCTGCTTTGTCATCATCCTCTTGTTCTACCTCTTAGACCAAACAGTGAATCTGATTTTAACAACTCATGTGACTGGCTTGTTCCCCCTTGGATGATTCCAGATAATCTTCATATTTTTAGTCTACAAACTTAAACTTACTTGCAAAGTTCTTTTTTCACTTTTGCTCAGTTTTCTGTCATCTCTTTTTTTTATTGATGCTTTGTGTATTTCATACATCATTTTCCAATTCAGTTCAGGCATATTTCCCTTTCCCTTCCCCCCACCCCACCCCACTCCATCCCAGATCATGCATTCTGACATAACTGTCCTGCATCTTTCTCTCAGTTTTATTTTTCCGTTTTTTAGCAATAAGTGATAATTTATGAGCACAAGCATCCTTCATGTAAAACCAATTTGCAAGCAGTTGTGCCCAAACCCACACAGCCCCTTGGTTCCACCATCCAGCAGGGGGGGGGGGGCTTGTATGTTCAATCAAGTTGATCAAATGAGTGTCCAGGCTATATTGCTGTAGTTTCACCATTCACCCCAATCACAGCCCTTACATTCTACCATGCCCCCTCTTCTCCAGATTTTTCCCTAGGCTTAGAAAAGGGGCACAGGTGGATGAGAAGCAAAACAGTCTACTTTCTCTGGAGCTGTTGACTTGGACTCTGGTCAATTCTGGCTATTTTCTTTCATGGGCTGACAGTTTGTCCAGGAATAACCTTTTGATCCTACTAATGAGGCACAAGCAATTAGATATATAGGTATTTAAACAGTACTAATTGTTAAGGTACGTTACTTTGGTATAGACACAGATGTTTAGTTGGTATGTTAATCCATGAATTACATTTTTTTTTCTGTTGAATTTGACAGGGTCTTACTGTGGCTTATAAAATCTCCTGACCATTAGATGGTGTAAGCTTGTGGCATCAGCCGTGGGTTATTCCTCCAAGGAGAGAGACAATAGCCAATTAGATTTGGGATATACAGGCATATGGCTGCCTCTGCTGCACAGTATTTCCAGGCAGGTGAGTTGTAGCTGGTGCTGATGGAGGAGTCTTGATTGACTCAAGGAGACCCATATTTGCTTTATTGGTTTAGTGGCCTTTGGTAACACTCTCTGATATTCCAGAGACCATCTGTACACTTGCAAGTGTGGTCTCAATACATCTTTCCCATGTTAACATCAGGTCTTTGACAGCAGGGCCTTATCGCCTCTCTCCTAGCAGGTATCCCAGTTTGGAGGCAAGGAGCCTTTACCTTTTGTGGGGGCTTGGATCCCCTGGCCAACATCTCCTTGGTAGAATAATCCATTGCTGATGTCAGAGCTCCTTCATTAATCTATTTTGCTTAAGTGCATAGCTTAAGGAGACTTTAGTATTATATTTGGTTCTGAATAGAGAATAATCCTTTTCACAGTTCCTATGTCTATTAGTCAATTCAAGAAGGCAGTTTTACTGGTTTTATGAGATTACCTCTATAATAGCTGTCTCCAATTTACAGTTGGAGAATGACATCATCATCATATTTCTCCTTGTTCTATGGGGGGGGGGGGAGTTAAGAAAGTCTCTTGTATTAAAACCTTTGCGGCTCCTAGAAGGTAAGTTTCATTAGGACTCATTATACATAGCTGTTCCAAGTAGGATCCACAGAGGGGTTTGATGCTTATAACAATCTGAGGCTTTTCTTCCTTTTAATGTTCGGATGGGCCAACCTTTCTGTTGGCACTTTCTGGTACATCCTACTCGATGCAAAGCTGTGTCTTTTCTTTCTCAGCCGTTAAGTTGGTGACATTTTGACCTGTTGTAACATACAAATCCTTTCCTGTAGTTAGTTTTAAGATTTGAATTGCAAGGTTTTTGACAAAAAGGTTTCATTTCTATCTGTATCCCCCCCCCACTTTTTCTTTTTTTGGGGGGAGGGTTTGTTTTTTGACCCATGAGTCTCCAGAAGGCAGTTGTATTATACATACCTATAGGGTGGAGTCAAGGCACAGATTTCATCAAATTCATCCATGCTGTTTTGGGTGACTGAATGTGATTAACTATGGAAACAAACTTAATTTTTTCATTAAATCATCTTATAGGTGAAAGAGAATGCTATGAGGTGATAGCGTACAACAGAAAAATTATAGAGAATATTTGTATGTGACAATCCCAAAGTTATTGTTATACAGATTTTATGTAGAACAAACATGGACAACAGCAATTTATATCTCCATTTAACTCAGATGCATTACCGTTTTTATCAGAGCCTGTAAACCAATGTTGTTTAATATACACATATTTACTTTTACTGAGTCCTAAAACACCATGTAACCTGTATAAAGTGTCTGGGCAAAACTGGATACTTGTTGAACTCATGTCAATTAAATATGCATTAGTCGAATATACAATCATGTCCCTCTCCCGCCCCTCCTGCCCTTCCAATTCACCATTTCAGTCAGTTTTCTGATGCAGTCTTTCTGTTGTTGTTCTTTTACTATACATCCCTCTCCATGAGAAATATTTATATCTGGGCTATTGACACTAGCATCCACATATAAGGGACACCATTTGTCTTTTGTTTTTCTGGGACCGTGTTACTTCACTTAACATAATGTTTTCTAGCTCCATCCATTTACTTGCAAAGTTCATGATGTTGTCTCTCTTTACCGCAGCATAGAACTCCATTGTATACATGTACCACATTTTCTCTATCCACTCGTCAGTTGAGGGGCACCTGGGCTGGTTCCAGATTTTTGCTATTGTGAACAGAGCTGCAATAAACATAGCTGTGCATGTATCTCTGCAGTAAGATGTGTCTTGTGGATATATACCCAGGAGTGGTATGACTGGGTCAAATGGTGGGCTCATTTTGAGTCTTCTAAGTGTTCTCCACACTGCTTTCCATAGTGGCTGTACAAGTTTACATTCCCACCAGCAGGGGATGAGTGTTCTCCTTTCCCCACAACCTCTCCAGCACTTAGTATCATTCGTATTCCTGATCCTAGCCAGTCTTGTTGGAGTAAGATGATATCTCAAAGTGGTTTTCCTTTGGTGCTCCAGTTCCAGGGGAAGCCCAATGCCCTCCTCTCTTCTCCACAGGCATTGCTTGATTGACTCCTTGCTTGACTCTGGTGCCTGCCTGCCTTGCCTGTCTGCCTACCTTCCTTACACAGGTGCAGGCAATCAATACACTGTGATGATAAAGAAGTAGAAACGGAATCCAACCTTCGTTCAACAGATAGCTTTATTATTATTATTATTATTATTGTTATTATTATTATTATTATTTAAATTTTATTTATTTTTGTATGTGTACGAGTGTACTGTCTGCATGTAGGTTTGTGCACTGGTGTCGTGCAATGCCACGTAGGTCAGAAGACAGCTTCGGATTCCCTTAGAACTGGAGTTCTCCTGGAATTGGAGCTACAGACAGTTCTTAGCCGCCATGTGGATGCTGGGGATCGAACCCAGGTCCTCCGCGAGAGCAGTCGGTGCTCTTAACCGCTAGGCTATGTCTCCAGCCCCTTTTATTATTATTATTATTATTATTATTATTATTATTATCTGCTAAGAAAGAGAGAGGCACACAGCCTTCCCGAGGGAAAGGAGGTTGGGTGTCAGTCAGCATTCGGGGATATCTAGAATTTATAGGTGGAGGAGCCCACCCAGAAAATCACAGAAAAGGGACCAGCCATGCACTTCCAGAATGCCAGAAGTGGGGTTGGGGGTCATGCCTTCCTGGGTAGATCACGGTGGTGATCAGAGACCAGGGAAGAAGAGATGGGTAGTGTCTGATAAGGAACCAGAACTACAAGAGGGTTAATAGGAGCCATGTATTCTGAAGGAGTAGATGGATTTCCCCTGGGGGGGGGGGAGATGGAGAGAGATTTATTGAGAGAGTTGGGGGAGAGGGGGACTGCAGGTTGCAGGGTGGGTAGGTGGTCATCATCATGAGTCTGCCTGAAGCCCAAAGACGAGGAGGAAGACCCTCCATTCATCCAGGGTTGAGAGGAAGAGTGTGAATGTAAAGAAAGGGACACCCATATAATGACCAAAACAACAGAAAACTAGGAAAAGATCGTGATGTGTCCAAAAGAACAAACTAAAAGGAATTGTGTGAATAACACTCACGCACGCACGCACGCATGCACGCACAATGGAGGGTGCTGACCAGGAGTGTGGTTGCCCCTACCCACCCCAGACCCAGCGGCAATGTGCTATTCAAGCAACAACAATTATTTATTGAGTACACTGGAAAAGGGCAAGGGTGAGGGACTTCCCTCCACATCTTTGTGTGTTCCCACGTTGTCACACAGAGTGATACAAATTAAATTCAGTTTCAGCATCAAGCACCAGACTGCAGCTCTTTGTGGTGTCATCCTTGATGTCAAGAGTTCTGAGTCCATGGGGCTTTGTTTGGAGATAGATGGCTCTGGCCCCCGCATGGATAGAAAGGAAAGAAAGTAAATCAATGATGAAGTGAACTAACCAAGTCTGGGGTTGGTGGGCAGGGGGGCAGAGACTAGGGTTAGGGTTAGGGTTAGGGTTAGGGTTAGTGTTAGGGTTAGGGCTAGGGCTAGGGCTAGGGTTAGGGAGGGAGGGAAGGAGGGAGAGAGAGAGAGAGAGAGAGAGAGAGAGAGAGAGAGAGAGAGAGAAATGAAAAATAAAATACCAAAATGTTGGAGTAAAGTTGTCCCTCTTCTGATCTCTGGTTGGGTGGGTGGTGCTCCGATTGTAAGAATGTTGGGTAGGTGGGGGACTAGGCATGCGGATACCCTGGGAAGAAAATGAAGAAGCAAAGAGCGTCTTGAAGTATCAATCAATCAATCAATCAATCTTATCATCATCATCAACGACAACAATAATATCAAGGGGGAATAACAACAGTAATATCTCGAGGCATGTCTATGTAGATAGATCTGTTAATTTAGTTTAGCTTTCTTTTTTATGTCTGTGAATGAATTAATGCCAAAATTAGGGTTAACATAAGATTACCACTGGGCGGGGTGGCGCATGCCTTTAATCCTAGCACTTAGGCGGCAGAGGCAGGTTGATCTTTGTGAGTTCAAGGCCAGCCTGGTCTACAGAGTGAGTTCCAGGACATCTGGGACCACAGGGAGACCCTGTCTCAAAAAGACCAAAAAAAAAAAAAAAAAAGATGAGATTACCTGGGACCCGGGCATGGTGGCGCACGCCTTTAATCCTAGCACTTGAGATGCAGAGGCAGGAGTATCTTTGTGAGTTCAAGGCCAGCCTGGTCTACAGAGCGAGTTACAGGACAATTGGAGCTACAGGGCGACCCTGTATCGAAAAGACCCCCCCAAAAACATATAAAATATAAAGGCCAACACGACCCATCAGCAAACATGAAAGATAAAAAAATAAAATAAGTAAAAAAAAAGTGAAAAAATAGTGAAATGTGTAAAAAATAATAAAAACAAACAAACAAAACAAAATTAAAAAGCAGCGTCGTTTTGTCTGTCCTCAATTCTTACTGGCAAGTGCAGCTACCCCGTCGTTGCCACTGCATTTGCCATCCTTCAAAGACAATGAAACACATCTTTTTTCGACTTTCCAATATGGACTTATGGACTGAAGACTCGTGTCTCTCCAAGAACCCTCCAAACCTTGAGTGCCAGAGGGGACCGCTGAGATGTCCAGTACAGGAAGATCAAGACAGGACCTGTGCTTACTAGATGTCATTTCGTGACCACGGGAAGAGCAGACCCCACCCAGTGTGGAGCACAAGGGCAGAACTGAAGACGCCTGTTTGGGCTTTCCAAGGAAGAGGCTTCAAACAATTCCTTAAGGAATAAATAAATACCTGACATCTTTCAGCCTTCCGGTTTAGGTCTGCGAATGAATAAATACTAAAGTTAGCTTGAGGTTACTGTTATTATGGGGAGGGGGGGAAAATCATGCAGAGTCTCAGTCTCAGGGAGAGAGAGAGAGAGAGAGAGAGAGAGAGAGAGAGAGAGAGAGAGAATAAAAAAAGAAATTACCAAAACTTTGACCTAAAGGAGAGAAAGTTGTCCATCCTCTGATCCGAGTGTCTGGCTGTTGGTTGAGGGGGCTAGGCATGCCAGTCCTCTGTCAAAAAAGAAAATAAAAGTGTCAACCAAGGTGCTTGCTACTTCAAAATACAAATAAATAAATGAGTGAATAAATAAATAAATAAATAAATAAACTAAACATAAAAAGAAAGACGAGAAAAGGGAAAGGGGGTAGTAAAAGATGAGATAATGTTAGTAAAAATGAAAATAAGCTAAGAGGCAGGTCTCTGTGAGTTCAAGGTCAGCCTAATCTACAGAGTGAGTTCCAGTCAGGCCAGTCTGGACTAACTATATAGGGAGACCCTGTCTCAAAAAGATTAAAAATTATATATATATATATATATATATATATAT
>VZQC01007034.1:190529-264611 GCA_009823505.1 Rhizomys pruinosus | reverse complement strand
AAAATAAAGAATAAAATAAAATAAAAATAAATAAAAGAATAAGAAATCAGAAAAATTAAAAAATAATGATAAATAAAATAAAATAATAAAAATTAAAATAATAAAATTAAATAAATAAGAATAAAATAAGAATAAATAAATAAAATTAAAAAAAAAATTGGAACAGTCCCAAGAGTTGGCCAAGCCCTATTCTCAGACTTCTGCTCATCCAAGTGACTTTCTACCATGCTCTAAACTGTTATATTTTTGAAGACAGGCTGCCTATAGACCTGTTTAGGTGATCTATTCAAAACTGGTTGGATCAAAGATGGTGAACAGAGTAACAGCCAGAAAACCTTTAGCTTCCTCAAAATCCCATCTAACAGAAAACGACACCCTCTCAACACCATGATAGCTGACAACTTTACTGAAGAAAACCTGAAGGAACCAAAGAATAGTTAAAAAGTAACACCTAAATTCCCACAAGATGTCTGCCTGGCTCTAGAGTACACAGGGTGTCCACTGCCTTGACTATCCTGTTCTGACTCCTCGAATCTTTAAACTCCTGCCTTCCAACAAGGTGATGAATTCATGTTAAAGTCCATCTTATTATTCTACTCTTAGCCAAGAAAATGTCCTTTGATACTCAGGTAAAGCTAAGTTGTGTTATTGTTTTCACAATTATAAGATGGAAAAAGGACACACTTTGGTATCAAAAATTGTTTACACTAGCTTATACTTAGATGCTGAAGACATAGATCAGTGCTCTCTAAAATAAAAAAAAATACTAATCAATTCATTCAACTGAATGTTTAAAAAGCCTACAGAGTGAGTTCCAGGTCAGCTGGGGCTACAGGGAGACCCCTTTCTCAAAAACACCAAAAAAATAATAATAATAATGTCTTTCAAAAAGTAACATGATTTGCTATTTTACATTATTAAATAATAACTTAAAATATGATACTTATGTGTATGTATATAAACATATAAATGAATACATCCACACATGTGTATAATATACATTGGATAGAGACAGAAACAGAGAGAGAGAGAGAAATTGAGACTGTGAGAGGGAGACAGAGACAGAGGTATTTTGAAGAAGTTGAAAGCTAACTATATGTGGAGTCAGCAAGCTAGAGACCAGGAGAGCACATAAATACTTTTTCAGTCTTAGTATAGATACAGGAAGAGCTGATGGTGCTAATTCCTGCCTGAAGCTGCCATGATCAGACCCAAGGAGAACTGATGATTCCCTTCGGACTGAAGGTTGGAAGTATCAATGTTGCAGTTTGGGCAGTCAGACAGAAAGTACTTTCTGTTTATCCTTTTGTTTTTATTCAGATATGCAACTGATTAGATTAGGGCCCTCCAAATTATAGAGCCTACAGATTAAAAAATCAGTAACCTTCATAAATACTCAAAGACAATGTTTGACCCAATGTCTGTGCATTCATCATGAGTCTGTCATTCATTGTTTTAGCTTTTTGGTTGTTTTATTTGTTTTGCTTTAGGATTTAGTATAACACTGCTGAGTCTTTGTATGTTACTGGCCACTATATCATCTTTTTTTGACAGAGGGTCACTTGAAAGAGTTTTTTCCAATGCCTTTTTGCCCTTCCATCCTTCCTAGTCTCTGGGCTAAAGAAAGTTTCACCTAGCTGTTAACTGCTGAATTATCTTTGAATTTAGAGAATTAAAATGACTTTTGTAACACTAGTGCTTAGGAACTAACCGTAGCCAATCCAACGCCACTGTGATATTCTGGAGAAGACATGATCTCATGAATGGAGAACCTGTCCACCTTGCAGCCTGACCCCTTCCTTTCCTCCTCTATGAAAGCTCTTTGTGACACTGGAACCCAGCACTGCAGAACTTGAAGAGACAGCTGTCATCTTGAAAAAAAGAAAATGTGAGTTCATAACAGCATTTTTATCATGAATATTGGCAACCTGGTGATGGGCAGCTGAACACTTGGTCCTGGTAACCTTCTTGTCTTCAAATTCTTGGAAGAAAATCTGAGAATGAGAAATGTCAGGACTCTGAAATATATAAGCAGGCAAACAAATTGATGGAGAAATGAGCATTGGCCACCAATATGATGACAAATCTAACCTAGAACTGACCTAAATTCTAACCTCATTCATTATAAGGCTAGAACACATAGAGAGGCACACATGTGTAGAGAGGTATATGTCCTCATTTTCAAGGAAAAAGAATTAATGGTCAAAAGTTATCCTGGAAAACACATTATGATTCAAGTACTTCCTGATGAAATGAAATTTATCTCTTTATTTGGGGCTGTTTAACTTATGGCAAGGTCTACTGTACGTTTTTTATATATAGTGAATTTTCACCTATTTTTTGCTTTAGTTTTATTCTTTGTTTCTATTCAAAACACTTTGCTTATGATAAGATCATGCCATTTTAAATAGAGTTTTTTTCAACAACCTAAACAATGATCTGTATGTAATATTTTCTCAAAAAATACTTAACTAACAGACATTGAATATGTTGATATAACTCAGATGATAATTTTGTTGTTTGAATTTGATCATATGACTCAGAGGGAGACAGAGATGAGGAATCATGAATAAGAAAGCTTCCTACCAGCAGCTGTTTGAATTTTCATAGTAACATCCAAAAGCTCAATGCAGTCAATAAGATGACACACTGCCAAACTCTGTGGTAGTACCAGCCATGAATCTAGAAATACAATAAAGGTCAAAATCAAGGATCTAATAGGCAACATAATGCTTATTTTTAAAAGATATATTTTCATACATTTTAGGGATTATAGGGGCACATGATTTCATAAAAGAAACAAAAAATGAAGGAACAAAGAAAAAAAGAAAGAAGGAAAAATGAATATTTTACTCTTATTTTTCTGAAACATTTTGAATTACATTTTGGTTAGTAGTTATATTGTTTTGGAATAAGTTTGTTAAGTTTAAAAGAACTCTGGATCTTCTTACAAGTTTAATATCAATGGAAATATTTAAATCACAATTGAACTAATGAATATATCACTTCTACCTACCCTTTCTACAGCTCTGAATTTATATTTACATTAATCATAGCTAAAATTATTTCTATTAAAATTGGTTTTCCCAAATATGATATTTCTTCTTTTCTTTATCTTCAACCCTTTTAAGTAACACTGGATAGGGTTACTTCTATAGTTTTGTCAGTCATTATAAAACAGTCAAATTTGGCATAGGAATTGTGTTGAAACAGTGGGTGCTGGAGGTCTTTGGATCCAAGAATTTACATGTGGCTCTGACACTGATCTACACCCCCAACCCCATCATTCTCAACTTTAATGAGGCACACCTCACTGATTGAGGTGTGAACTGCTAAATAATCTTCAGATTTACAGAACACAGAACATTGATGACCTTTAGCTAACATCAGTGTGCATAATGCCCCTCCAAACTTTTCATTATACTATCAACTGATACAAAATCATGTGAGCTGCTATGGTGTTTAACGTGCAGAAGAATACCCTTTGTATAAAGAAAATGTAGGAATCAGACACAGAAGATCACCATCGGTGTAATGTTCCTGTCATAGTTAAGAGACAGACAATGTGGGTGAGGAAGATCCTGCCTGACACCTAGTCTTGCTGAATTTGTTCCACTATACTTTTTTTTTTCTTTCCTATAAGTCTTTTGAAGTACCTGCTTTCACAAAAATAGTCCTTTAGGAGATAGGAAAATTGTGTACCATATTTTCTCTTCTTGCCAGCCAGCAGGTAACTTGAATTTCCTTCCAATGAAGTTTTGTCTCCCATGTATTGACTTTAAAGTATAAAGAGTTGGACATGATTGAGACATCAATTTTCCTTTATAGAAAATTATGTATTTATTTTAAAATGTATACACATATGTAATACATAATATATGAATCTCTAAAACAAATGATAATGCAATTAAATGCTTCTCATGTGAGCAGACTAGAAATTTTTGTAGCTTCTCTTTGGATAAAGTACCATGGATTATGAATGTTACAAGCATTTAGAAACTGCTTTTGTTAAAATGCATTGACTTGTCATTTGAGCTCTCAAGATAATTAAAAGCTTGCTGAAAACCTATGTTTTTTATTTCTTATTGCATATGTCTCCTTTCCTTTGGACCATGTATTCGCTTAGGATCATCTCTACACATAGACATGCAGATCATTCAGTTTATGTTTATACCATCTAAAAGCCTATCGTATTTCCCTTTAAGTCTGTAGCCACAAAGACAAAGGTAGTAAAAGAAGCCAGTTGTCAGCTTTTCACAAAGTCCGATTTCAGATCTACAGTAGCACTATGGTGGTTTGAATACGAGAGTCCTTCATAGGCAGCCATGCTGCTGTTCAGGAACATATGGAATCTTTTGGAAGTAGTCTTGCTAGAAGATGGAGGCCACTGGAGTTGGACTTGGAGGATTTGTTCTCTCTCTCTCTCTCTCTCTCTCTCTCTCTCTCTCTCTCTCTCTCTCTCTCTCTCCCACTTGTTCTCTTCCTGTTTCCTAAGCACCAATTCAATATTATCAGCCACCTTCTGCAGCTACCACCAACCACCAAGCCTCACTGCCTGCTGCCATGTCATCCCCACTGTGATGGATTCTATCTCTCTGAAAGTGTAAGCCAAAAGACTCCTTTTCAAACTAAAATTGTCTCTTCAGAGCAAGTTATCACAACAACAGCAAAGAAACTCAATAAGGAACTTAAAGGTCTCTGGTAATTGTCTTAAACCTGTAATCACCACTGATTCCAGGGAAAGCTGAACCTCATAGGAAAAACCACTCTCCAGAAGAAGCTACAATTATACCCCAGAACATAAGACTTCATCTCCTGACATATGGCTTGGCCTGCAAATAATTATGACTTCTTTTGTAAAAACAAAACAGAGACAGTGATCAAGTGGACCACTGTTAGACTAAAACTGCTTAAAATTAGGCATTCCTATTATCTCTCCCATCACCAACATGTCTTAATAAACATAAGACTCATGTCAATTCCACAATGATGATTTGGGGAATCACTGGACATCTGAATTTGCTCCTCTTCCTAGTGTCTTTTGATTAAATCTTTTTTCTGTTTTTTTTTTTGTTGTTGTTGTTTTGTTTTGTTTTGTTTTGTTTTTTGTCTTTTTGAGACAGGGTCTCCCTGTAGCCCCAGCCAATTTTTTCTGTTTTTTACCAATACACATTTCAATAATTGGAATATTGGGATAGATGAGACCATCTTTGGTATTTCCAGAGCTGAGGCTGTGCCCTAAAACCTTGGATATGTGAAATTAGTATAGAACTTTCTTTTTAACCAAGTGTCATGTTAGAATATAGAGTTTTCTGCTTTAGTAAGTGTCATATGTTCTGACTTTGGGCAGATTTAAAACATTGTCAGTATTACAATTCAAGCTGTAATCAGAAAGAAAACATGAAAATTATATCATAAATTGTAGTTTGATGATCAGTAATTCATATGGTTCAGTTAAATAAGTAGATACAGTCACAAATCTTTAAATTATCTGTATTGTCTAAATCTCTTTTTTCATTTTAGAATTTTTGGCATATTTTTCATAATGGTGTTGCAAATGAAAATAAAGGAAACAAAGCAGGACACAGCTTTCTATTGCAAACTGATTTGTTTTCCCACACAGAAACTTGTAATTTTTATATACTCTCTTAATATTTAAATTGCATTTGGATATATGCATATATGCATATGCATATATATATGTTTATATATGTTTATGATTGTCTTATATTACAATATATATTGTATATTATATTTTAAAATTCAATCTTAAACTGGCTAAGATCAAGAAAACAAAAGACACCAAATGCAGGAGAGGTTGGGGAGAAAGGGGAACAATCATCCACTGCTGTTTGGGAATGTAAACTCATACAACCACTATGGAAAGCAGTGTGGAGAACCCTTAAAAGATTCAAAATGAGCCTACCACTTGACCCAGTCATACCACTCCTGGGTATATACCCACATGACTAATCCTATCAAAAATATACATGTACATCTATGATTATTGCAGCTCTCTTCACAATAGTGAAGAGCTGGAACCAACCCAAATGCCCCTCAAATGACAAGTGGATAACAAAAATATGGTACATCTACACAATGGAGTTCTATACAGCGGTAAAGAAAGATGACATCATGAACTTTTCAAGTTAATGGATGGAACTCAAAGCCATTATGCTAAGTGAAGTAACACAGTCCCAGAAAAACAAATGCCAAATGGTATCCCTCATTTGTGGATGCTAGCCCCAAATCCCCAGTTGAAAGGCCAAGCTGAGCAGCTTTATTGTTATATTTCTTTTTATCTGAAAGCAACTGTGCTGTTATAATTTGAATCTCTTAACAGCCTCTAGAATTAACTTACCACTTATTTTCAGACTGTATTTGCAGTATATGGGTGGAGGGCATGAATTCATATTTTAGAGTAATATAAAATTAAAGGAAAAATGTGAATTCCTAAACATATTTTGGAGTTAACATATAGTTCATTCCCAGAGGTCATAATTTTGGGATATCTGTGAAGCTTATATAGGCATATCGTGGAGTAATAAAAATGGGAAAGAACAGCATAAGCACTGGGTCAAAGAACTGACTGATATTCTTAAACTCTGCCCAAAACAATAAACCTCTGCAGAGAAAAATTTTAAAAGACTGAGAAAAAAATGCAAGACATGTATGGCAGAGTGCATGAACTGGGGTGGGGTGGGGAGCAGCAAAATGTGAATATGTCTAAATTGAACTGAAATATGATGTATGAAATACACAAAACATCACTGAAAGTATTTTATCAAAAAATAATAAAATAAACTCAATATATAAAGTAAAAAAATAATCTTATTTTTATGTGTATGAGTGTACTGTCTGCATGTAGGTTGGTGTAGCTGTGTCATGCAATGCCATGGGGGTCAGAAGAGGGCATCTGGATTCATCTGGAACTGGAATTAAAGATGGTTCTTAGCCACCATGTGGTTTCTGGGAATCAAACCCGGGTCCTCTGCAACAGCAGTAGATGCTCTTAACAGCTGAGCCATCACTGCAGCCCCCCCCAAAATCAGTCTTAAATGGTATTTACTTAATAGATTTATTCTTAGACTTTGATGTCATGATTTTGTGCCCCTTTTAATATGGATTATGTTCTAAACTGCATTCAATTTTAATATTTAGTTTAATGTTTTTCTAGATTTCTCACAGTCGTTGAGGTTTCCCAATTGACAAACAAAAGCTTGTGGTTCATGAACATATTCTCTACATATTGATTTCACAAAAGTTATTTTATTGACAGCAGTATATCCTTATTATATGTCATTATAGTCAAGTTTTGCCATGTTTAATAACATGATTTCAAATAATTTTATGATCTATTATTACCAGATACAAAATCACTTATGAAATAAATTACCTTAAATTTCTGCCTCTTACTAGTTTGTGTCTGCTCCTTTTAGATGAAAACAAACCATTAGAAGAAGTACAAATTAGAGGCCGGAGAGATGGCTAAGCTCTTAAGAGCACAAGTTTTTCTTAGAGAGGACCTAGATTTGTCTCCAAGCACCCACATGGCACTCAAGTTCCAGTGGATCTGACATTCTCTTGTGGGCTGTGTGGCATTGTATATATATGTTACGCTTATATAATGGGAGACATAACATTCATGTGCATAAAATAATATTTAAATTTATAAATTAATATAACTTTTTATTCTCATCTCAGTTTGATTTTAAATTTGAGATAATTTCTGGAAACTTGGAATAATTTATCATTAAATACTTAAGATCTACATCCTCAGAGTGAGACCCTCTATAGTTGACTAAGCTGTGGATTCAAATTTGATGACTAAGACATGCCTGCAAGACACACTTTTTTTTGTTGTTTAAGGTTACAGGGGTTTATGATGGTTTACAGTTTGAGAATACACAGTCCAACATTGATCTGCAAGCATGGTGACAGTTGGTTGTCAGGAACATGCAGCTGGTCTCCAAATTCTCTCACTCCTTGGTGGAACAGGAATTATAGCTGGGCTATAAAACCTTAAGGCCCATTCCCAAACACAAACTTGTTCTTGTGAGGCTCCACCACTCAAAGTGTCGACAACCTTTCCACAACCTTCTTAAACAGTTCCATCAGCTGGGGCAAAAGTTTTCAGTCACATGAATCCAGGGTGGATAGTTCACATTCATATAACACATTATATAAAAGCATCTAATGATTCTTTTAGGGTTTTATGTTTTGACAGTCATTAATAAGACACATTTAACTTTTCTATGGGTGAAATAACCACCAACATTTGGAACTAATATTATACTTCCCAGAGGTTAAATTTTATTTTTATCATTAAAATGGAACAATTGATATTTGTGGATTTAATATGTTTCAAGACCTGTATTAAGGTGTGTGCACATCAAATTAGGGGGATGATTATTTCCATGTACTTATTGTTTCTTTATGTTTGCCATCTTTGAAAGCCTCTCTTGGTTCTTCATATAAAATATAGTAGGTAGTTCGGAATTAAGGCATCCCGCTGTGCAACAGAGTATTAGAATTTATTCATTTGACATAAGTGACATTTCTCCTTTACTATTGCTTTGGAGGCAGCAGCATACGCTAGCCCACACTGGCAGCCTCCCCCTCCTGATACCTTTGTTTCATTTGCATAGACTATCTGATGAATTTAATTTGGCCTTTAGATTTGTTTCTTGAGATTTTCCTGTGATACCTTTTTCTTCCAAGTGTCTGAGCCATATTTCCATATCTAGCTGCCAATTAATATTGTCTCTCAAATAATCTTACATTATTTTTGGGTTTTTTTTCCAGATTTTTTTCTTTATTTTTTTCTTTCCACAGGAAAACAGAAACAATACAAAATAACAATAACAAAACAAAGCAACAGGAATGAAAAAGAGGGGAGACTTCCTTTTTTTTTATTCTGGTGAAATAGAGAATCAAACTGTGGGGCTTGGTATGTACTTCTCTTTTTATCCTTTTCTCTCTTTCTTTTCTTTCTAATTCTTCTGCTCTTTCAGGGCTACCAGAAGGATATGTGTTTACTGGCTGGTCCAGGAAGCATTGAGTGCTCAGCTGAGAAAAAGTATGGTTAATTTGGGGGGGGGGGCGGAGGTCTCATCCCTAAACTGCATAATCAATTTCTAACTCCTATTTAGTTATGTTACCCTCTGAAAAGGGTCACCCCAATCCCCAGAAGGGAATCTGGACACCTACCACTCTGACTTCTTCCATACTGACAAAGGACATTGGGTGTGGCAACTGGGGTATCCCCTTTTCAGAGGGTCAATCTGACAGACCCCAAACATAACTATAGAGGGAAAAAGATCCTTGACTGGTGCCCATGAAAGTGAAATGAAGGCAAGTGTACATGATCTAGGCAGGGGACCAGGAGAAGAAAGAACAGGGTGAATTCCAATGTCCAACTTAAAATTCTATTAGAATTTCTCGACCAGGGAAAATATACTTTTATTATAGACAATTTCATTTTGCTTCTCGGATTTTTCTTCACTTTTCACAATGTATTTAACTCTAGAATTATGAACATTTTTAATAGCATACAGATCTCTCTTTTAAAACAGCTCACCTCCTTTGCTTATTTAAATTTTCCTTTTTCTGAAAGTAAATGTTCTCTATTATTAGTTTTTTTCCCTTCCTCATGCTTGCATCAGAATTTGAACTTTCTCTAAGTCACGTGTTCATTGTCTTTTCCTGAAATGAATGGAGCATGCATGTTACATAGGAGTTTCTGTCTCCATTTAGACCAGGAAATGTAAGGCAACAATATGATTTGTTTCAGCTTTAAATTTTTGGTTGGTGAAACTAATACATTCCTCATAAATATATAGATAAATAACATTTCACACAGCCTTCAGTTTAAACAAACATAACTTTGGATATATTTCAGAAAAGTGAATTTCGGTGTTTCAGAAACTGCAATGTTGGTCTGATGCTGTCTGGGAAGCTGTTCATATTCCTCTTCTGTCCCTCAGAAAAGCAGGGTGTCAGTGCCAGAGAATGAGGTACTAATGTGATTAATCATGGATACACTAAACCCTAAGCCTAAACATAAATCTTACCCTGTATCTGTGGTCTGTAAATAACTTACCTTTTTAAAGCAATATGCCTACTTTGTTTCCAATTGGAGAGTTCTAGATTTTTTTTTAATTTTGTTTAACTTCTAAGCCTGAATACTGATGATCTACCTACATCAGATACAATGTTGTAACTATCGTCAGTAACAGGGTCCATATGACTTGAAATTACCTTCAGAAATCCTTCCAATATTTTTGATAAGTGATACAACCAGCCTGGATTAAGAAAAGTGTTTCACAAAGTTCAGATATCTTTCTTATTTTATGATCTTCTAAGATACAAATTACGTCACGTTTATATAACTGAAGTTGGCTTTACCTCTTTTCATTTTTTTCATTCCTAGATCTATAAATTGAGTCTGATAAGGTTTATTTCAAGTGGATTCTGCTATCCAGTGAACAGGTACAATGAAATTACACTGCATCATTATGCAGATGCATGTACATATTGATGTGCTTTGCCATTCATTTATAGACCAACATCAATTTCACTTTAGTGTTAGTACATTCTAGGTGAAAGGGATTTCCTACTGTGATTTCAGCATAATAAACTCTGATTGAAATGTCAATGATTCCAATGTGTTTTGTATTACAAAGTTAAACATGTTCTTTTTATTTCAACAAAATTGCTCAGAATAGATAGGTTGGAGAGTACCACGAAAATAGAGTACATAGGGACAATTTAAGTACATGGCCTCATCCACTGAAAAATGAAAAATTATTTATTCATATGTCTGGACATTATTGAAGTTGTTCCTCAAATATCCATGCTGTAGGAACAAAAGCTTCTCAAATGAACTTTCTGAGCACAAATTACATTGGTTTTCATTTTTCTATGTGTGGGATAATGTGATGTCATTTGAGTTCATTAAAAGTTAGCCAGAGAATGGAGGTGGAAAGATGGCTCAGTGATTCAGAGAATTGACTGCTCTTGCCAAGGATCCAGGTTTGATTCCTAGCACACACATAGTGTGTGTAACACTTTTGTGTAACAAAAACAACTTTTTGTGACATCAGTTCCAGGGGATCTAATGCACTCTTTTGACTCCTTTGTGTGTGTGTGGGGGGGGTCAGATTCCAGTGTGCATTCAGGCAATATGCTCATACACATAAAAGCGAAATAACTAAGTAAACTAAGTTTTTTATAAGTTAACCAAAGAAGCTGCTAAATTTACTTTTGGGGGGGTCTTTTTGAGACAGGGTCTCCCTGTAGCCCCGGCTGGCTTGAATTTGCTCTGTAGACCAGGCTGGTATTGAACTCACAGAGATCCAGCAGCCTCTGCCTCCCAAGTGCTAAGATTAAAGGAGTGCCCCACCATGACTGGCTAAATTTACTTTTAATCCCAGAAATTTTGTTCATATATTTTGTGTAATTTTTTTCAATAGGATGGAATCAGATGGGACAACAGTAATATTGAAAATTAACTGAGTGAAATACCTTAGGAAAGTATAGCTAACTATATTGGGGATCTTAGTTCAAATGTATTTTGTAAGATGGATAGAGTTTTGTGTTTGCTAACTGAGGACATAAGTTGGTGTAGGGAGATAAGATGAGGGTAAAGATGAGAAAGAATGGGTCTTAGTATGATCAAATGCATTATATGAAATACTTGAATCAATAAGGTTTAGAATAAATTAAAACAAAAATAGGATGTAAAGTTGGGTGGGTAGGAAGGTAGAGGTGGACCTGATCTGGGGGATGTCAAGTTGGGCGAGTATGAAGATGGAGGTGGGCCTGACCTGTGGGATGTCAAGTTGGGCAACTATGAAGATGGAGGTGGCCCTGACCTGGGGGATGGCAAGTTGGGCAACTATGAAGATGGAGGTGGGCCTGACCCGGGGGATGTCAAGTTGGGCAACTATGAAGATGGAGGTGGGCCTGATCTGGGGGATGTGAAGTTGGGCGACTATGAAGATGGAGGTGGGCCTGATCTGGGGGATGTCAAGTTGGATGACTATGAAGATGGAGATAGGCCTGACCTGGGGGATGGCAAGTTGGGCGACTATGAAAATGGAGATGGACCTGATCTCAGATTCAAATGATGTGATCAAGACAAATTATATGAAACTTCCAAAAATTTATAAAAGTTTTTTTTCCCTTAATAGTTTTTTTTATTTTTAATAATAGGTAATAAGTAATGAATACAAGCATCCTTCATGTAAAACCAATTTGCAAGCAACTATGCCCAAACTTATACAGTCCGAGGCCCCCATTGTCCAGCTGGAGGGGCTTGTATGTACTATCATGTTGATCAAATAAGAGTCCAATCTATATATCCATAGTTTCATAATTCATCCCAATCACAGCCCTTACATTCTACCATGCCCCCTCTTCTGCAGATTGTTCCCTAGGCTTTAGAAAAGGGACACAAGTGGGTGAGAAGCAAAGCAGTCTACTTTCTCTGGAGATGGTGTTTTGGACTCTGATCAGTTCAGGAAGTTTCCTTTCATGGGTTGGCAGTTTATCCAGGAATAACCTTTTACTCTTACTGATGAAGCACAAGCAGTTAGATATACAGTTATTTAAACAGTACTAATTATTATGGTAGGTTACATTGGCATAGACACAGAAGTTTGGATGGTATGCTAATCCATGGACTATAGCTTTTCTGTAAAAGCTGACAAGTTCTTACTCTGGCTTATAGCATCTCCTAGCCACGAGAGGACTTAAGCTTGTGGCATCAGCTGTGAATTATTTCTCCAAGGAGAGAGCTAATAGCCAATTAGTTTTGGGATATACAGACATTTGGCTGCCACTGCTGCACAGTATTTCCAGGCAGGTGAGGTGTAGCTGATTCTGATGGAGGAGTCTTGCTTGACTAAAGAGACCAATATTGGTTTATTGATTTAATGGCCTTTGATAATACTCTCTGGCATTCCAGAGGCCAACTGTACACTTGCAAGTGTAGTCTCAATATATCATTCCCATGCTTACACCAGGTCTTTTTTTTTTTTTTTTTTTGTGAGGGTCTCCCTGTAGCTCTGGCTGTCCTGGAACTCACTCTGTAGACCAGGCTGGCCTCAAACTCACAGAGATCCACGTGCCTCTGCCTCCCAAGTGCTAGGATTAAAGTCGTGCACCACCATGCCCAGCATTTATTTATTTCTGTATGTGTATCAATGTAATGTCTCCATGCAAGTTTGTGCACCCATGTCATGCAATGCTGCGGAGGTCAGAAGAGGGTGTTGGATTCCCCAGCACCCACATGGCAGCCGAGAACCATCTGAAACTCCAATTCCAGGAGCACTCCAGTTCCAGGGGAATCTTACACCAGGTCTTTGACAGCAGGGCCTTACCACCTCTATTCTTGCAGGTATCCCAGTTTGCTGGCAAAAAGCCTTTATCTTTTCTGGGGCTCGGATCCCCTAGCCAACATCTCCTTGGCAGAATAATCCATTTCTGATAACAGAGATCTCCTGCATTAATATATTTTGCTTAATTACCCAGCTTATACAGACTTTAGTATTATATTTGGCTCTGAATAGAGAATTATCCTTTCACAGTTCCTATGACTATCAGTCAATTAAAGAAGGTAACTATATTGCTTTTATAGGAGATTAGCTCTATAACAGTTGGCTCTAATTTACAGTTAGGGAATGATTTCGTTACCATCATGTTTTTCTTTGTTCTATGAAAAGGAGGTAAGGAAGTCTCTCATATTAAAACTTTGCAGCACCTGAAAGGTAAAGTTCATTAGGACACATTATAAATAGTTGTTACAATGAGGATCCACAGGGATGTTTGATGCCTTGTAGCAGTCTGAGGCTTTTCTTCCTTTTAATGTTTAGCTGGGCCAACTTTTCTGCATTAAATTTACCCAAGCTGTTTATCATTGACTGTATGTTGTTAATTTGGGAAGCAAACTTAATTCCTTTCATTACATTATACTACAGGTAGAAGAAAATGTTACAAGTTGATACTGTACAACACAAACATTGTAGAGAATATTTGTATCCATTAACCCCAAAGTTGTTGTTATACAAATTATAAGTAAAGCTGATGTGGACTACAATTTATATTTCCAGTTACTTTTAATGTATTACCTTTTTTATTAAAACCTTTTATACAATGTTGTTTAATATAGACATTTTTACTTTTGCTAAGTCCTAGAATACCATATAATATGTAGACAAAGTTTGGGCAAATTTTGGTACCTGTTAAACTCACATCAATCAAATATACATTAATCTAATGTAGACACATGCCGCCATCCCAACCCTCCCACCAGACCTGATTCATTGTTTCAGTCAGTTCTTTGTGGCAGTCTTTTCTCATGTTGTCATTGTTGTTGTTGTTCTTTCCAATATGCATCACTCCCCACAAGAAATATTTACAACTGGGTCATTGGTGCTAGCATCCACAGATGAGGGATAGCATTCGTCGTTTGCTTTTCTGGGACTGTATTACTTCACTTAAGATAATTCCTTCCAGTTCCATCCATTTACCTGCAATTTCATGATGTCTTTAATTAATTAATTAAGTGTATGAATGTACTGTCAGCATGTAGGTTTGTGCACCCACGTCATGCAATGCTGCAGAGGTCAGAAGAGGGTGTTGGATTCCCCTGGAACTGGAGTTCTCCTGCAATTGGAGTTACAGACGGTTCTCAGCCACCATGTGGGTGCTGGGGATCAAACCCAGGTCCTCTGCAAGAGCAGTCGGTGCTCTTAACTGCTAGGACATCTCTCCAGCCCGATGTCATCTTTCTTTACCACTGCATAGAACTCCATTGTGTAGATGTACCACATTTTCTCTATCCACTCATCAGTTGAGGGGCATTTCAGTTGGTTCCAGCTCTTCACTATTGTGAAGAGAGCTGTAACGAATATGGCTGTGCTTGTATCTCTGTGATATGAAGAGTCTGATGGATATATTCCAAGAAGTGGCTGGTTCAGGTGGTAGGCTCATTTTGAGTCTTTTAAGGGTTCTCCATACTGCTTTCAATAGTGGTTGTACAAGTTTGCATTCCCACCAGCAGTGGATGAGTGTTCCCCTTTCCCCACACCCTCTCCAGCATTTAGTATCATTTGTTTTCTTGATCCTTGTCAGCCTTATTGGGGTGAGATGGTATATTAAAGTGGTTTTAATTTGCATTGCCTTAATTATTAGCAATGCTGTACACTATTTAAGATGCTTCTCAGCCATCTCTATTTCCTCACTTGTGAAGTCTCTGCTCAGCTCTTTACTCCATCTTTTGTGTGAATCATTTGTTTTCTTCTTTGTTTTTTGAGTAGTTTATATATTCTGTATGTTAATGCTCTGTCAGATGTATCAGCAGTGAAGGTTTCCTCCCACTCTGTGGGTTTTCACTTCACTTCCCTGTTTCTTTTGCTGTACAGAAACTTTTGAGTTTAATAAGTTCCCACTTGTCAATTGTTGACCTTATTTCCTGAGCAGCTGCTGTATGATTTAGAAAGTCTTTTCCTATACCTATGTCTTGTAAGTTGCTGCCAAATTTTTCTTCTATTACCTTTAGAGTGTTGGGTTTCACATTGAGGTCTTTGATCCATTTGGAATTGATTTTTGTACAGGGTGAGAAATCGGGGTTTAATTTTATTTTTCTACAAGTGATGATCCAGTTTTGCCAACACCATTTGCTGAAGATGCTGTCTTTCCTCCACTGAGTCTTTTTGGCCCCCTTATCAAATATGAGGTGGCTGAAATTGTATGTGCTCAATTTCGGATCTTCAGTTTTGTTCATTGGTCTGCAGGTCTGTTTTTGTGCCGGTACCAGGCTGTTTTTATTACTATAGCCTTGTAGTATCATTTGATGTCTGGTACAGAGATGCCCCCTGTATTGCTCTTTTCACTCAGGGTTGCTTTGGTTATTCAGGGGTCTTTCCTTGTTCCATATGAATTTAAGAATTCTTTTTCCAAGCATGTGAAAAATGTCCTTAGGATTTTAATTGGTATTGTGTTGAATCTGTATATTAATTTGGGTAAAATGGACATTTTTACTATATTAATTTTTCCAACCCATGAGCATGGGAGGTCTTTCCATTTTCTGATGTCTTCTTCAATTTCCTTCTTCGGGAGCTTAGAATTTTTGTTGTAGAGAACTTTTGTTTTTTGGTTAGGTTTATTCCTAGGTATTTTATTGTTTTTGAGACTATTGTGAGTGGGAAGGACTCCCTGTATTCCTTCTTCAGTTGCTTGTTGTTGGTGTAAAGAAAGGCTACTGATTTATTAGGTTAATTTTGTAACCTACTACTTTACTGAAACTTTTAATCATTTCTAGGAGTTTTCTTATGGAGTTTTTAGCATCCCTCAGGTAAATTATCATATTGTCTGCAAAAAGGGATAGTTTTACTTCCTCTTTTCCAATTAGTATTCCTTTAATTGCATTTTCTTGGCTTATTGCATTATCCAGTGTTTCAAGCACTACATTGAAGAGGAGTAGTGATAAGGCGTAGCCTTCTCGGGTTCCTACCTTTATGGGGAATCCTTCTAACTTTTCTCCATTTAGGATGATGTTGGCTGTGGGTTTCTTATATATGGCTTTATGTTGAGGAATGATCCTTCCAGTCCAATTCTCTCTAAGACTTTAATCATGAAGGGGTGCTGGATTTTGCCAAAGGCCTTTTGTGCATTGATTGAGATGATGGTGTGGTTTTTGTCCTTCAGTCTATTTATGTGTTTTATGATATTTACTGATTTTCGTATGTTGAACCATCCCTGCATCTCTGGTATGAATCCAACTTGATCATGGTTAATGATCTTTTTGATGTGGGTCTATGTACAGATTGCGAGTATTTTGTTGAGAATTTTTGCATCTGAGTTCATTAATGAGATGGGTCTATAGTTCTCTTTTTTGGTTGCATCCTTGCCTGATTTTAGTATTAGAGGGATGTTGGCTTCATGGACGGAATTTGGGAGGTTTCCCTCTACTTGTATACTTTTGAACAGTTTTAGTAATAAGGGTTGTAAGTCCTCTTTAAATGTTTTTTAGAATTCTTCTGTGAAACCATCTGGACCTGGGCTTTTATAGTTGAGATGTCTCTTACTGTATTTTCAATTTCTTCATATGTTATGTGTCTGTTTAAGCTGTCAATCTCCTCTTGGTGTAGCTTTGATGATTCCCTGGATTGCTGATCTTCATCCATTTCTCTTAGGTTTTCAAATTTAGAAGAATATACGTTTTTGAAGTATTTCTGTATGATTGTCTGGATCTTTTCACTGTCTATAATAATATTTCTCCTTTCATCCTGAATTCTATTTATTTGGAGTTGCTATTTCTTTTCTTGGTTAACTGGGCTAGGGGTCTATCTATCTTGTTTATTCTCTCAAAGAACCAACTTTTGGATTTGTTGATTTTTTGTATTGTTTTCTTTGTTTCTATTTCATTGATTTCTGCTCTGATTTTTGTTATTTCTTCAAGTCTGTTGCATTTAGGGTTTATCTGTGCTCTTTCTGATTTTTTTTTTCTATGTAGGCACCCAGGGCTATAAACTTCCCTCTTAGGACTGCTTTTAAAGTGCTCCATAGTTTTTGTTGTGTTGTATTTTCGTTGTCATTTTGTTCCAGGAATGTTTTATTTCTTTCTTTTTTTAAAAAAAAAACTTTATATATTTATTTTATTTATTTCTGTATGTGTATCAATGTACTGTCTGCATGCAGGTCTGTGCACCCATGTCGTGCAATGCCGCGGAGGTCAGAAGAGGGTCTCGGATTCCCCTGGAGCTGGAGTTCTCCTGGAATTGGAGTTTCAGACAGCTCTATGCCGCCATGTGGGTGCCGGGGATAGAACCTGGGTCCTCTGTAAGAGTGGTAGGCGCTCTTAACTGCTGGGCCATCTCTCCAGCCCCTTTATTTCTTTCTTTATTTCCTCCTTGACCCATTCATTATTCAGGAGTGTGTTGTTTAGTCTCCTTGCGTTCATGTAGGTAGCAGGGCATATCCTGGTGTTGATATTGAGTTTTATTGCACTATGTTCTGATAGAATGCATGAAGTTATTTCAATTTTTTTATTTGTTGAGGTTTTTTCTGTGTCCAAGTATGTGGTCAATTTTGGAGAATGTTTCATGGGGTGCTGAGTAGAAAGTATATTCTCTGGTGCTTGGGTGGAATATTCGGAAGATGTCTGTGAGGTCCATTTCCTTTATTGTTATTGTTCAGCTCAGATGTCTCTCTGTTTATTCTTCGTCTGGTTGATCTGTCCAAAGGACTTAGTGGGATATTGAAATCCCCTACTATGAGTGTGCTGGGGTTAATCTGTGCCTGAGGTCCCGTAGAGTTGTATTTACAAAGGTTGGTGCACTGGAGTTTGGTGCATATATATTCATGATTGTGAAGTCTTCATGGTTAATTTTCCCTTTGATAAGGATATAATGGTCCTACCTGTTTCTTCTAATTGCTTCTAGTTTGAAGTCTATTTGAAGTATGATATTATGATACCAAGTCCTGGTTTCTTTTTAGTACCATTTGCTTGGAATATTTTTTCCATCCTTTCACTTTAAGTTGATTCCTATCCTTAAGGGTGAGATGGGTTTCTTGTCAACAGCACATTGGTGGGTTCTGTTTCCTAATCCATTCTCCTAGTCTATGTCTTTTTTTAAAATTTTTTTAAATTAATTTTATTTATTTCTGTATGTGTATGAATGTACTGTCTGCATGCAAGTTTGTGCACCCGTGTCGTGCAATGCCACGGAGGTTAGAAGAGGGTGTCGGATTCCCCTGGAACTGGAGTTCTCCTGGAATTGGAGTTTCAGATGGTTCCCGGCCGCCATGTGGGTGCTGGGGATCGAAACTTGGTCCTCTGCAAGAGCAGTCAGCGCTCTTAACCGCTAGGCCATCTCTCCAGCCCCTATGTCTTTTGATTGGGGAGTTTAGCCCATTGATATTTAAGGTTATATTTGAGAGGTATATGTTTCTTCCTTTCATCTTATTATACGTTTGCATTTTTTGTGTAGGTTTCTACCTCTGCATTTCTGTTTTTATTAAAATGATTTCTTTCAAGGTGTCTGGGGGTAGTTGCTCCTTTCCTCTGTCCTTTGAATTGTTTCAATCATTCTCTGAAGGGTTGGTTTTCCAAACATGTATTCTTTCATCTTGTTTATGTCATGGAAGATTTTTCTCTTTCCTTCAACTAGAATTGTAATTTTTGCTGGGTATAGTAACCTGGGTTGGCATCCATAGTCCTTTAGCATTGGAAATGCTTTGGTCCTTGTTCTTCTTGCTTTCATAGTTTGTGCTGAAAAGTCAGCTGTGATTCTGATAGGTTTTTCCCTTGTATGTAACTTGTTGTTTTTCTCTTGTGGCTTTCAGAATTTTGTCTTTGATTTAGGTATCTAGAATTTTACCTATGATATGGTGGGGGGGTATTTTCTGGTCTAGTCTATTTGGTGTTCTACTTGCTTCTTGTATTTGCATGGGTTTGTATTTTATTTATTTATTTTTTTTTTTTAGTTTAGTGAAATTTTCCTCTATTATTTTATTGACAATCTGGTCGATACCATTTTCTTGGGATTCTTCTCCTTCCTCTATCCCTATGATGCAGAGGTTTGATCTTCTCATAGTGTCCCAGATTTCTTGGTTGTTCCACTCCCGTGTATTTTTAAATTTTTCATAGTCTTTACTTGAGCTTTTTAGTTGTTTTGTGTTGTCTGCTAAGTCTGATATTCTTTCTTCTGCTTCCTCCATTCTGTTTCTGAGGCTTTTTTCCCATTCTTTCCTCTTGATTGGATGACTGTTTGATTTCCTTTTTCTTTTTTCCTTCCTGTATTTTCCTTACTATTTCCATTTCCTTTAGGAGCTTCTCAAACTTTTCTTGTAGCTCATTGGATTCCTTTTTCATTTCAGCGTGGGATCTTTAGAGTGTTTCCATTTCCTTCAGGAGTTTGTCATTTTGACCCTCTAGCTCTTTCCGGACTCTGTCATTTTTTCCTTTTAGTTCTTTCCAAAGTTTGACCTTGTCTTCCTCTAGATCCTTTCTGAATTTTTCATTCTCTCCCCTTAGTTTTATGATTTCTTTGAAAAGACCTAGTTATTTTGGGATCTGTGTTCTGGGTTACCTCTACACCGAAATCCCATTGTAGGAGTCATCCACTGGCTCCATAGAGATGGATGTGGAATTGTTCTGTGCTTTTCCCATATTGTCTTTCATTGTGCTCTCGGCATGCAGTTAGCTTTTTGCCTGTATTCTGATGTGAATTTTGAATATATCCTCACTTTGTTGTAGGATTTCTTGCCTTGATTCCTTCAGGTGTCTTTGTTATATTATCCTTACGAATGGAGTGTTGACTTGTCTAAGTTTTACGCTTTTAATTTTGGTTATATATTGGAAGGTATAGTTCACATTTCCCTTTCTGTTCTGCAGGAGCTGGGTGGGTAGAAATCCGGGTGACACCTTCTGAACCCTGTATTCACTCTGCCGCCAGCCTTTCTCTCCTGAGTTCCAGTTGGGGGCTCCAGTTGGCAGCTGGGGGGAGGGGGTTCTGGTACTCTTTGTGTTCGAGCCTCAGCTCATAGCTCCCAAGGTCTTCTGGGACACCTTTCCCAGTCCACAGGACCCATTGGTCCACTCAGACTTCACCCCCAGCTGGAGCATGAGAAGCACATAAACTGCCACCAAATACTTGCCCAGAACTCTGTGTTCTAGCCTCAGCTCCTAGCTCCCAAGGCCTTCCTATAAAAGTTTTTAAAGTAAATAGTTTGGTGATATTCTTGGTGTCTCTCCTTTTCTTTTCTTTTCTTTTTTTCTCTTTGGTTTCAATATTACTCAGAAAGATTAAGCAAGCAGTTTCTTAAGATAAAGCAAACCTTGCAAGATTAAAAGCACATTGGCAGACCCAAAGTAAGGACCTTCTGGAAATTGATGGCTGCCAAGAGGGAAAAGACAGTGTGGTACAGAGATGAGACAATCGGTGGTCCAGTGGATGGATCCACACTAGAGGACAGTTGAAGACACAAATCAGATTCTAGAGTATAAAGTTCTGATATATATATATATATATATATATATATGAGAATATAATTTGGGCTGGGAAACTATGGTGGGAGAAGCAGTGCAGACAAGGAGACTTAAATACAATCAAAGGGTATATAATGTGAAAAGCACAAAAATTTAATTTAAAAATAATGAGAAAATATGAACTGTTCTGCTGAATGTGATGGTGCACTATAGTCTCAGATTTCAGAGGATAAACAAGTAAATCACAAGTGTGCAGGTTAACTTAGGCTACATAGTGTTCTTGAGGCCAACCTGGACTGTATGATGAGACACTGTCTCAAAATTTACTAATGCATTAAGTAGTTTTGAATTAGGACAACTGTATTCCTTTACTTAATATTTTCACTCTGTCATGATTCTATAGTCAAAATCTGAGTGTAAGTTTTCTCACCTATAAAATAAAATGATAACAGATGTCCATTGACAAAGACCTTCCTTGATCACAGTACATTCAATATATTTGTGTCTACATTTTGAGTCAGCCTTAGCCTTAACCTCCTCTTTACTTGTCCTGGGACATTTTAATGAGAATTTTTCTGTCATTTACCTATGTAACCTCCCACCATACTATTTTCTTATTTTCTTTTTATTTTCACCCAAACTATACATAAAGTCATCAGAATTCACAATAGACCAGCTTTATACTGCTATCTTCTCCTTTAGACTTTCATTTATTAGATTTTTTATCTAGAGATAAGTGTTACAATTGATGCAGTACATACAATAGTAAAGGAACAATGAAAGTTGCATTCTTATCTTTTCATTACAAAAGTTTAAGGAGATCTATACATCCTTTCAAACAAATATTTCTATATAAGCTATTAAGGGAACTGTTTGAGACTGTATATTTCATAATGTGAGACATCTTAAAATATTCCATATGCCACCACTGAATAAGCAAATTACTTGAACTTCCAGCTGTTACTTTTACATTTTTATAAATAAATGATAAATATATATATATATATATTTATCAAAATATAATATATATATACACATATATATATATTTATCATTTATTTATAATATATATGTCTCCCTATGCATAGTAAAATGATCAAATCAGGACAATTAATATGTCCGTCAACTTATACATTTATCATGTCTGTTGTGAGAATACTTGTATTAGTCACTTTTCTATTGCTGTGATAGAAACACCATAACCAAGGGAACTAATAGAAGAATGAATTTATTTGAGCTTAAAGTTGATGTTTCCAGGGGAATTGGCAGGTAGGCCTGGTGCTAGAGCAGCATCAGAAAGCACAGGTTCACATCTTCAAGCAGGTATATGAAGCAGAGATGGCAAGGCTTTTTGAACTCTCTAAGCCTTCCCCCAGTGACATGCTTCCTCCAGCATAGCCACACCTTCTAAGAGACCCAAAATAGCATCACCAACTGGGGACAAAAATATCTGAATACTTGGAGCCCATGAGGGAATTCTCATTCAAACTACTAAATTCCATACCCTGGCCCCTATAGGCTCATTACCATATAAAATGCAAAATGTATTTAGTCCAACTTTAAATGTTTCCACAGTCTTTAGTAATCTCAATACTATTCAAAAGTCTACAGTCCAAAGTCTCTTCTGAAGCCAGGTGTGCTCAATTTGGCTGTAAGTTTGAGATGTAACCTGTCCCACTTCAACCACATTCTCAGCTTTGCTCTGCCCTGGGCATTTGGACTAGAAAAACCCTTCAGTATTTTCCTTTCAAAAGTTGGAGGATCAGCTGGGTGTGGTCTTGCCCAGAAGGTACTCTTTCCATTGTGTACTGTAAATCTCTAGGCCTCTGCTTAATCACTTTAATCTCCTTACTAAAGGGATCCTGTCATTCAGCACATGATTTGGATTGTGCATTAATCTTCCTACTGCTCTTTTTAGATCCAAACTGTACATTCTGCATTTCTTTCTGTCCTATTTGTGCTTTCTCATGGTAGATTGGTATAATATTCACCATTAATAGCCACACCACCATTTATACCTAAGGTTGTCATGACATAATTTTCTTTTTAAATTTTATTTATTGTTTATATGTATGGATGTCCTGCCTGCATGTAGGTTTGTGCACCCGTGTCATGCAATGCTGCAAAGGTCAAAAGAGGGTGTTGGATTCCCCTGGAACTGGACTTAAAGATGGTTCTCAACCTCCATGTGGGTGCTGGGGATTGAACCTGGGTCCTCTGCAAAAGCAGTTGGAGCTCTTAACCACTAGGCCATCTCTCCAGCCCCCTTGAAATATCTTATGTCAGCCAGGTTTGGTGGCACACACCTTTAATCCTAGCACTCAGGAGGCAGAGGCAGACAGATCTTTGTGAGTTCAAGGCCAGCCTGGTCTACAGAGTGAGTTCCAGGACAGCTGGGGCTAAAGGGAGACCCTGTCTCAAAAAGACCAAAAAAAAAAGAAAAAAAAAAAAAAAAGAAACCCAAAACAGAAGTATCTTAGTCAAAGAAATTAGTCCATTGATTTTAACTCAGCCTCAGCAAGCATTTAGGCTGTGGGCAGACTCCAGCCAGACTCTTTGCCCAAAATATGCCAATTGCTACTAAGTCCTTATTTTCCTCCAGAACTACATTTTTAAGCACTACTTTCTTTTCAGGCTCCTTACTAGAGTGGCCCAGTAAGCCCTGCGTATAGCACTGAACTACTTTTCTTGCCCAAACTTCCAAAGTTTTCCACACTCCTTCAAACACCCCACATTGCCAGGTTTCTTCACAGCCAACAACCCACTCTTGAGTATCAGTTTCTCTATTTGTCATTTTTCTGATGCTGTGATAGACACCATGACCAAGGGAACTTGTAAAAGGAAGATTTTATTTGCTTATGACTTGACAGGTTCCAGGAAAAAATTACAGAATCCACAATGGCGAGGAAGCACAGTGGCAAGAGGCTCTGGAATAGGAACAGAAAGCAGAGATTCACATCTTCAAGCAGGCACAGAAGTAGAGAGAGAATGGAGATTGCATGGCTTCTATTTTTTAAAACTATTGCTTCTTTTCTCTTTTTTAATTTTTTAAATTTTATTCATTTACTTATTTATTTTTATGTGTATGAATGTACTGTCTGCATGTAGATTTGTGCACCCTTCGTGTGCAATGCAGCCACGGGGTCAAAGAGGAGTCGGATTCCCCTGGAATTGGAGTTACAGACGGTTCTCAGCTGCCATGTGGGTGCTGGGGATCAAAACCGGGTCCTCTGCCAAGAGCAGTCGTGCTCTAACCACTAGGCCATCTCTCCAACCCGGCATGGCTTTTTAAACTCTCTAAGGCCTGCTGCAGTGATGTGCCTCTCCAGCATTGGCCACATTTTCTAAGACCTTCCAAAACAGTACCACCAACTGGGAACAAATGTCAATACTTGGAGCTATGGTGGAAATTCTTCAATCCACCACAATACTCAAACACCCCTTTTTCTAGATGCTTAATATGAGATTCATTGTTGTTAGTCGTTGTGCCAGTACTGTACAAAAGAATACCTAGGGAATGTGTTTTGGCTAACGAATGTTGTAACTATAGGGGCCTTGGCAATTCCTAACCACTCTTCTCCATACTGTTCTCCCCAGGATGTGGAAATTGTTATTCTCCCTAGAATGTGGAAAATTGCTATTCTACCTCATTTTCTATGATAAAAAGTTATTGGAAGCTAGAGAACTGTCTCAGGGTTAACACCTCTATCTTTTTCAAAGAATCGGTTTGGCTCCCAATGTGACTTCAGATGGCTCACAAATTTCTGTAATTCTAAACTCCACTGGCATCAACACATGTGCCGTAAACTCACTCCAACATCCACGCATACAAATAAAATAAAAAAAATATTTATTACAGAGAGAAAGAAAAAAAAAAAAAAATTAAAAAGAATACAATTCTAAAGTTTTTTTTTTTTTTTTTTTTTTTTTTTTTTTTGTCTTTTTGACACAGGGTCTCCCTGTAGCCCCAGCTGGCCTGGAACTCACTCTGTAGACCAGGCTGGCCTTGAACTCAAAGAGATCCACCTGCCTCTGCCTCCCCAGTGCTAGGATTAAAGATGTCCACTATGTGTATGAATGTATTGCCTGTATGGATGTAAGTGCATCAATGTTGTGCAATGTCCATGGAGGTCAGAGGAAAGGATCATATCCTCTGGAACTGGCATAACAGCTGGTTGTTAGCCACCATGGGGCTGCTGTGAATCAAATCCAGGTCCTGTGCAGGAGCAGACAGTGCTCTTAATCACTGAGCCCTCTCTCCAGCCCCGTAAATGTTAAATGAATACTTTTCTTTTACCTACTGTAATATTTTTCAGGGTCACATACATTCTCAAAAGTGTAGATATTGCTATTTTTACATATTAATAACATTCCATTTTATATGTATATAAAATTTCCTTTTGTTTTCTTTTTTGAATATTTTATTTATTATTTTATTTTATTCATGAGTGTATTGCTTGCATGTGAGTAAGTGCACTCATGTGATGCAATGCCCACGGAGTCAGGAGGCATTGAACCCCCTAAAACTGGAGTATAGGATGAGTGTTAGCCATCATCTACTGCTAGGAATTGAACCAGATTCTGTAATAGAGTAACTAGTGCTCTCAACTGCTTAGTCCTTTCTCCATTCCCCTTTTGCTTTGTTTTTATTTATTGGTGTTGATTAATTGTACATTGTTCTGGGTTTCAAAAAGACAATTTATTTCAAGTATATCATGTGTTTGCTCATATTTAAGCTTGCCCCGAGCATGGATGTAAAGTCCAAAGGAATCCAGGACACAAGAATTTTGATGCAATCTAATTTTATTCTTTCCCACGCAGGTCAGTTCTATTAATCCTAAACCCACTTATTAATCTGTCCTGTTCCTAGCCTAACTCCCCAAGGCTGCTCGCTTAAGAGGAGTACTCCTAGTCTCACAGAAGCTGGGGAGTCTCCAGGGTGCCACTTCTTGGCTTGAACCAGACAGTTGTAGCAGCTCTGAGGAGGCAGGTCAGGCAGGTCTGAGCAGAGTCTGTGAACCAATGCCGATGGTGACAGGCAGTGTGTGGGTAGTTCTTAGCTGCAGCTCAGGTCTCACATGGCAAGGGGTCCCTGGGAAGGGAGTGCGAGTCAGGACTTTGGGCATCTCACATGGTGGAATTCCCAGGGGGAAGTGAGAGATCTGGGAGGTCATTTTACACTCCCCAGTGTAAAGTAGTCTGTAGCCAGGTAGGGGGAGTGAACTTGGTCCCAGGTGGTTCCAGTGCATAGACAGGTGTTTGTCTATCTGAGGTTCATGCCCAGGTCATGGGCAGGTGGGTCTCAGTCTGCTTATCTTGTCTTCTGTGCCTGTCTGTGTCAGTTCCTCAGCCATCCAAATTCTGTTTTAGGCATTCCTGGGCCCCTGAGCAGGCCTTGGGGACAGTGCAGTGTCTGACTAAGCTAAATTAACACTCTATTCTCTAAAGTTATAGCACTTCAAATCCACACAATTCCTAATGTTACTTAATCCTAAATTACCTCAAAATCACACATCTCTCAAATGCTAATTATGCTCCTTACAGGCCCCCAGTACTGTCCCCTTTCTCCCTCTTCCCCATATAACCATGCACTGGTCTCTGTCTTTCCCCAGTCTCCATTTTGTACTGTAAATATAAATGGTATTCTATGTCTATATAAAATCTGGTGTCCACAAATGAAAGAAACAAAATAATTTCATTTCTCTTTATAGCTATATAATATATATATATATATATATATATAGATTATATATACATATATTATTAACTATTTTAACTCTGCTGAACTAGACACTATCTGGGTACCAGAATTTGGCTATTATGACTAAATCAGCAGTCAACATGGATGTGCAGTACTTCTGTGGAATTTAATCAGTCTTTCAGATATAATCCCAGAAGTCATAGAGCTGGGTCTTATGGTAGTTCTAACTTCAGGTTTTAAAGTTTCCCTTATTTCCATAATGAGTGAACTAATTGACCTTTCTATAGCAACATGGTAACAGTGCCCTTTTCCCCACATTTTTACCAGCATATTTTCATTGTTTGATTTCTTTGTGATAATCATTCTGACTGGGTCAAGTGGACTCTCAGTGTAATTTTCATTTGCATTTCACAGATGTTTAAGGTTGTTGAACAGTTTTTCATATGAGTGATACTTTTGTCAACTTAATACAATCTGGTATCACCTGGGGAAAGAGTCTCAGTGAGGTATATCCTAGATCAGGTTGGCTTGTGAACTTGTCTGTGAAGGATTTTTTTTTATTTCAGTCAATGTAGTGAGAAGACCTGCCCACTGTAAGTTGCACCATTTCCTAGGCAGCTGATGTTGACCTGGACAAATTGGAGAAAGTGAACTGAGCACAAGGATGTGTGCATTAATCTACTGTTCTTTGCTCTTGACTGTAGATGTAATATGACTTGCTACTCAAATTCCTGCTATCTTCATTTCTCTCAAACAATGAATTTAACCCAGAATTGTGAGCCAAAAACCCTTTCTCCCTAAAGCTACATTTGCCAAAGTATTTTATCATTGCAACAGAAAACACAATTGAGACAAACTATTTATACTTAGTCTTTCTAATATTTTATTTATTATTTTAACTTTTATGTGCATGAATGTATTGCCTGCATGTGTGTAAATGCACCCATGTTGTGCAATGCCCGTGGAGGTGAGAAGGTGTTGGTTCCCCTGGAACTGGAGTTCAGACAGTTGTCAGCCACCATGTAGGTGCTGTGAATCAAACCTGGGTCCTCTCCCAGAGAAGCCAGTGCTCTTAACTACTGACCCATCTTTCTATTCCTTATACTTTATCTTTTAAGAATTTTCTTCTGGTTTCATTAGCACATTTATTGATTGTATTGTCTTATTGCTTTCTTTTTTTAGTTTTTTATATTCTACATATTAATACTCTGTCACATGTGTTATTATCAAATTTTTCCTCTCATTGTGTAGGCTTTTTTTTTCACTCAATTAATTGTGTCCTTTGCTGTTGGGAAGTTTATATTTCATGTGATCTCATTTGTCAATTCTTGGTGTAATTTCCTGAGGGGGCATGCCTTTAATCCCAGAACTCAGGAGGGAGAGGCAGATAGATCTCTGTGTTCAAGGCCAGCCTGGACTACATATCAAGTTTCAGACTAGGTGAAACTAAAGGGAGACCCTGTCTTAAAAAGACTCCCCCCCCAAAAAAAAGATTATTCTTTCCAGAGGACACTTGCCTATGAATTCATCATGAAAAGTTTTTTTCTATTTTCCTCTAAATTGAGGATTTTAGAATTCCTGTTGAGGCCTTTGATCCACAATATTAAAAATAAAGTACTAATTTAATTACTTTACTTTTGGGTATCAAGTTTCCCTAATATCATTTGTAGTAGTTGCTGTCTTTATTTCGGTGTTTTTCAGAAATTAGGTGGCTATGTCTATATGAGTTTATTTCTGGGCCTCCTATTCAATTCCATTGTTCCACATGGTTGATACTATGCCAGTACCTTACCATACCTGGGTACTCTGTATGGCTGTATAATATGGTACCACTTCATTTCTATTTGAAATTGCTTTGACTGTCAGAGACTTTGTGTGTGTGTGTGTATGTGTACTTCTACATTAATTCCATGTATATTTTAGTATTAACATGAAGAATGGTAGATTGGAATTTCAATGGCTATTGAATTGGATTAATAGATAATGTCAACATACAGCTATTTTCATTATATTCATTTTTCGAATCCTTAAACAGGGCAAGAATTATATACCTACGTGACTTACTGGATTTCTTTAGGGTTTTAAAATTTTCTTTGTATGGGAATTTCACTTCCATGGTTTATTCCTAAGTGTGTTATTTATTTTTTAATCTATTGTGAATGGAATTTTTCAACCTGTTTTTCCCCCTCAGGATATTTATTATTATTATTATTAAAATTTTTCCATAGGTCATATATCATTTCTCAATCTAGAGTAGCTTCCCTTTCCATACCCCCCACCCCACCTGAGTCTCTGTACTCTGCCATACATGTCCTGCATCTTTTTCTGAGTCTTTCCAGAGTTTTTTTTTCAGTTCTTTTGTTGTTGTTCTCTCCAACTTGTATTGCTACATTATATACAAATATATGTATAATTATATATACATAAATATATACATATATACATACATACATACACATGTCATTTGAATTGGAGGCTTACTGGACTTCATTTTGGGAGACCATGGGAGGGAAAGACCCCAATGTGGAGCAAAAGTGTAGGATTGATGGTTGTTTGGGGTTGCCAAGGAAGAACCTTTAAGCACTTCCTTAAGGAAAAAATGACATCTTTTAGGAAAAAAAATCCTCAGGATGGTTTTGATTGGTACAGAGAAAACTAATTTAGTATGTACATTAATAGCATGCTATTTTGCATAAAGTCTTTAATAATTCTAAGAATTTTCTGCTGTGGTGTTGGGATTTCACATACAAAATCATATTATCTTCAAATAGGAATAATTTGACTCTCATATTTGTCTACTTTTGTTCCCTTCTCTTGTCTTACTGCTCTAGTTAATATTTCAAGATTCAAGCTTCAAGAATATACTGAATCACGCTGGAAAACGTCGGCATCCTTTTTTTCATTCATGAGTTATTGGAAATGTTTCAACTTGTTCTTCATTTAGTTTAGTGGCACTATAGTTTTGTGATTTGTAGCTTTTATTGTATTGAGTTAAATGCCTTCTAATCTTAGTCACTTCGGATATTTTACCATGAAGAGGAAATAGACTCTGTCAAAGGCCTTTTCTGAATTTATTGAGGTGATCGATGAATTCTGGTTCAAACCAGTTGTCTGCCACAGAACATCTTAGAGGTCCATCATGCCACATATTATTTTCTTTACGTTTTTTCTGTTGATGATAACTAGAGTGACTGAATTTCATTTATTTATTTACTTTTTAAAATTTTTATTTATTTATTTATTTATTTATTTTTTATGTGTATGAGTGTACTGTCTGCATGTAGGTTTGTGCACCCGTGGCGTGAAATGCCTCGGAGGTCAAAAGTGGGTGACAGATTCCCCTGGAACTGGAGTTCTCCTGGAATTGGAGTTACAGACGGTTCTCAGCTGCCATGTGGGTGCTGGGGATCTATGTTTGATTTGTCTGGATGAATGTTAAGTGCACTCGTGCAGTGCATGCAGTGCCTGAAGAGGGCAGAAGTTACAGGAGTTCCAGGCTGTTCCTAGCCCCCATGTGTGTTCTGGGAAAACCCTTGTCTTCGCCTTCCAGTCCCAATTTGGGAGATTTCTTTTTTTTTCTGTTGCGAATAGAGATGGAATGTATGTAAGAGAAGTGGTATCATTACAACAATATAATTTGATAACTTTTAGTGATAGGTAGGTAGCTATCCATGTATATGAATATTGCATATATGTATATATATATATATATATATATATATGTATGTATATATATTCATAGTGTGATTTATTCCCATTTTCATCATCTGTGTAAAAGATGTTGGTTAATCTTTGTCTTAATAATAATGACCATTATGTCAAAAGTGAAGTAATATCTCATTATAATTTAAATTTTTTATTTCCTCAATGATTGGTGATGATGAAAATATTTTTACACCTGTTTGGATACTGTTATATCTTCCACTGAGAAATGTCTATTCAAGTCTTTATCTTTTGATCAGATTATTGTCTTGCTTTTGAGTTGTTCATGTATGTCATACACTCTGCATAACTTGCAAATACATTTCCTGTAATTTTTGGCTATGTTATTTCCTACTCTGTACAGACATCCTCAGTTTGATGGCATTGCAGTTTTTGGGTTTTGTCCCTAGTGTTTTTGATGTTGAATCTATTAGCAATAAGATTATTGCCAAGTTTCTATCACATCATGCTTTCCTCATGTTTGTTTTGGGTGGTTTCATAACTTGGGAGCTTACATTTAAGTCTTAGACTGTTGGCTTCCCAGACTGGCCTCATATCATGTTTTGAGTTGATACTGAACTCCTGAATATCCTGCTTCTCCCTCTCAAATTTTGACATGATAGGCACAGTACCTAGTATGAAACAATTTTATGTACTGTGGGAAACAGTGATCATTTTATTTTTTAGTGTGGATGTCCAGTTATTTGAAGTGTGTGTCTTTTCAATATTAGGCATTCTTAGACATTTCTTCAAGATTCAATTGACTATAAGTATATGGATTTGTTTCTGGAGTCTCAGTTTCACACATTGAACGACACTATTCTGTTAATTATCCTATGCATCTCTTTTAAGTCAATAGCCAATTATTTCAGGCACTATAGTTTTATTATATATTTTGAAGTCAGGGAATATGACACATTATGCTTTTTCCCTTTTTTTAAACATTTTATTGGTTATTCATGGTTTTATTTTTTGATTCCATTTCAATTTTAGGATCGCTTCTCCTGTGAAGAAAGACACTGTAATATTGATGCATTACATTTGTAGATTACTTGGAATATGATGGACATTTCAAAAATATTTCATTTTTTTTATTCCATGAACATGAAATATTTTTCACTATTTGTTATTGTCTTCAATTTCTATGAGTAGAAGCAAAATTTCCCCCTCTCAGTAGCGAGCATTCCTTTAAAAATTCGCAGAAATTACTGGAAGAGGTCAAAACTGTATAGTTTGTGAAACAACTTTTTCCTGTAAAATAATTACAAGAAACTTCTTAGTACCAGACATTCTGTTCTTATTCTTTCTGACTTGCTTTATTAACTAAAAACCACCACCCAAACATTTCACAGAGTAGAGCAAGAGAAATAGCTGTGTGATCTTGATGTTCTTACAGTAAGACAGTAGTTTATTTTATTTCAGTATATGTCTAAACTATAATTTTTATCTGTCCAACTTGATTCGTACTGTTGAGATCACCATTAATGGTAGATATCTAATAAGTGTATGATGAATCCAAATTTTTACCCCTATGATAAGGCGAATCTTATGTGATCCTGTATCACATTATTTTTTTTTCTGAATTTCTGCTATCAAGAGTGGATTTAAGATTTTATTTTTAGTCATTAATGCATGATTGTTTTGAAAAATACATGAAAAAATATACACTAAAATAATATTAAAAGCACTTATATAATAGTATAAATAATTTTTATTTGCATTTCCCAGATATTACTATGCAATGTAAATATCTACATCTATATCTATATCTATATATGTATGTATTTTCATAGAATTTGACACTATCTATTTTCCAATATGAGAATTATGAGTATTCTTCTGCCAACATAAATTTCCTTTCTGGATACTGTCCTCATCCTCTTACTGGGATCAAACCCAACCCATGTACTGACATCAAAGAATTTCTCCATAAAGAATATTTATTTTTTGTGAGGTTTTGTGTATTTCACACAAGATTTCTTAATCAAATTTAACCCACTTCCCCTTTCCCACTCCCCACCCTGCCAGAGCTCATGGATTCCCCCATAAGCGCCTTTCATCTTTTTCTCAGGCTTTTTTTGAATTTTGGGGTGCAGAAGTTTACTGTTTGGGAAAGAAGTTTACTGTTTCAATCAGTTCTTTGACCTACTCTTTTTGTTGTTGTTGTTGTTGTTGTTGTTGTTCCTTCCAATTTTTATCACTGCAGAATATGCCTACATACATGGCACACATATACAAAAATTATGACATCTGAAAACAAACTATAGGTCAATTCCAAAATATGTTCTGGGATTCACATTTTGAGAGTAGAAGTGCATTCAGGTAAAGAAAAAATATTAATTTACATTCCTACATTATATTGCAAGTTGATGAGTAATTTCAGGTGTTATATTTACTAAAAAAGAAAGGATAAAAGGAATTATTCAGTTTGCCTTATAAAGAGAAATTTGGTGCCAGGGTTTAAAACTTCTTAAGAGTGAATGAATAGGGGCTGGAGAGATGGCCTAGCGGTTGAGAGCGCCGACCGCTCTTGCAGAGGACCCGGGTTCGATCCCCAGCACCCACATGGCGGCCGAGAACCGTCTGGAACTCCAATTCCGGGAGAACTCCAGTTCCAGGGGAGTCCGAGACCCTCTTCTGACCTCCGCGGCGTTGCACGACACGGGTGCACAGACTTGCATGCAGACAGTACATTCATACACATACAATAAATAAATAAAATTAATAAAAAAAAATTAAAAAAAAAGAGTGAATGAATAAAGTAAAAAATATGTTTTACCCTTTAGAAAAGTAAAAGCACTTGGGTGGACAGATAGCTCAGTGGTTAAGAGCAATAGCTGCTCTTGAAGTGGACCTGAGTTCGATTCTCAGCACCCATATGACAGCTAACAACTGTCTGTGATTCAATTTCTAGGTGATCCAACACCCTCTTTTGACTTCCATGGGAGCAGCATGACACAGGTTTACTCACATACATGAAGGCAATACATTCATACACCTAAGGTAAAAATGATAATTAAAAGTACATAAATGATCCTGTGATTTATTTGTAAGTTTACTTTTGGATGATACATTATATAGTAAATACTAGCAATCAAAAACAAAGTAGCAGAAATAATTTGCAAAATGGATAATTTAAATCAAAGATTCACATTTCAGAGTTAAGGTTGGTGGTTATAATAAAGTGATCTGATGTGTGTTGTTCGTTGATGTAGTTTTTGAGAAAATTACATGGAAATTATATAATCAAAAGCAGTTTTATTAAAATGAATGACATTGTTTAAAAGATGTGAATTGTTATACATCTGTATTTCTTGTATTTGAAATGTTTCCATTGTCTTCTCAAGGTCTCTACATATCTTACCCCAAAGTTATATCTGCAAGATTATTTTCATATAATAACAGATATTTTCACTTCTATCTATATTCCTTGTTTGGGCTCTGTTTCATTTATGACTTTATTGCATTTTTATGCCCTTTCCTTGTCTTCTAAAATTTGAGAAAAATATCTATTACTTATTCTTACATCTCCCTCTTCTAGTTCAGTTGATTACACATTTTAAAATGTCCAGATTTTTTACTGAGTTCTCAACCCAAAAGATTACTCATACTGCTGTTATATAAAGTCTACAAATCACCCAGTCAGGTGAACAGAAATATTATAGATAAAAATTTTTGCTGTATATTTACAAATTGTGATTTAAAATTATTTGTACCATTTCAAATTTAATTTACTTGGTAGTAAGTGCATCACCATAAAACAAAGGATTTATAAAAAGTTTAATATTACTACATAGATAGTAAATCTAGAATCCAATAGTATTGCTCAATATAATTTATACCCTTTGTTCCACAGTTTGCACTTTTTCTGACATAGTGGAATAATTGTGGATGGGCTTGACGGGTACAGATTTTCTAAGCTGTTGTACACTAATGTTATCGTCATGAGTGGTGATCACTATTAGACAATAATTAATAAATTTCCAATATATGTATTTCTTTTTCTCTCCTCCATCATATTTCCCACATTTCAATGGCTTCCATGATTCTATGAGATTAGTTATCCTGTTATAGATATCTGTATGTAGAGAAGGACAAATTCTGACCCTTGCTGAATCAATTGTCACTGTGATAGAACACCAGATATATTCTTTTTAAAAAGGAAAATTATTTACTTTTACTCATTTCAGAAGATTTCACCTATGGTCAGGTCTGTGGTAAGACAGAACATCATAGTAGGGGATACAAAGCTGAGGAGGCTATTCAACTTACTGTAGTTACAAAGAAAAAAGAGATGGGGAAATAAGAGCACAAGGGCAGAATAGGAAAGAGAAGGGAGGAGAAAGGAGAAAGGAGAGAGGAAGAAAGAGGAGGGGAGGAGAAGGCGACAGGGTAGGATAGGTAGGATAGGATAGGATAGGATAGGATAGGATAGGATAGGATAGGATAGGACAAGAAGGGATGACTCAGGATAGTAGAGATGGTAAGTTATCAAAATGTACTTCAAGGCCAAAACTCCAGTTACCTGACTTCCTTCCTTGCTTCCCCTATACTCCATCTACCAAAGATTCTACAGTAAATTAGCAATCAAGCATTTAATACTTGGTCATCAAAAGATAGTTAAGATCCAAAACACTTTTCTCCTGATAGCATTTGTCATCTTCTCTGGTCATTCTTACTGGAAAGGGTGTGATTTAAATATAAGTAATATATACTGATTAGCATTATTTTTTATTTCTAAAATGTAAAACTATTTTACATGTGGTTTCATCTTTATTAATAAAGATATGAAAATATGATTTTTTTGCCAGGTGTGGTGGTGCACGCCTTTAATCCTAGCATTCTGGAGGCAGAGGCAGGCTGATCTTTGTGAGTTCAAGGCCAGACTGGTCTCCAGAGTGAGTTCCAGGACAGCTGGGACTACAGGGAGATCTCCCTGTCTCGAAAAGACCAAAAAAAAAAAAAAAGGAAAATATGATTTTTCAAATTGTAATTACAAATATGCTTTTCTGGCATGAATCATTATTACCAGTGACTTTTGATACAGGCAAGGACAAGTGGTTTAAATAACACTTAAAGATATTTTGATAATGAAACTATTATTGCTGAAGTTAATTGAGTTTGGAAATGATAATACATTGACAATCAATATACTCCAAGCATTTGTTTTCCTGTCATTCTTTGGCTTGTTTCCTATTCTTGTTTATAATTTAGAGGTAAGTTTTCTGCTGAACCAGAATGTTATTTCATTTTCGTAAGATATGCATACCCCGGAGGCAGCTGGTTAATTATTATGTGACAGCTAAAGCAGTAGGTGAGATCATGTGACACATGAAAGTCAAACACTGCTATGTGACCATAATTTCAAAAGGCTCATTTGTCTTTCTGGAAAACTATGGGGAAGCTTGTTAGGAATAGAAATATAGGGGATAATCAACTGGATCAGATAAAGTAATTAGTCTAAACTTTCCTAGCCTCCATAGAAAATAATGTTAATGAGTGATTATATCTGGGAAGGCATGAGAGGATGCAGATTATAAGAGGTGCTACAGTGGTCCTGGAAGACATTGTGGATTTGGGCACTACCTCTCATTTCCCTATTAACACTAGAAAGATAAACACCAATTTTGCCATTTCTTTCACTTCTGGGTAGAGACTTAAGACATTGTATGAAACTGTCTCCACTTTACTAAGAGTTAATCCAGCTGGCCTTGTAAACCACATAGTAAGAGTCTAACCTACAGGAAATGTGAATTGCCTGAAGACACAATAAGAAGGATTAGTTCCTTAAATGAGAATAAGCACTCTGTTGTGAGGCCACACTTCAGAGTCTGTGCTTTGCGGCAGACTTGTTTTCTGATCCAGAAAACTGTTACTTTAATTTTCCTCTTTTCTATCTCTTTTTCCTTTCAGATACTGACCAAAGCCTAGAGCTGGTACTCCTTGTTCCTTGGATCTCTCATAGATTTTCTGAAGAGCTACACACCACATTTTCCCCATGCTGCTATTTGCCAACCTCCAATCCAAAATGCATGACTTTCACACTTTCCCTTCTCCATCTCCTTATTCCATTCAACTGCCTAGGTTTATGACCTTGCCAGTACTTTTGTTTTTCTCATACATGTTAATAGAATTGTCACTGAACTCTTGATTTCCCCCGTTACATTTATGCATACATTTCAATCTATAAAATATAAATAAGGTTTATTTTTTCAATCAAATTATCATTATGTAGACCAGGCTGGCACTTAACTCAGGATCCTCTTTCCTCAGCTTCTTCTGTGCTAAGATTACAGGCACGAGTTAGTTAGTCCCACATGTACTACTGAATAAAAAGTAAAGTAACTCTTCAAATATGTTGCAAAAATTCAGGGCTTAGGAGATATCTCTTTCTTCACAAATAAGAAGACCAGAGTTCAGATCACCAAAACCCACATGAATGCTGGGTAGGTATAGTGACTTGGCTGTAATTCAAACTTTAGAAAGCAGAAGCAGGGAATCCTTAGAGCAAACTTTTGGTTTGATTGGAAGATCCTGTCTCAATGCATAAAAAGGGTCGTGATCTACAAAGATTCCTGACACAAAACTCAGGCCTTTACCCACACATGCACACAAACCTGCACAGATGTACTCACAGATATGAATATATATATATATATATATATATATATATGTACAAAGAAAGAAGAAAAAAACAAATTTAATAAGGCATGCTCTTTCTCATAATTGAAATATCAGAAAATACATTCTGAACTGGTATAAATGAAGTTAATATTATTATATTGCAGTGTAACAGACAATAGCTTTCCAAAACTATTGAATGCAGTATCAAAGATTGATAGCTTTTGTGTGGTGAAATGCAATTTAGTGAACATGAGAATTTAATCTATATATAATTTTCAGTCCAAAGTTATCATAGATAATCACAGCCAAGAAAGAAAAATCCTTAGAATTTGGAACAATCAAGGCTACAACTAAAATATCAAGCACTGGATTTGTCACATTAAAGAACAGGGAACTTATTATCTCAAACTTTAAAGCTGTTTTGGTGAATTGCTGTCTGGGAAAGACTGTCTACAGCTTTAACTGTCACAGTGTGACATAGATAAAATTAAAATATATGAAGTCTAACTCCAATAGACAAGATACTAGCAGAGCTGCTGTGTGAATCTTCTTTATTTATGAAAGGCAAACTCTAGGAGTATGTAAAATGTGAAGAAAATGACCTTATGTAGGTCAGACAGGCAATCTTGGTAAGATATACCACTGAGCATCCTTTGATATTTGAAAGATGTTAAACTGTTATCAGTACTTGCCAAGGGTCGTGGTTAAATTGACCATCATATCCCAAAGTCTAGTGCTCCAACATGCAGAGTAGCATTAGAAACATTCTCAGAGAGTCAAGGTGAATGAGTCTTATTTCTCCACGTTCCAGCAAAAGCAGTGACTCTGATTGAGAAAAGCTTCTTCCAAATGAAAGTGAATTATCTTAAAACATTTCTCTGGGAATCTCACTAAGTAACAAGAAAAGATAAATGAGAAAATTCTACAAAAGACACTTAAAGACTACTTTTTGTATAAAACAATGACTACCCACCAAGGTCTAAAAGGTAACTAAAATAAAAGGGAAATCCTGGTAAACTAGTCTTTGAATTAAAGCTGAGGTCAGAGTGGATTCCAGGAAGATCAGGACTGATGAGACATGCACTTTTATGATTAAAGTACAAAACAACTTCCAAGGAAGTAGGGACTGAGGCCATCTTCCCAAAGGAAGATTACTGTTTGTGAGCGTGAGCCTGCACACTGGCATAGGAGGAAGCATTTTGCAGAGAGCAGGTCTCTACTCTCAAGTTGGAAGAACTTCTTCAGGGTCTCTTACAGGTCCAGAACTGAGACAGTGAAGATCAGACCACACCTTGACCAAAGCTGCTTAATCATGCACATCTCTCAACTTTGTGATACTTAAAAAAAATATTTTATTGAAGTTCTGTGCATTTCATACATCACTTCTCAGTACAATCCAGACTCATTTCCCCCTCCATGCCCCCTGCCCCTCCCAAGTACATGCAGTCTGCCATACATGTCCTGTATCCCCTTCCGAGTCTTTTCAAAGTTTTTCTAAGCAGAGGATTATGTGGTTTTTTGGGGGGAAGAACTTTACTGCTTCAGTCAGTTCCCTGTCCCAGTTCTTTTGTTTTTGTTTTTCCCTCCAATCCTTATTGTTTCAACACGTGCATTTATGTATGTCGTACATGTACTAAAATCGTGTCCTCTGAAAATAAACTGTATGTTATTTCCCAATCATATTTCCAGATTCACATTTTTCCCTTTTAATTTTATATTGCTCTAAAATATGCAAACATACCCTCCACCCATATACCCAAATTATAAAGTCTGAAAATAAGTAGTAGGTTAATTATAGAGCCTATTAAGCAATTCATATTCTAAGAGCACAGTTGCTTTTAGATAAAAATAAATTTAACATCAAGGTTTCTCAGTTTGCATTACAAAGTTAAGTACTTGGTGCTAGCATACACAAATGAGGGTTACCATTTGTCCTTTGTTTTTCTGTGACTGTGTTACTTCACTTAACATAATGGCTTCTAGTTCCATCCATTTACCTGCCAATTTCATGGTGTCATCTTTCTTTACCACTGCATAGAACTCCGTTGTGTAGATGCATCACATTTTCTCTATACACTCCTTGGTTGAGGGGCACTTGGTTTGGTTCCATCTCTGTGATATTGTGAAGAGAGCTTCAATAAACATAGTTGTGCAAGTATCTCTGCAGTAGGATAGGTCTTGGGGGTATATACCCAGAAGTGGTATGACTGATTCACATGGTGGGCTCATTTTGCGTCTTTTAAGGGTTTTCCACACTGCTTTCCATAATGGTTGTATGAGTTTACATTCCCACCAGTAGTGGATGAGTGTTTCCCTTTCCCTACAACCTCTCCAGCACTTGGTATCATTTGTTTTCTTGATCCTAGCCAGTCTTATTGGAGTGAGATGATATCTTAAAGTGGTTTTAATTTGCATTTCCTTAATTCTAAGATGTTTCTCAGCCATCTTCCTCACTTTTGAAGTCTCTGTTCAGCTCTTTATTCCATCTTTTAAATGAGTCATTTGTTTTCTTCTTTGTTTTTTAAGTAGTTTATATATTCTAAAAGTTTTGCTTCTCATCCATCTGTGCCCCTTTTCTAAGCCTAGGGAACAATCTGTGTAAGAGGGGGCGCGGTAGAATGTAAGGGCTGCGATTGGGGTGAATGTTGAAACTACAACAATATAGACTGGACACTCATTTGATCAACTTGATTGAACATACAAGCCCCCCCTGCTGGATGGTGGGACCCATGAGCTGTGTGGGTTTGGGCACAACTGCTCGCAAATTGGTTTTACATGAAGGATGCTTGTACTCACAAATTATCACTTATTGTTAAAAAAAATGAAAACAAAACAAAACAAACAAACAAAAAACCAGAAAGATGCAGAAAAGTTACGGCAGAATGCATGACCTGGAATGGGTAGGGGTGGGGTGGGGGGAAGGGAAGGGGATATATGACTGAACTGAATTGGAAAATGATGTATGAAATACACAAAGCATCAATAATAAATAAATAAATAAATAAATAAATAAATAAATAAATAAATAAGTTAATGCTCTGTCAGATGTATCAGCGGTGAAGATTTCCTCCCAATCTGAGGGTTTTCTCTTCACTTCAGTGATTATTTCTATTGCTGTACAGAAGCTTTTGAGTTTAATGAAGTCCCACTTGTCAATTGTTGACCTTATTTCCTGAATAGCTGCTGTCTGATTTAGAAAGTCTTTTCATATGCCTATGTCTTGTAGGTTGCTGCCAACATTTTCTTCTATCACCTTCAGAGTTTCAGGTTTCACATTGAGGTCTTTCTTTTGTAGGAATGAAACTTTGCCTGGCTTGAGGAAAGAACTTATAAGATTTGTCCTGAGAAACCTCCAAGAATTATCTGATATCTCTGTGGGTATTTCAGTTGTCTCTGTGAGTTTTCTGTAGCTTCGGAAGGTCTGGGATATTACAATGTTTTCTCGCCTTGTCTATCTCTGCAAAATCCCAGGTCTGGATAGCCCCTTCCTTTGAAGCATTGAGCAGAATGTCCCACCTCTAGTTTACCTGTTGCATAAACAGGAGCTCTGCAGCCCCCCAGTTAGAGCCAAGGTGGCTTGCCCTTCCCTTCTGCCTGTCCCCAATTCCTTGTCCCGAGCACAGTATCCTTTGGTATATAAACACACTGCTTCCATGAATAAATGAGTCTATTCTCCCGGGGATTGCCCTCTGAGTCCCTGTCTGTATATATGTCCTTGTCTTTCCTTGTCTTTCTATTCTGTCTATGGGGTAATCACCCCACGGGCCCCCTCCCCTCTCCTTGCCAGAGCTAAGAGGAGAGATTGCCTGCAGGCAGGAGACAGCCTTGAAGTTTGCAGGGAGTGGATGTCGGCCATTCAGATGGCAATAACTCCGACAGTCATTGATCCATTTGGAGTTGATTTCTATACAGGGTGAGAGAGGGATTTAATTTTATTCTTCTGAGTGTTGATCCAGTTTTGCCAACACCATTTGCTGATGATGCTGTCTTTCCCCCCACTGTATTTTCTTGGCCACTTTGGCAAATATGAGGTGGCCAAAATTGTATGTGATCAAGTTTGGATCATCAGTTTTGTACCATTGATTTTTATGTCTGTTTCTGTGCTAGTACCAGGCTGTTTTTATGACTATAACCCTGTAATATACTTTGCAGTCTGGTTTAGAGAACCCCCCTTTATTGCTCTTTTCACTCAGGGCTGCTTTGGCTATTTGGGGTTGTTAGGTTTTTCCATATGAATTAAAGATTTTTTTCCAAGTCTGTGAAGAAACTCTTGGGGATTTTTAATTAGGTTTGGATTGTCTCTGTATATTAATTTGGGTAGAATGAACATTTTTGCTATATTAATTTTTCCAATCCTTGAGCATGGGAGGTCTTTCAGTCTTCTGATGTCTTCTTCAATCTCCTTCAGGGAATTAAAATTTTTCTCGTAGAGGTCTTTGTTGTCTTTGGTTAGGTTTGTTCCTAGGTATCTTATTATTTTTTGAGCCTATAGTGATTTGGAAGGTCTCTTTATATTCCTTCTTCTGTTCTTGTTGTTGGTTTCACAGCAGAATTCTGTAAAACATTTAAAGAGGCATTACATTCATTACAACTCAAACTTTTCAAAAGGATACAGAGGGGAATCTCCTAAATTCCTTCTAAGAAGCCAGCATTACCCTCATACCAAAACCAGGCAAAGATACAACCGAAATACTATAGCCCATCTCATTAATGAATATAGACACAAAAATACTCAACACAATATTTGCCCACCAGATACAGACCTACATCAAAAAACATATCATCCATCATGACCAAGATGGATTCATATCAGAGATACAGGGATGGTTCAACATACACAAATCAATAAATATCATAAAACATATTAATGCACTGAAAGATAAAAATCACATGATCATCTCAATTGACACAGAAAATGCCTTCAACAAAATCCAGCATCCCTTCATATTTAAAGTTCTAGAATTGGACTGGAGAGAACATTCCTCAACATAATGAAAGCCACATAACAACAAAACCACTGCCAACATCATCCCAAATGGAGAAAACTTAGAAGCATTCCCCCAAAGACAGAAACTCAGCAAGGCTGTTCCTTGTCACCACTCTACTTCAATAGAGTGCTTGAAATGCTTGCTAGGGTAATAAGGCAAGAAAATGAAATTAAAGGAGTACTAATTGGAAAAGAGGAAGTCAAGCTATCCCTTTTTGCAGATGGCATTATAGTTTACCTAAGGGATGCAAAAAACTCCACCAAAAAACTCCTAGAAACAATTAAGAGTTTCAGTAAACTGTCTGGATACAAAATTAACCTAGAAAAATCAGTAACCTTTCTCTTGTACTCTTTATTTAAATGTATAGTTCACGTCAGTGAACACAGATTTGAGGATCACTGGAACCATTTACTGTTCCTCTTCCCAACTGATTTACATTGATTAAGTGTTCTTCCTCTGTTCTTCATTATCCTTGGAACAGATGGCTGAGTCCAGCCTGCTGGGAGTGTATTTGTGCAGGTCACTCCATGCAGACAGAATTTTTTCATCAATTCTGATGCTCTTATTTTGTTATCATTTCTCTTGAGACTAGGGCTAACCGTCCTAACCTCTGCTGGCCTTGGATCCTCCTGTTTACTTTTCTGCATTGCCATCATGACCAGAAGATTTTTTTCAGGTGTGCTGAAGGCAGCTCCAAGAGACTACAACTAGACTCTAGCAAGGTATTCACAAATATCTGTGACCTGCTGAGCATTCATCCCTTTCTCCTCTCCATAGTTGTTCTTAGCACACACCACAATAATCAAAGCTCATCCACATCCAAGCTTTTATTCCCTTCTGTAGCTCATGTTGCTCTGGAAGTCTCATGATTATTTGCTATGATTCTTTGTCTGTGCATGATAAACCTTTATACAACGACTCCTTTTATAAATAGGCTTATTGTTAGTTTATTTTAGCCGACCTTTAGAATGGAAGGGAATCCCTTCTTTTTACCCCCACAGTAGAATTAATAAATGCTACCAATGAAATAATTTAGAAAAAAAAAAAAACAATATTAATTCATTTACAATGAGACATTGAGACATCCAGGAAAATGAACCTGACTATTTTAGGGTAAGAAATCCATCATTTCTTTTTTTCCTTATATATTATGTGATAAATCCTGTCTCTTGTGCAAACTGTAAACAGGTTCCTCTGAAACCTCTATGCAATCATCCCTTATTGTATTCTGTTTGGCTTTAGTTCAGTTGTAGCAACAGTCCTACTAATCCAATTGAAGTGCTCAACTTTTGATATATGATCAATCTAGCACCCTGCAGCAAGAATGCCATTTATTCAGTTTAGCTGAAATTTCCACCCTGATCCTGCATTCTGTGCATTGGTTATGATGAGCAATTTTTGATCTGACCCATACAGGTTTGAATATTGGAATTTGATCTTTAGTCCCATGATGTGGGGACTTGGTAGAACCTTTAACATAATTAAGGGGTGGGGAATAATATCATTGGGAGAATTGCCTTCAGAAGCATTATGTTAGTTCTCATTGGACCCTTATTAGTTCTCATGTAACTGCTCATGGAAGAGCAAGTTTAGTCCACATTAATATCATGTTCTCTACAAGTGGGACTTGATCATTGGGGCTGCGGGATCCTGGATTTTTGTCCTCCAAAACTGTTACATCTTTTTTTATCTCTTTCTGAGTCAGGGGTATTTTATTATACCAATCAAAAATAAACTAATACAAATGGGGTTTAGAGCATCCTATCCTAAAACATTGTAAATGGCATTTGAGAAAAAATGAAATCAAGAAATATTCTCTCATCTTCTTATACTTCTCAAAGCAGGTCATTAATCCAACATGGAAGAAGTTTCCTTCATACACCAAGAAGAAAGACATATCCCCATATTTGAAGTCAATAGGACACAGGAATAATTTGATCATAATGGCCTTGCCAAATCTTCTCCGATTTATTAAATTACATCAGAGCCTTTTGTATTACAATCACATTTCTCTAAGATTCTCCTCTATGACTATCCACTCCCTTATCAAGAATAAAAATAAACATTTACCTGTGTTCTTGGATATTCATTTAATTATGCAGTTTCTTACCATGTGATGCACACATATCTCCTTTCCTCTGGTTTCTTCTTTCTCTGTTTTTAAGGTCCTTCACTAAGGGAAGTGTAATGTATAAGGAAAAAAATCATTCTTCCTATGTAGATGTACATTCTATAATGTTTTCATTGTTTTCAGACATGAGAGTATTCTATTCTTTTGTGATAGTCTTTACACAAAATACAACATCCTGGTTTCTGAGTAGATGTTCTAGTTTTCTTCAAATAATTATATCATGTGTGGTGGCCACACCAGCACTGAGAAGACAGAAGCAGGTGGGTCTCTGTACATTTAAGGTTAGCCTGATCTACATAGTGAATTCCATACCAGATGGGGTTAAAATACAGAGACTGTGTCTCAAAAAATTTCTTAGTGCTTCTATGTGAGTGAGTATATGTATACATGAGTATGTATTTACATATGTGTGAGCAAGGGTATACAGCTCTGCAGAAGTGGAAGCCAGGAAGAGGGCCAAGAGCCCCTGGAACAGTAGTTACAGAAGTCTTCAGGATTCCTGGCTTGTTACAAGGGTGTTAGCATCTGAAATCTGGTCCTTATGTTTATGTACCAATTTTTCTTACCTAATGAGTCATCTCTCTAGCACCTATCTCACCATTTTGACAAATATCAGCATGATTTTTCTTTAATATGTTTTCTTGTGTCTCCTTCTAGCACAGATAGAATGCTGGGGTCAAATATATTATGAGAAATATAATCTTACACTCTTTTCAAAATATTAGAATATAAACAGCATGACAATTTGGATATTTATTCTGAAAGGTTTATGTAGCAAATGTCCTGTCTATTCTAAGCAGGATGAGATATATTTAATTTTGAGCTTATGAAAATAATACAATGACACACAGATCTTTGATCTACTTGTAGGTTATTTTTGTACAGGGTGAGAGGTAGGGGTTTAATTTTGTTCTTCTACAAATGGTGATACAGTTTTGCAAGCACCATTTGCTGAAGATGCTATCCTTCCTCCATTGAGAATTTTTTGCCCCTTTGTCAAATATGAGGCGGTTGAAATTGTATGAACCCAAGTTTGGATCTTAAATTTTGTTCCATTGGTCAACAGGTCTGTTTTTGTGCCAGTATCAGGCTGTCTTGATGACTATGGCCCTGTAATATAGCATAAAAATTGGTAGGGCAATCTCCCCTGTATTGCATTTTTAATTCAGGGTTGCTTTAGTTATTCGGGGTCTTCTGTTTTTCCATATAAATTTAAGGATTTTTTTCCAAGTCTGTGAGGAAGCTCATGGGGATTTTGATTGGGATTGAATCTGTATATCAATTTGGGTAAAATGGAAATTTTTACTATATTAATTTCCATATGTCATTTTCAATCTCCTTTTTTAGGGGTTTAAATTTTTTGTTGTAGAGCTCTTTGGTATCTTTGGTTTGGTTTGTTCCCAGGTTTTTTTTTTTTTTTTTGTTTTTTTTGGTCTTTTTTGAGACAGGGTCTCCCTGTAGCCCCAGCTGTCCTGGAACTCCTCTGTAGACCAGGCTGGCCTTGAACTCCAAAAGATCCGCCTGGCCTTCTGCCTTCCCAAGTGCTAGGATTAAAGACGTGCCGCCACCATGCCTGGTGTTCCCAGTATTTTATTATTTTCAACATGAAACCTGAAACCCTGAGGTGATAGAAGAAAAAGTTTTCAACAACCTACAAGGCACAGGTGTAGGAAAACACTTTCTTTTTTTTTAATTTATTTTTTTATTGATGCTTTGTGTATTTCATACATCTATTTCCAATCAGTTCAGGCATATACCCCTTCCCTTCCCCCCCACCCCACCCCTACCCATCGCAGATTGTGCATTCTGCCGTAAGTTTTCTGCATCTTTCTCTGCTTTTTTGTTTTGTTTTGCTTTCTTTTTTTTTTTTTAACAATAGGTGATAATTTGTGAGTACAAGCTTTCTAAATCAGACAGCAGCTGTCGAGGAAATAAGGTCAACAGTTGACAAATGGGACCTCATCAAACTCAAAAGCTTCTGTACAGCGAAGGAAACAATCAAGGGAGTGAAGAGAAAACCCACATAGTGGGAGGAAGTCTTCACCAGTGATACATCTGACAGAGCATTAAGGCCCAGAATATATAGACTACTCAAAAAACAAAGAAGTAAGAAAACAAATGACCTTCTCAAAAGGTGGAGTAACAAGCTGAACAGACTTAACTAGTGAGGAAAGATGGCTGAGAAACAACTTAAAAAGTATTCAACTTCATTAATAATTAAGGAAATGCAAATTAAAACCACTCTCAGATATCATCCCACTCTGATATGACTGGTTAAGATTAAGAAAACAGAAGACACTAAAAGCTGGAGAGATTGCAGGGAAAGGGGGACACTCATCCACTGCTGGTGGGAATGTAGACTTGTACAACCATTATGGAAAGCACTGTGGAGAACTCTTAAAAGAATCAAAATAAGCCTACCACCTGACCCAGCCATACCACTCCTGGGTATTTACCCAAAAGATTCATCCTACTTCAAAGACACGTGCACATCCATGTTTATTGGAGTGTTCTTTGCAATAGCAAAGAGCTAGAACCAACCCAAATGTCCCACAACAGAGGAGTGGATGACAAAAATGTGATTCATCTACACAATGGATTACTATTCAGTGGTAATGAAAAATGACATCATGAATTTTGCAGGTAAATGGATGGAACTAGAAGCCATTATGCTAAGTGAAGTAACACAGTCTCAGAAAAACAAAGGGTGAATGGTTTCCCTCATTTGCGGATGCTAACACCAAACCCGCAGTTGAAAGGGAAGCTGAACATTATTCTTGTATTTCTTTTCTTTTTATCTGAAAGCAACTATGTTGTTATAATATAAATCTCTTAACAGGCCCTAGAATCAACCCACCACTTATTTTCACCAGATTCTGTAATTACTGTATATGGGTGGAATGTATGTATTCATATTTTAGAGTAATATGAAATTAAAAGAGGAAAATGTGAATTCCTAAACATAAAAAAAAGACTGAGAGAAAGATACAGAACATTTATGGCAAAGTGCATGATCTGGGGTATGCTGGGGGGAAGAGAAAGGGGAATATGTCTAAATTGAACTGAAAAATGATGTCTGAAATACACAAAACATCAATAAAAGCATTATATTAAAATGACACAGAGAGAATAGAGCACAAGAAAGATATTATATTCTAGGAAGTATTTAAGGAATGTAGAAGATATCAAAGAAGAGAAAAATTCACAAGAAATAACATTACTGTTTCTATAGTACAATTTCACTGTGCCATAGAATTAAAAGTGGTGGTGGTGTCAAGTGAAATTTGTGGAGTAAAACAGACTCTCAATGGGGAACACTGAATGACTAAATGAGGAGCAGTGGTCTATTGCAAAGAAGAGTGGTGTATGCATATAATGTGTCTGTCAATCACTAGTCCAAAAATATGAATAAAAAGTTTCACTTCTGTCTATCTCAATTTTCTCATCAGCATTAAAATCTAAAATATTATATAAGCTTATTTTTATAATGAAAAAAGATAGGATGATTGATATACTGTTATGTAAGTTGTTAAACATTATTATGCAACATTGTTACTTAATTATCAGTGATTGAAAGAACTCCTGAAGAATTTTTGAGACCCTGAAAATAAAACTTATCTTTATTTTTAAAAGCTTCTTAGTCTTCTTTAACTACTAGTGAGAGAACACAGAAAGTGATTACTTCTGCAGATTAATATTCAATTCAATTTAAATGATTACTTAGGGACAGGATTAGAGACTATAAAGGATCTAGAAATGTGAGGAGTTGAATATAAGCAATAGATCACAAATAAAATAAATAAAATAAAATAAATAAAATAAAATAAAATAAAAAAGTAAATGCAACTATAGTTCCCAAATTTCCAGACAGTGCTATCATTAACAGAGAGAAAATGATGAGAAAAAGAAAAATAAGTTTGACTTTAGGGAATAAGCATAGATATCTGTAAGATATTCCAGCAAATATTTAAAATAAGGTAGAGGAGTCTAGAGTAAAGATTTGCAGATCCTTTGTTAGTCATTCATTACTAATTTGTTGGTATCAGTTGACATAACAAAAATAAATATCAGAAATAACTTATAGTGAAGACAGGGTCTTGAGAAAAATATGCCTAATAATGAATCTGGACTCTAAGCAAGAAGTTAGGCCTTTGTTCTAGCTACTGAATAGTATCACCATAGAGGTGTGGAAGTGTGAGTCACTGTGACATTGCATTGTTATCTTAAAGGGTTATGCTTGAGAACCACACAATCAAGTCTCACTCTGTTTTAAGTTAGTCTATAATATTTTCCATTTTGACACATTAATAGCTCTCCTGGACCATGACTGGCTACTGGTTTGCATCCCTCTGGAAGTCTTTGCAATTTCCTGTAACATGGGACTATTTTTGTTACTCAAGGTGAATCTGGAAGATGAGACAACTGAGAAAGGAGATGGCTAAACTAAGTAGTGTAATGGTGGGTCTTTCTGAAAGGAAAAGATCAACTTTATGATTTATGGTGGGTACTTTGGGGCACATTATATCAGACGAAACCATAAACAGCTAGGAGTCAGGAGTCAGTCACTGAATTACAAAGTATGGACAATTGTTTGAATATATATATATGTTTCCTTCTGAACATCAAACATCTAAGATTGTGTTCTTTGTTGGTAACACTGTATGTGATTTTCCATACTTCATGAGAAGCCCAGGAGTCCCTGTCCTGTGCATTGCTTTATTTGATGGTAATTTATAACCTATCATTGTAATAAGAATGCCTTCAAGTGTAGTAGTACCCAGTGCATTCTGCAACATTGTACTGAAATTTCAACCTTGAAGGTAAGATTAAGCACCCTTGAAGTTGATCAAAAGTCTTAGGAAAACAACTGGAAAATTCAGCTTTTACCCTTAGAGTTTGGCTTGCTTCAGTTAGAGAGGTCTAAACTAAAGAAATGCATCAGGGCTGGAGAGATGGCCTAGCAGTTAAGAGCACCGATTGCTCTTGTAGAGGACCCGGGTTCAATCCCCAGAACCCACATGGCAACTGAGAACCATCTTTAACTTCAGTTCCAGGGGAATCTGACACCCTCTTCTGACCTCTGCAGGACATGGATGCGCAAACCTACATGCAGACAATACATTCATACATATACAAAAATAAATACAATTAAAAAAAAAAGAAATACATCAAAGAGGAAGATAGTCTTTCAGGAAGAAGTCATATGGAAATGGACAGACTGAAGCAACATATAAAATATATTTTAAAACTCACTTTTTCCTCACAAACAAGGAAATTCTGAAAAATAAAGGAAAAAAAAATAAACCAAGAGAATGACAAGGGTGAGGCAGGAAAAATATTAGACTTTGCATTTAGCACAGTATTGCACTAAAAGAAGAATTTCATGGGGATAGATTCAGACAAGAACCTTTAGGCCAACAAAAATCAGCTACTCTGTCTCACCATCCTTGATGACTCAGATAATAGATTTTTTCTCTTACAGAGGAATATGACCATTGGAAGACAGATGGTACATCTCTTGGCATATCTTTTACAAAGTGCTATATAAATATGGACTAAAGAGAGTATTTGCCATTTTACAGAAAATTCATATCTGAAAATACAAGACTATGTAGCACAGTCATGCATATATATGTACATATAATGTATATATGGAGTTTTGCTTGACCCTTAGACAATCATGGCAACAATTTCTGAACAAATATTTCCTCTAATAAAATTTCAGTGCAATTTACATGAATTATGACTCAAAAAATTCCAGACTAATGCATGTTTACTATGACTCAGAAATATGAGATACTCGGGATCCATTCAGATAAAATGTCAAATGACTGGTTACAGAGGATTTGTACGATGACTCAAGAGGAAGAGTGAACCTGGAATTAATTGAGTAAAACATGTTGAGAATCTGAAAATTTAGAAAGCATAAAGTAGTGTTCTTTAGGCTGATACTATAGGATAGAAGCAAGGGAAGCAAGCTAAAATTTAAATAATACAGAATGATCTTAATGTGGGGTACATTGCAATGAAATATGGACTGGAGTAAGTAATTTATAATTTTGAAAAATTGTATACCAATTTATATGAGTTTTCTAGAAATAAAAGTATAGATAAGTATTATTAGTCTCATTAAGTAGCAGATATCTCATAACTACACTGTTATTACAACAAGTAACCTGTAGCTAAAGAGGTTATAAGTCATCTACTCCTATTATTTTGATAAATAGACATAGTAGCAAATTGACCCTTAATGATTTATTATTATTCCCATAGGTTAGCACATATCATATTACAACTTTCACCAGAGAAGTTTCTAATTGCACCAAATGGCAGCTTACAAAGAGACCCATTACTGGTCACTGTGCAGAGAGTAATAGAATGCAGACTGTTCAGCACTAAATGGGGCATCTATAATGTACCCTGTCCTCCCCAAGCTCTGGAATCATTCTGGAAGGTTCAGGGTGTGTGTGGGGTGTGAGGGGAAGTTGTAACATTAGTTACAGTTGTGGTGTGTGGGCACCACATTGGAGTTACACAGATGATCCTATAGTGTTGTGACAGAATGCACAAGACCTGTACAAGCCCATGCCAGACAGAAACCCAGCAGCAATGGGGGAGATGCCAAGGAAGGCCTAAAAACTATTGGTAAATGATGGCTGCTGGGAGAGGGGCAGTCAGTTTTCTTTAGGGCTGGGATGGGTGCTAGATTGACCCACATCCGAGAGAATTTGGAATGACAGATTAGATTCAGTAAGACTTCAAAAATGAAAGACATTAGTAGAGGAAATGAAGTTGGGGGAATATACTATGGTAAGAGTGGAGATGGAGTGGGGTGTCTGAATGTGACAAAAATATGTTGCATGACATTCTTGAAGAAGTAATACTTTTTTAAAAAATGAGCAGAAATGTAAGGAGTTGTGTGTTAACTATACAAAGGAGTCCTGCTTTCTTAAAGAGGAAAACTCAAAAAGCTGCAAAGAAATTATAAGAAGTTAAACAGTCCATGTTTTAAAACTAAACAAGACAAAAGCCTTCAGATTTTGTAAATATTTTTGAAAATAGAGCTAGTCATTAGTCACTGTAGCTGAATAGATTCTATGTTATTAATTGGACCAGATATTTTATTTGTTTTTCCCTTAATAGTCATAAATGGAGAAGATGTTGTACCTCATTTTGGTGTCATATATGAAGCAGTATATAAACTAGACATAAAGACACCATATTTGTCATGAGATGAAGATACTAGTGTTTCGATAGTTTTACAGAATATGCAAGTCATAAAAGACAGAATAATTGCAGTCCAGGATATTCAGAAAACATTCAGCAATGAGGCTAAAGTTGAGAGAACCACAATTCTAGATTACACATTTGGGGATAACCAGGAGTAGAGTGAAAAGTAAAGTAAAAGGTTTCATTCTTTCTCTTTCTTGCTCTCCATTTTATACGCATTCCAGAGATGTGGTGAGTTATGCAGTCAAGAATATGGCAACTATTTAATTGGGGATGGAGAAGGAAGGGTTAAACAAGGAGAGGGACAAAAGTTAAATAATGGCTAGTTGATGTGAAAAACCACAAGGAAATGTATTCATTCAAAGGTCTACTGACAAACACACATAGAATATCTGAACCTGAGTGCATGCGTATAGCTGTATAACAAGAAACACAGTGGTGCCAGATGTATAAAACCTCTCAGATGTTGGTTAGGATAGCTCAAGAGGCTACCAAAATTTTACAGGTTATTGCCACAAACCTTGATTGCTTCTCACAACTTGAAGGCAAGACCCTTTTGCTGAAGACAGGACATACTTGGGACACAGCACTTGGAACAAAGGACCTGGAACTGACCTGGAAATCTCCCCTCTGAAGACTGGAGCTCATAGTTTTGGAGGACACTATGCAAGCTGCTAAGGGGCTAAAAAAATGGATCAGTGGTCCAATCCCTGGTTTTAAGCCTAATAACCACATCAATGATCAGCACAGCAAACTATATTGGTGGTGTAGTGGAAAATTCATCTTGGGCATAATCAATAGCTGCTTGATTGGACTTAATGCCCTCTCAGTGGGAGGGATCTCTTATGTGGCACTGTAAACACAACCCAATACATATGGCTGGAGAGGTTATATGTCTTAAAGAAACCTCTAAGTGTGCCACATCCCTAGACAAATGTAATATCTTATTATATGTTAAATATGGATCCTTATATTCAGACAATTATGTCAGTGATCACTCATCAAAGATACTTCTTTTGCAATAGGAGACTGTTGCAGAGCTCCACAACTGAGCATACACAGATAACAAGTGTCTGTGAGATGCCTTAAGTGTCACATTTACAATGGAACTTCTGAACCTAAGGCTTATGGAACATAATGGAATAAGTTTCAAAGCATCTCTCACCTCTCATGTCTGAAGCTTCCTCATTCAAGGCCATGAACAAACAAACAACAAACAAACAACCAAAAAAATTGACCAAAGTGTAGCTAATGAGAGACTTGAGAGTGCGACAGTATACTTATATCAAATTTCACCCACCCAGGGCTTAGGGACAATTGTGGAAGAGGGGTCATAGATATTGCAAGAGCCAGGGAAGGAGGTGCATGGCCATGAGGAAACGGTCTTCCAGGCTCCTGGGATCTTGTACATGTGAACTTACAGAAATGGTGACAGCATGTATAAGATCCATGAAAACTCAATTAGACTAAAAGCAGCCTAGAACTTGAGAAATGGGCAGGAGACCACAATCTTTGAGAGGAACTACTGATTACTCCTGCATGAAGCAGGATTGATTTTCTTCAAGGGAGTGACACTGTACAAGCTAAACAGAATCCAATTGATGAACTCAAACCAAGGAAAACTAGCTACACGAACGTGGCTTGAAAGACCTTAACATATATGACAAAGTGCATGAAATCTTGTGGGCAGGCTACAGGGTCTGCAGATAGGGAAGGGGGTGCTAAATTGTTGTAACCTATTCTGGTCCAGCCAGAGGGGTTTGGGTCATGCCAAGAAGTGGAGGTGAGAGACACGGAATCAACACACAGACATAGGGAGTTGGGTAGAGCTCCTACAGACTCATTTATTTAGGGGAAGGTAGGAGTATATATGTGTGGTCTGCTCTGCTTCTTCCATGGATGTGCCCGATGTGCTGATGATTGGGCGAATTCTCATTGGCCCAGGTCACTGACTCAGCTGTTACCATGGTTAGCTTCCAGGCCTGCCTCTGCCTCCCAAGGACTGGGATTAAAGGAATGTGCCACCACACACAGAGTCAGTTTAATCCCTAGGACTGGGATTAAAGGTGTGGACCACCACTGCTGGCCTGGAACTCACTCTATAGGCCAGGCTGGCCCTGAACTCACAGAGATCCACCTGCATCCCAAGTGCTAGGATTAAAGGTGTGCAAACAGGATAAAGCCTGTTCTGCAGGCAAGGTGGTAAGCACTCTACACTAAATATGTTCAAGATATAGGTATTCCACAAAAATAAAATAAAAGTCCATATATATTCTCTTTAAATATATATAGATAGATAGATAGATAGATAGATAGATAGATAGATAGATAGATAGAGAGAATATACTCAAGTTGGGTGTGGTGGCACACGTTTTTTTTTTTGCACACATTTTTGACCCAAGCACTGGAGAGGTAGAGGCAGGCAGATATCTGTGATATTTAAGTCCAGCCTGGTTTACATAATGTGTTCTAAGCTAGCTTTGGCTACAGGGAGAACTTGTCTCAAAAAAACTAAAAACTGAAAACAAAACAAAACAAAACTTTCAATTTATTCCCTCCTCATTCAAGAACTTGAGATAATACTCCTTTTTGATGAAGCAGAGACTTTTTTCAACTGTCATAGCTGAGCTTTGTATGTGAGTGTTCACTCTTCAGTTGCAAAGTGGCTATATAAGGCAGTGAGTGATCGTGTTAGTCACTGTGTGCTGCTGTGAGCAAATACCTGATGGAAACACCTCAGAAGTGGAAGGGTTCATTGGCGCTCATAGTTTAAGACTGTTCAATCCCTGATACTTGGCTCCTGATCTTGAGAAAGAGATAAGGCAGGCAGAGTTTATTGTACAAGAGGGCCTCATTTCATGCTGTACAGGAAGCCTTGCAGGGAGATAAGAAGGGACTAGAGACATAATACCTACAAAGACCCAACTCTAGTCTCTTGCTATCACATATTAGCCCTACTGGGTAACCTCTTCATAACCTCACAAATTAACATTACCACTTTGGTTCCAAGATTTTAACACAGGGAAACATTTTATATTCAAAACTTAACAGTAAGCATGTTACTCCTCTAGACTTGCAATGTAACAAAATTCTCTTTATTCAATGCTAAGCTGTTTCTGCAATTCTTCAAAGTTTAGCACAGTGAGAAAAGCATCATCATTATCTGTGGGGATAACATGCAGAAATATACTTTGAAACCATATTTCTAATTGTTTTGTAAGATCGTTCAAAAAATTCTCTGAAAAGCAGCTCATCTTTGTTAAAATAATGCAAAATACTAATATCTAAGTGTTCTTGATAAGTTTCATTTTTCTGGTGAAGAATTAAAATTTCTAAGGCAGTTTTATTCAAGAGCTTTTTACTGACTTTGTTATCTTGAGGAGAGGATGTTAAGTGCATCAGTAATGGAAAGGGTTCAGAATAAATCTGTGTGTTGAGCAGTCTAATTGTACAAAGAAATGCATGTGCAAAGCTTCAAAGTACTTTCCCAACTGGAAAGTTGTTTACATTTTTACACAGAATAACCATATGCTTCTCAAGTTTCATCCTATAATCTTTAACTTCTCATAGCTAAGGATGGATCTTTATATCTCCTTCATTTCTAATACCTTTATTTTTATCACATAAAACTTTTAGGTACATATGCTTATATTCCTTAACTACTCCTTTATGTGGGCAAAATAATTGTAAGCCATCAAGTGATTTATAAGCTCAGGAAAACTGTGACTCATTCATAAGAACTCATGTCATTCAGTGATAAAGGATGTACCCTAGCATCACCATGCTTTTCTGGTCTGCTCCATAGGATCCTGTGGACACAAAGGGACACAGAGGGTCCTCCATAATCATTGGTATGCGATATTAGAAATCTCTGTACTTCTTCACGTAGAGGCTTTATCCACCAGGTTGCATACTAATGCAGAAGACTTATAGCCTCATTCATCAGCTGCAAATCCCAGGATATACATACAGCATCCAGACTGAGAGAGCTAACCTGTACTGTTTTAGTTGTCCTCTGATCAACAGAAAAGAGATGAAGCTTGTCAGAATATATTTCTTTGAGTCGAATTAAGAGTGATCTCTTGAAATGTATTTATAATGGATAGTTTACTGAAGCCAGTTACTATTCTCCTTTACATTTGATCAATGATTTATTTATTACTGCATAAAAGACAGTTTTATTACCACGTGATAGAACCATGTACAACATTATTTTAATTATAAGATAATTATATATGAAGGGGGGACTAGAAACTTATGAAAATAAATTTATGAAAAGAATTATGAAAATTATTTCACACTGTAACTGAATGGTAATTTTGAGATATTTCTTGAAATGTGCTTCTGATTACACATACTCTTGTTATACTATAACACAACATATGTAGGAAATGTATTCAGGATTATATTGTATTACAAGGTTGCTTATTCAATGGGGCAGGAGAAATTTCTCAGTGATTAAGAACACTGGCTATTCTTCCAGAGGCCCAGGGTTCAGTTTTCAGCACTCACATGGCAACTAACAACCATATATCACTCCAGTTACAAGGGATCCAACATCCTCTGATGGTCTCTGCCATCAATGACCCTCTGGTGGTCATTGCATGACACTGATGTACTTACATGCATACAAGCAACACACTCATCCATATTTAAAAATTTATTTAAGACAATATCAATATAATTCATCTATAAATCTGTTCCCTGTCCTTATACGTAAGTAATGGCTTCATTTCTCCTCCCCAAGCCAGAAAAGTGTGGAAATTTCTTGATAGTAGTAATTAAAATGAAATATAAAACATGTTTTACTCCCTACTTTCTTCTGACATTTATGACACTTGCTTTCTTCTTCTTTTGACTCCATTTTTTACAGCAGATTCCAGGATAATTTTGTGTAAATATTTTGATTTTTAACTTCAAAGCAGATTGAAATGCAGAAGTAATGAATTAATGTAGAAATAGGAGACAGTTTCTGTGACGCCCACCACCCTCGCCAGCAAGGAGGACGCGCCACACCAGGATTCTTCTACAGACGTTTATTGCAGGGTTACTTGCTTGAAGCGAAAGACCCAAAACCCAAACTCTGTGCTGTTTAAATAGACCTAGGAGGAATGTGGCACCTACTGATTGGTGCTCAACTGAAACCCTCATTTACATGCTCCAGGCTTGAGCGATGACCCCGCATAGTGCCAAGCACGCATGCGTATTTAGGTTGTTTACCATTAACAGGCTACGTGGCCCTTCGGGCTGGGTGTCATCTTGTAATGGTGGATGTGGTGGCTTCCCACATCTCCTCCTTTTTTGTTTTAAAAAGAGTCCTAATCCACCAATCAATCTCTGGGTTTTTTCAACTCAGGGAGATCAAGGTGGAAGTAAATACCCCACTCTATGACACCTTGACGCGTGCAATGAGGTCGAGCTCTTCGGAGTGTAAAGGCTGTCTTACAGGTGAATTGTCACCCATCCCTGTGCAATGGGAAGTACATTCCCAAGGGGTGTAAGGGCTGACAACTCGGGGGAACTACTAAGTTTTTAGCATAGACATCCATATCTCAGAGGAGGCACCATTATCCATGGCAAGAAGAGCCTGCACAATGACTACCTTGTCACGTTTCTGTTGGGCTTTTAGTCTGCACACCAGTCATAGTAACACTATTCCTCCACAGCCTATCAATGCAAGAAACAAGAATGTTCCCACCCATTCCTTAAAGTAGGAAAAAGCAGAAGAAAGCCAAGAGGTAACGTCTCCAAGGGTAACAGGATCTAATCTTGTACTATTGAGAACAGCAATTTCAGTAAACAGTTTTTGTATTTCTTGTTCCGCTTGCGAGGACCAGTTTCCTTTAAGGTATTCTTGTGATTAGCTTGCTCTGTAAGGAAAGCTGAGAAAAGTTAGCTGGTAACGGGGTTGGTAAAGAAATATTGGTAGAATTTAGGAGTCTCTCCACTAGGTACTTATGCAAGGAGTCTTACATTCACAGGGAGTAAAGAATTACTGTGAACAGACACAAGCACTGGCCAAGATCTAGCAATGGCCCGTAGTTGGATTCCCTGAATCGGACACATCAATATTAATATTGTCGTTCCCCATAACCAGGTTTTTTTTGGGGTCATCGTTAGTTGTGTCTCCTTCTCTCTTTGGTTCGCCACCAGCCTTCTGGTACCCAAAATTGGATTGTCTTCTATTCTGTGGAAAAACACAAACAGCTCCCCTTCTACATTGTCTTTGAATATGTCCCTCCTTTTCACATTTGTAACATGAAATTTTTTGTTTATTACTTTGTACCGCAAGCACTGTTGCTGCTAGTCCATTTACTGCTCTAGGCAGCGCCCCTCCAATTTCTCTGCAAGCTTTTAACCAAGCCTGAAGCCCTTTTCCTTTCCAAGGGGTGATTGCTATCCTACACTCCCTGGTACATTGTTCATAAACCAATTGTTTTATAAGTGGCATGGCTGATTCTGGATCCCCGAATATTTTTCCTGCTGAGTCCATCATCCAGGCAACAAAGTCCAAAAATGGCTCATCAGGCCCCTGAATAATTTTTGTCAAATTTCTACTGACTTCTCCCCTATTAGGTAGCTTTTGACATGCCTTAAAGGCTGTAGTATTTATCTGTTGATAGACTTGTTCTGGATATGCTGTTTGGTTCTGAATCCATTGACCCTGTCCTGTGAGCATATCGAAGTTCCAATCTGGTTGACCTGCAGCTGCATTAGCTCGCGCTTGCGTAGAACAAAGGTCATACCAGATGGACTTCCAATCTAAATATTGCCCTGTAGAGATGGTGGCCTTAGTTACAAAAGTCTAATCAGCAGGTGTTAATGCTGAAGTTGTAAGTCTCTCCACCTGGGATTGTTGTATAACTTGCATTAACTCCATAAGTCCTTACCGATTTTGCCAATTCTTTAACTTGTTTATGATCTAGGGGGCGATGGTACCTTTCATCATCATCATTTACAAACACTGGAAACATTTGTCTTACCTTTGGTCTGGTCTGGTTTGTTGCAGAATGAATATCCACCTTGGGATATTTGTGGGTTATAAGCAGGCGGGGCCGTAGGTACCACCCCTCCCACTTTGCGCGTTAAGGTGACTCTCTCTTCCTCGGATGAGTCCGTTTCTTCCGAGTCAGAGTTCAAGCAACTCCATTTCCGCTAACGGATAAATTTAAAGTGGCTCCGTTTAGGCTAGCTTTTAATTTACTTTTACTTTCCTTTTCTATTTGTTTTTATTACGGGCCCTTCTCCGCATTCTGTTTCTGACATACTCTCCTGGATTTCTATTAGTAAATCCTGTCCTTGTTTGATTTGCTTCTGGCATCGTTTATCCTGTAGGCATAATTGTACTAGTTTAATTATGAACATAAAAGGAATAGAAACTGCTCACCAAAAAGGATCCCAAAATGGAGGCATGCCTCTCAGAACTTACCTAATTATTCCCTCGTCATGTAGTTTTGAATCCTCCCTTTATCCAGGGGTTCTCCGCTGGTGCTGCTGGTGTTCTTCCCCCCCCCCAGTGTTTCGGCCACCAGTGTGATGCCCACCACCCTCGCCAGCAATGAGGACGCGCCACACCAGGATTCTTCTACAGACATTTATTGCAGGGTTACTTGCTTGAAGCGAAAGACCCAAAACCCGAACTCTGTGCTGCTTAAATAGACCTAGGAGGAATGTGGCACCTACTGATTGGTGCTCAACTGAAACCCTCATTTACATGCTCCAGGCTTGAGCGATGACCCCGCATAGTGCCAAGCACGCATGCACATTTAGGTTGTTTACCATTAACAGGCTACGTGGCCCTTCGGGCTGGGCGCCATCTTGTAATGGTGGATGTGGTGGCTTCCCACAAGTTTCAACATCAGTAAAATACACTCTTCTGACCACATTTTGTAGAGTACTGTTTTAAACACAGCCATTTCTTAAACATTAGAAACTCATGGAGCACTGATTATGTGTTGGATAGTAGTAACAATGAATTTCCTGGATACAATATGACAGCCTGGAACCCGACTTTCTCCCATTTCAGTAAAACTTTTTTTCTACTAATATCTGAGACATTTGCAAAACATAATGTACTTATTAGAATAAAAGATATTATCTTAAGAAGAAAAGTTCTAAATAAGGAAGATTATAATGTACTAGCAATAAATTGACACACCTGAAATCATTGAGGGAACAGTCAACAAAAGAGATAATGAAAATCATTGGAAAAGATTAGTTCAGTGGTCAAAACCAAATTGAGTAGGACTCAATAGAAGGAAAAACCCTAATTATAATTTTGATTATGACTTAAATTCCTAAAAATGATCCCTCATATGACTTATAGATGAACTAAGGGAAGGAATAGGAATATCTATAGTCACATAAAAGGATGAACGATGGACTAGTTACAGTATAAAGCTTCTTTGGTCTAGCCTTATATATGAGTCCATTTTGAAGAAGAATTAGAGATATTCACAACTTATTCAGATAATCATATTATAGCTTAAGCCTTAATTCAAGATGAAACCTAAACCAACTTAGGATATGAGAATAGATTTATAGAATTTTTTCTCTTACCAGCTTCCTATTATGTGACCATTTTTCCATTTTTATCATTTCAGATTGCTCAAATTTTAGGTCTCATATCTGTGCTCACACAAACTTCTTATGGACAGAAAAGGTAATTTTGTGCCTAAATAGAAATTTCTGCTGGCATTTTGCATGTTGATAATATGCATTTATGCAAGTAAGTTCATTGTGAGGAAACAAGAAAACAAAAAAAAATCTAAGTTCACTTTTAAGTATTAGTTGATAAAAATTTTCTGATCTGGTAGCATGACTTGAGTGAAGTACTTTGAAAACCAGCCAAGTCTCTGCTCTGTATGTGTTGGTTTTAAATGCTCTGTTACCTGAAGAGACCTTAGTATTGTTTCTCTTGTTACTCTTCCTAGTATAATAATCTTTCCTTTGGGCATTTTTTAGAAGACTAATTTGCTTAGTCTTTATACACATTTCCCTAATCTCTTGGTTAAACCACCATCATTTTTATGTAGAAACCCATTTCTTCTTTCATTATAGACATAAGGCAAAATTTCTGGTATTCTTTTCATGTTGGNGGCTTGAGCGATGACCCCGCATAGTGCCAAGCACGCATGCACATTTAGGTTGTTTACCATTAACAGGCTACTTGGCCCTTCGGGCTGGGCGCCATCTTGTAATGGTGGATGTGGTGGCTTCCCACAAGTTTCAACATCAGTAAAATACACTCTTCTGACCACATTTTGTAGAGTACTGTTTTAAACACAGCCATTTCTTAAACATTAGAAACTCATGGAGCACTGATTATGTGTTGGATAGTAGTAACAATGAATTTCCTGGATACAATAAGACAGCCTGGAACCCGACTTTCTCCCATTTCAGTAAAACTTTTTTTCTACTAATATCTGAGACATTTGCAAAACATAATGTACTTATTAGAATAAAAGATATTATCTTAAGAAGAAAAGTTCTAAATAAGGAAGATTATAATGTACTAGCAATAAATTGACACACCTGAAATCATTGAGGGAACAGTCAACAAAAGAGATAATGAAAATCATTGGAAAAGATTAGTTCAGTGGTCAAAACCAAATTGAGTAGGACTCAATAGAAGGAAAAACCCTAATCATAATTTTGATTATGACTTAAATTCCTAAAAATGATCCCTCATATGACTTATAGATGAACTAAGGGAAGGAATAGGAATATCTATAGTCACATAAAAGGATGAACGATGGACTAGTTACAGTATAAAGCTTCTTTGGTCTAGCCTTATATATGAGTCCATTTTGAAGAAGAATTAGAGATATTCACAACTTATTCAGATAATCATATTATAGCTTAAGCCTTAATTCAAGATGAAACCTAAACCAACTTAGGATATGAGAATAGATTTATAGAATTTTTTCTCTTACCAGCTTCCTAATATGTGACCATTTTTCCATTTTTATCATTTCAGATTGCTCAAATTTTAGGTCTCATATCTGTGCTCACACAAACTTCTTATGGACAGAAAAGGTAATTTTGTGCCTAAATAGAAATTTCTGCTGGCATTTTGCATGTGGATAATATGCATTTATGCAAGTAAGTTCATTGTGAGGAAACAAGAAAACAAAAAAAAATCTAAGTTCACTTTTAAGTATTAGTTGATAAAAATTTTCTGATCTGGTAGCATGACTTGAGTGAAGTACTTTGAAAACCAGCCAAGTCTCTGCTCTGTATGTGTTGGTTTTAAATGCTCTGTTACCTGAAGAGACCTTAGTATTGTTTCTCTTGTTACTCTTCCTAGTATAATAATCTTTCCTTTGGGCATTTTTTAGAAGACTAATTTGCTTAGTCTTTATACACATTTCCCTAATCTCTTGGTTAAACCACCATCATTTTTATGTAGAAACCCATTTCTTCTTTCATTATAGACATAAGGCAAAATTTCTGGTATTCTTTTCATGTTGGTCTGTTTCACAAACAATATGATTGCACAATTTTTGTCTTATGTAAACTACATTTCACTCTATTCTTTATAAAGTATAATTCATGAAAATATACTGTTCTAAATTCCAAATAAATATGCGCTATGCACACAGGGACATTCAAATGCATGTACATTCACTTTTCACTTATTTCGGAGCCATAACCAGAGAGATATGCCTTTCATTTGGTGACAATAAAAAGTGAAAGTCCTATTGAATGCTGAGTTTGCAGGCTTAACCTTAACCAGTATTATCAAGAGCATTGAAAGAAAGACAATGTTTTTGTGATGGAAGGATAGAGAGGAAGATATATCCTCAAGTGACACTGGATGTTGAGGGCACCTCTTTGCTCACCATTATTGATTGGAATGACAAATCAAGTAATTTGTTGGAAGCAACCTGTGACACATTGTAATGAAGGAACCATATATGAAAGGGAGTGAAATCAACAGGGGCAGTGTTACACCTTCAGCATTTCAGATGAAAAACTCATGCAATTTTGCTATTTCAAAGACCCTTGGAGCATCTGTTACGGATTTTGTGATCTAATATCTAACACAGTACACGCAGTCAGCTTTTCAACATATCACACCATTACTAAGTAAAGAGCCAGAAAAGAAGCTGGCAGGTCACTTTTCACCTCATTAGCACATCAGGAGAATCTCTGGAAAACAAGAGGCCAATAGATTCCATGGGGATTAGAGTATCTTTTCTGAATAGCAGAGGAAGGATCTAGCTGTGTCCTATTCTATCTATGCACTATAGGCACTATGGTTCTTTCCCAAGCAACCTCTTCCTTTTTTTCTGACCTTTCATCATTTTGACACCTGTAGTGATCATAAACCTCCAAAAAGTCCTAACTGTGGGATATGTAATTTATTCCTATTTTTCTCATGGTAGCTTTTGTATTTAACTTAATTATGTTTGATGTGCTATGGATACAGTCTTTAATGTCCTTGATCATGTTTACACAAAGTTCTTTGCAAACAAATATGGAGATAGCCTTGGGAAAGATGCCATGTATTTCTCTGGGTTACTTCTTGAATGTTTTTAAAAAAGAGTGGAGAATTTTCTTTTGGACCTCTGTCATTTATTTTCTTTTTCCTTCACCTTTTGTTTTCTTAGCCTGTTGAAAACTTCCATCAGACTTGATTTCTGATGGACTGCTACACTGATGAGATTCTTCCTGCCAAACCATGATGGATAAAGAAAAGAGAAACTGTAGCTTTCTATCCTAACCCATTAAAATTGGACTTGTATTTATACAATGAGATGATATTGAGTGATAAAAGTGCTAAGATTTCTTGGGCAGCAGGCATTAGAGTAGACATTGTGATAAATGTTTTGGGAACCCTTGGTCAATTCTCATAACCACAGTGTGCGGAGGCACTGTTCTCATCCCAATACCAGTGTTAGAGCACTTGGGAGGCAGAGACAGGTGGATCTTTGTGAGTTCAAGGCCAGCCTGGTCTACAGAGTGAGTTCCAGGACAGCTGGGGCTACAGGGAGACCCTGTCTCGAAAAGACCAAAAAGAAAAAAAAAAAAAAAGAAAGTTGACATATGCAAGTTTTCATATCTCTGAGGTATATTTCATTTCAAATTCCTTTGATTCATCTTTCTTTCTAGACATTATGCAGAAATTAATTCCAGAAACATATGGATTGAGAGGACAAGAAGTCACACTATGCCTTGGGTAAAGCATAAATCCCACTGTGTGCTCAAGCCTTAGGCCCCTTGTGAGGCAACTACAGGTCTTTGTGTGCAGGTACAGCCAACAGGATATACATAGGTTATAGCCTAATAATATTTGATGGGAAGAAATGCCTATCATTCGTTCTTGACCCATCAGGACAAGAAGAAAATCAGAATTTGCTCTTCTTGTTCTGTTGTAGAAAGTTCTGAGAAACATTTTAAAAGATTGTTTAGATGATTGCTAAAGCAGTTAGCCATGTAACTGCTCTTGAACAAGTTCCTTCACCTTGCATTATTACCACTGTCCCAGGTGCTACCCTTAGATCAGATAATAAAGCAAACTATTGGCATGAGATCTTCATCTCAGATGATAAAATAATACATAGTGTACCAAAAATAAAACCAAGAAAAATGCAATAGGAAACTATTACAAGGATGTAAGGCATCATCACTGAGAATGAAGTCAATGAATATGAACGGTTAAAAGCATACCACTAAACACTCAAAAGCTGGGACATTAGTGGGTGTTGTAGTTTTCAATTTTTGCTCTGCTATGAAAGGATCTATAGGCAACTATCACTCCTTGGAACCACTAAATTTTTCATTGACATAACAATGATTTTTTTTTCTTTTGTGCTGATTAACAATTATCACAATTTATGGAGAAGTAGACTATCTTTATCTTTAATTATGTATTTATTATCCATTTATTTACATTTAGTATTTTTCTTAATTTTTTTATTGAGCTTTTATGAATATCATACAATATTTCTTAATCAAATTTATAGCCATTGCCCTGTCCATGCTTTCCCATCCATCTTTTATTCAGGCTTTTTTTTTGAACTTTTTCAATGGTATGTACTTTGAGCAATTTTTTTTTGTTTCTTTAATTTTATATAAGTCCAAAATATGCATATATACATTCCACACATATACCAAATTACAAAGTCTGAAAGCAAACTATAGAGTAATTCCAGAACATGTTTAGGGCTTCACATTTTAACAGTAAAGTTACATTCAGGTAAAAAAATTTATATATATATATATATATATATATATAATATATATATAATTTATTATATATAAATTTATCATTATTAGAATACATATATATAATTTATATATATAAATGTTTACATATAGATATATATATATAATATTATAATATATATATATATACTCTTTACATCCCTAAATTAGATGCCAGCTTATGTATGTTTTAATGACTTTAAGAAAGGAGTTTTAAAAGCCGGGCAGGTGGCATGTCGGCATGGTGCCACACGCCTTTAATCCTAGCACTCAGGAGGCAGAGGCAGGCAGATCTTTGTGAGCTCAAGGCCAGCCTGGTCTACAGATTGAGTTCCAGAATAGCTGGGGCTACAGGGAAACCCTGTCTCAAAAAGACCTAAAAGAAAAAGAAATTTGGGCTGGAGAGATAGCCTACGTGTTAAGAGCACCGACGCTCTTGCAGAGGACCCGGGTTCGATCCCCAATGCCCACATGGCGGCTAAGAACCGTCTGTAACTCCAATTCCAGGAGAACTCCGTTCCAGGGGAATCTCGAGACCCTCTTTCGTGAACTCCGCGGCATTGCATGACACGGGTGCACCAGACCTGGCATGCAGACAATACATTCATACACATACAAAAATAAATAAAAAAAAAAAAGAAAAAGAAATTTATTCTTTCTCATAAGTTTTAGAATTTATAGGAAAATAGAGATGCAAACTTCAAGCTATATCTACAATATCACCAGTCATTTGGTGTTATTATTATTATTATTACTATTATTATCATTAGTCTTTTTGAGACAGGGTCTCCTTGTAGCTCCAGCTATCCTGGAACTCACTTTGCAGACCAGGCTGGTCTTGAACTCACAAAGATCTGCCTGCCTCTGCCTCACTCCTGCTGGGATTAAAGGCTTGTGCCACCATGGCCAGAAAATGTGATATTATTTTTACTAACATGTTACCCATTTTAACTTAAATATAAGGATCTGATGCTATAATCATAAAACTTGCATGGTCCTGGCACAAAAACAGACCTATAGATCAAAATCGCAGACCCAAACTTGAGCACACGCCCTTTCAGCCACCTCATATTTGACAAAGCTTCAAGAATACTAAATGGAGCTAACACAATATCTTCAGCAAACGGTGCTAGCAAAACTGGATCACCACTTGTAGGAGAATAAAACTACACCCCAACCTTTCAGTTTGTACAAATATCAACTCCAAATAGCTTGAAATCTGGTGTAATAACACTGCCCCCATCCACATACTCCTTTGTTCAGAGTTGCTTTGGCCATCTGTGGTCTTTTATTTTTCCATATGAATTTTAGGATTTTTTTTTTTGTCTTTTTTTTTTTTGATTTTTCATTCTCAATTGAATCTAGAGTCACTTCCCTTTCCATGCCCCTCCCACCCGAGTCCCTGGTCTGCAATACATGTCTTGCATCTTTTTCTGAGTGTTTCCAGAGTTCCCCCACCCCAGTTCTTTTGTTGTTGTTCTCTCTAACTTGTATTGTTTCAATATATATATATATGTATACATAGTTATATATACATACATAAATATATACATAGATACATTCACATATCATTTGAATTGGAGGAATTTTTTTTCCTAAAAGATGTCATGTTTTCCTTAAGGAAGTGCTCGAAGGTTCTTCCTTGGCAAGCCCAAACAACCATCAATCCTGCCCTTGTGCTCCACATTGGGGTCCTTCCCTCCCATGGTTTCCCAAATGAAGTTCAGTAAGCATGTGTTCTGTCTTGATCCCCCTATACTGGCCTCCATGATACAGTCTGGGTAGTCCAACAATGGCAGTCTATACTCTGACGAGGCTGAAATCTCCTTAGCTGCTTAGTCCACAAGCTGGGTATCTCAGTAGTCCCCATCTGGCCTTGAAGGTTTGGAGGATTCTTGGGCAGACATGAGTCTTCAGTCCATATTAGAAGGTTAAAAAGCTGTGTCTCATGCCCTTGAGGAGTGCCAAAAGCAGTGGCAGCCACAGAGTAGATGCACTTGCCAGTAAGAATTGAAGACAGGCCAAACAACAGTGCTGTTTTTTCTTTTTGTCTTTTTACTAAGATCTCAAGTTTTATGTCTGCAGTACAGTTTCTCTCGTCTTACTGATTACTTATTTCTGGTTGTACTTTCCTTTTGGTTGCTTAAGGCCACACAGTTAGCTCAGATTAACAAAGGTTTTTGTTTCCTTGAGGTCAATTGAGGATCTGGTCCTCAGAGGTGTCTAGGGGTTTTTTTTTGGGGGGGGGAGGTTGGGAACCCCTTGCTCCTTTAAGCTTTTCATTTACCAGTTCTATCCACTATAGGACAAAGTTGGGTCTTGCTAAACCAGGCTTCCTTTTCTGAAGCATGAGCAGAGTTTCCTCTTCATAGACTGGACATTGGCTAAAGTCCCATTAGTGGCTCTCCAAGATGTCCCTGAAAAGGAAAACTGGTGACCCACATTTGCAGGACATTTTAAGAGATGCCCCCATGCATAATCCCCCTAGACTTGGTTGACCTCTGAGGGCAAGGAAAAAAGTTATCCCTTAGGTCCCTCAGCCAAACTGGTATGGATGTTATGTATGGTCATTAAGCACTCAGAAAGGCTAAATTGCACCAGCCTGTTACATTGCACCTATATTATCTTTGGAAACAAAGTGTATGCTATTTCCATATCATATTTCTTGATTCACATCTTTCCATTTTAATACCATATTACTCTAAAAGATACAGACCTACTCTCCATCATATACCAAAATCTACGGTCTGCAAATAAATGTTAGGTCAACTCTAGATCCTGTTAGGCATTCACAATACAAGAGCACAGTTGTGTTTAGATCATGGGGAATATAAAATTAACGTTGATCAGTTTGTCTTACAACTAGCTACTTGGTGGTACTAGCATCCACAGATGAGGGATACCATTCATCTTTTGTTTTTCTGGGACTGCATTACTTCAATTAGCATAAAATCTGTTGTTTTTTTCTTAGTCTGTGAAGAAAGTCATGGGGATTTGATTGAGATTACATCGAATCTATATATTACTTTAGGTGAGATGGTAATGTTCACTGTATTAGTTCTTCCCAACCATAAGCATGGGAGGTGTTTCCATCTTCTGGCATCTTCCTTAATCTCCTTTTTCAAAGATGTAAAATTTTCTTCACTGTAGAGATCTTAAATGTCTTTGGTCAAGTTTGTTCTGAGATTTTATTTTTTTGAGGCTATTGTGAATGGAGTGGTTTCAATGTACTCCTCCAATTGTTTATAGAAAGGCTACTGATTTCTGTATATTGATTTTTTAAGGTATCAGTACTACTTTTTTATTTTATATCATTCCAAAATATGCATATATACACTCCACACATAAGTCAAAATTAAAAATTCTGAAAATAAACTATAGGTTGGTTCCTAAATACATTTAGAGATTCACATTTTAACAGTAAATTTGCATGCAAGTATAAAGTCCTGTAAGTTTACATTCTTTTTCTAGAATATGACTACATATCCTCCATCTATATATGATAATTACAATGTGTGAGTATAAGTGGTAGGACAATTCTAGAGGCCATTTATAGATTCACATTTTTTTTTCTTTTTGAGACAGGGTCTCCCTGTAGCTCCAGCTGTCCTGGAACTCACTCTGTAGACCAGGCTGGCCTTGAACTCACAAAGATCCGCCTGCCTCTGCCTCCCAAGTACTAGGATTAAAGGCGTGCGCCACCACGCCTGGCTAGATTCACATTTTAATAGCACAGTTGCTTTCAGATACAATGAAATATAATAATAAAGTTGCTCAGTTTGCCTGCCAACTGGGGATTTGGTGTTAGCATCCACAAATGAGGGAAACCATTCGCCTTTTTTTTTTTCTGGGACTGTGTTACTTCACTTAATATAATTGCTTCCCGTTCCATCCCATTTACCAGTAAACTCATGATGTCACCTTTTTTACTGCTGCATAGAACTCCACATTTTTGTTATCCAATCATCAGTTGAGGGGCATTTGGGTTGGTTCCAGGTCTTTGCTATTGTGAAGAAAGCTGCAATAAACATACTCATGCATGTATCTTTGCAGTAGGATGCATCTTGTGGGTATATACCTAGGAGTGGTATGGCTGGGTCAGGTGGTAGCTTACTTTTGAGTTTTTAAGTGTTCTCCACACTGCTTACCATAATGGTCGTACCAGCTTACATTCCCACCAGCAGTGGATGAGTGTTCCCCTTTCCCCACAACCTCTCTAGCATTTGGTGTCTTTTGTTTCCTTGATCTTGGCTAGTCTATTGGAGTGAGATGATAACTTAGTGTGGTTTTAACTGGCATTTCCTTTATTATTAATGATGTTGAACACTTTTTAAGATGTTTCTCAGCCATCTTTACTTCCTTACTGGTGAAGTCCCTGTTTAGCTCTTTACTCCATCTTTTGAGTAGGTCATTTGTTTTCTTACTTCTTTGTTTTTTAAGTAGCTTACATATTCTGGATGTTAATGCTTTGTCTGATGTATCAGTGGTGAAGGTTTCCTCCCACTCTGTGGGCTTTCTCTTCACTTCCTTGATTGTTTCTTTTGCTGTACAAAATCTTTTGAGTTTGATGAGGTCCCACTTGTCAGCTGCTGTCGATATTTCCTGTGCAGCTGATGTTCGATTTTAGAATGTCTTTTCCTACACCTATGTCTTGTAGGTTGTTGCCGACTTTTTCTTCTATCACCTTCAGGGTTTCAGGTTTTAGGTTGAGATCTTTGATCCACTTGGAGTTGGTTTTTGTTCAGGGTGAGAGTTAGGGGTTTAATTTTGTTCTTTTACAAAATGGTGCTCCAGTTTTGCCAACACTATTTGCTGAAGATGCTATCTTTCCTCCATTGAGTTTTTTTGACCCTTTTGTGAAATATGAGGTAGCTAAAGTTATATGAGCTCGTTTGAATATTCAATTTTGTTCCATTGGTAAATGGTTCTGTTTTTTGCCAGTACCACCCTGTCTTTATGACTATAGCCCTGTAATATAACTTGACGTCTGGTAATGTAATCCCCCCAGTATTGCACTTTTCACTCAGGGTTTCTTTAGCTATTCGGGGTCTTTTGTTTTTCCATATGAATTTAAGGATTTTTTTTTAATCTGTGAAAAAGCTCATGAAGATTTTGATTGGGATTGCATTGAATCTGTATATTAATTTGGGTAGAATGGATATTTTTGTTATATTATTTTTTCCAATCCATGAGCATGGAAGGTCTTTCCATCTTTTGATGTCATTTGCAGTCTCCTTCTTCAGGGTTTAAAATTTTTTGTTGTAGAGGTCTTTGGTGTCTTTCGTTAGGTTTATTCCTAGGTATTTTTTGAGGTTTTTGTGATTGGGAAGGTCTCCTTATATTCCTTCTCTAGTTCCTGATTGTTGGAGTAAAGGAAGGCTACTGATTTTTCTAGGTTTACTTTGTATCCCACCACATTACTGAAACTTTTGATCATTTCTAAGAGTTTTCTGGTGGAGTTTTAGCATGCCTTAGGTAAACTATCATAGCATCTGCAAAAAGGTATAGTTTTACTTCCGCTTTTCCAATTAGTACTCCTTTAATTTTGCCTTTCTTGCCTTATTGATGTAGCAAGCATTTCAAGCACTATATTGAAAAGGAGTGGCAATAGTGGACAGCCTTGCCGTGTTCCTGCCTTGAAGGGGAATGCTTCCAACTTTTCTCCATTTAGGATGATGTGGGCTGTTGGTTTCTTGTATATAGCTTTGATTACTTTGATTACATCCCTCCAGTCCAATTCCCTCTAAGACTTTAAGCATGAAGGGATACTGGGTTTTGTCAAAAGCATTTTCTGCATCAATTAAGATGATTGTGTGATTTTTGTCTTTAAGACCATTTATGTGTTTTATGATATTTATTGATTTACATATGTTGAACCATCCCTGCATCTCTGGTATGAATCCATCCTGGTCATGATGGATGTTATTTTTGATGTGGGTCTGTATGTGGTTTGCAAGTATTTTGTTCAGAATTTTTGCATCTGTGTTCATCATTGATATGGGTCTATAGTCTTTTTTGTTTGTGTCTTTGCCTGGTTTTGGTATTAGAGTGATGCTGGCTTCGTAGAAGGAATCCTTCTGTCTGTATCCTTTTGAAAAGTTTGAGTAGTAATGGCTGTAAGACCTCTTTAAATGTTTTATAGAATTCTGCTGTGAAACCATCTGGGCCTGGGCTTTTTTTAGTTGGGAGGCTTTTTATTAAATTTTCAATTTCCTCAAGTGTTATGGGTCTGTTTAAGCTGTCAGTCTCTCCTTGGTTAAGCTTTGGCAAATCCCACGATTTCAGATATTCATCCATTTCTCTTAGATTTTCAGATTTAGTAGAGTATAGGTTTTTGAAGTATTCTCATATGATTGGATCTTTTCTTTACCTGTTGTGATGTTTCCCCTTTCATCACAAATGTTATTGAGCTGGAGTTGCTCTTTCTTTTGGTTAACTGGGCTAGAGCTCTGTCTATTTTGTTTATCTTTAAAAGAACATGCTTTTGGATTCATTGATTTTTAATATTGTTTTCTTTGTTTCTATTTCATTGATTTCTGCTCTGATTTTTTGTTATTTCTTCCTGTCTGTTGGGTTTAGGGTTTATTTGTTGTTGTCTTTCAGATGTTTTCAGCTACAGTGTTAAATTGTTTACTTGTTCTCTTACTTTTTTGTTGTTGTTTTGTTTTGTTTTATTTAATGTGGGCTATAAATTTCCCTCTTAGGATTGACTTTAATATATCCCACAGGTTTTGTTGTGTTGTATTGTCATTTCTGTTTAGTTCTAGGAATGCTTTTGTTTCATTCTTTATTTCTTCTCTGACCCACTCATTGTTGAGTATGGTGTTGTTTAGTCTCCATGTGTTCTTATAGTTAGTAGGGCTTGTGCTGGTGTTAATATTGAGTTTTATTCACTGTGGTTTGATAGAATGCATGGAATAATTTCAATCCTTTTTTGTATTTGTTGAGGTTTCTTTTGTGTCCTAGTATGTGGTCATGTTGCATGGGGTGCTGAGTAGAAAGTATATTCTCTGAAGTTTTGATGGAATATTCTGTAGATATCTGTGAGGTTCATTTGGTGTACTGTGTTGTTCAGTTCTGATGTCTCTCTGTTTATTTTTTGTCCAGTTGACTTATCAAGGTGGCTCAGTGGGGTATTGAAGTCCCCCACTGTTAGAGTACTGGGATGAATCTGTGTCTTGAGGCCCTGAAGGATTGTGTTTATAAATTTTGGTGCACCAGAGTTTGGTGCATGTTTGAAACCAGTGAAACTTAACTATGCTTAATTGCTTAATGCTGGTCTAATTAGTGATAGCTAAAGAGAAAGGATAGGGATGTTTCTGGCTTTGTTTACATAGGCAGGTTTAGATTACAAAAATTCATCAAGCTATGTGCTTAAAAGTTGTGTGTGTTGGCTAAGCCTGATGATGCAGGAATATAATCACAGATCCTCATTGTCTAAGGCAGAGGATTGTAAGTTCAAAGCCTGCCTGTGAAGCTTAGTGAGACCCAGTCTCAAAACAAAAACTAAAAAAGGACTAGAGATATAGTTTTATGGTAGATGTTCACTCAACAAACGTGATGCCCCAGGCTCAGTCCTCAGTTTAACAACAGAATATGTGCACATATGATTGTGATATTATACAACAATTTAAAGTTAATTATGGAAGTAACAAACAAAAATAATGGAAATAAATTTAAATTAAAAAAAAATCACCTCCTATTCCTCCATAAGTCTTTTTTTTAATGTATGAAAACTACTATATTAATAGCCTCAGTAGAGGTCAGATGCCAATTTTACTTTACTGTCTTTACTTAACAGTAATCACAACTTTTTTTTTTTTTTTGGTCTTTTTGAGCTACAGGGTTTTCCTGTAGCCACCAGCTGTCCTGGAACTTACTATGTAGACCAAGTTGGCCTTGAACTCACAGAGATCTGCCTGCCTCTGTCCCCAAGTGCTGGGATGAAAGGTGTGCACCACCACATCTGCTCTAATGTGCTCATTTTAAAACAAAATATTGAGTTTTGGGGATTTTCATGTTACTGTTTTTTCAGTGTAATTTTTGCATGTGTATTTCTTTTGTTGTTTGTATTTTCCTAAGAAACTTAAGTGTTTCTTTGTTGAAGACTGGCTTTGTTTGTTGTTTTTTTTCGTTGTCTTCATTGTCTTCTTATTAGGTATGAAATGCTGGTTGGGACAGCTACTAGCTGTCCAGGGCTTGTTGTAAGTGTCTGGATTGGGGTCCAGGGCCAGAAAATCCTAAACTGGAGCTTGGTAAGGGGCTCAAGTGGATCCTTAGCTAAAGGGGATTCTAGAATACCACCTGGAGCTGAGCTGCATGAGCTTCTGGGCTTCTGTCTGATCTGTTGGGAGCCCAGTTGCTTGCATGGTGTCAGGCCTCTGTGTTAGTGGGCAGGGCTCATATTTAATTTCTTAAAGTTTTTTTTTGGTGTTGCTTTTCTCTTCTTGTCTTATAATAGAATCAAATTCACTTATTTGTTCCTTACTCTTGGTAAATTTCTGAAAACGTTCTATTCCTATAATCATGTTATTTACATGTAAACTATATTCCCCATTTTCTTTTTCTCATATATTTTTAATGAATTTTTGTCCATTTAAAACAAAGAATCTCGATCATGTTTACCTCTTTCCCTAGCTGCACACCCATGGACTTCCCCTGCTGGATTTCACACATTTTGTCATATATGTTTAGGCCTTTCTAGTCAAGTTTACAAAGCCAGATGTCCCTTGGTGACTGGATATACAGGAGGTTTATCCTATTTTTGATAAGGGTCTCCCTGGAGCTCCAGCTGGCCTGGAACTCACTATGTAGAACAGGTTGGGCTCAATTTCAAAGAAATCTGCTCATTTCTGACTCCTAAGTTCTGGGCTAGAAAGTATGTACTGCCCTACCAAGGGAAGATATTTATTTATTTATTTATTTATTTATTTATTTATTTATTTATTTATGTATTTTTTATTCTTTTTGAAACAGGGTCTCCCTGTAGCTGCAGCTGTCCTGGAACAACCTTTGTCCACCAGAATGCCCTGGATTGCATGAAATGCACCTCTCTGTGCCTCAATATTGCTGGAATGAATATTTTTTTCATGTCTTTATGAGAAAGCTTCTAAGTAGTACCTGTTTCTTTTTCTTTTTTTTTTTTTTTTTCTTTTTTTTTTCTTTTTTCTTTGTCCTTTTGAGACAGGGTCTTCCTTTAGTCCCAGCTGGCCTGGAGCTCACTATGTAGACCAGTCTTGTCTTGAACTCACAGAGATCAACCTGCTTCTGCTTCCTGAGTGCTGGGATTAAAGGGGTGTACCACCACGCCCAGCCTAAGATGGTTCTTTACTGCCCTATGGGTGCTGGGAACCGAACCTGGGTCCTCTGTAAGAGCAGTCAGTGCTCTTAACTGCTGAGCCATCTCTCCAGCCCCCTATGTAAATTTCCATTTTAAAGTACTTCCAAAACACTGTATTAGAGAGATGCTCTTTTTTTTTTTTTTTTTTTTTTTTTT